>JABSTQ010008555.1:0-307609 GCA_013358835.2 Ixodes persulcatus | reverse complement strand
AAAGTTAGTCATATTTCAGATAGTTGCAGTCAGAGGAAAATGTCGGCTTAGCGGCTGCTGTTGGGGTCACAAGCATTTATGATAAAAACGTTTTCTTAGTAGAAAAACCAAAAGAGAAACAATTAATTTCACAACACTGCGATTCACCGAAAGCACCCGTCTTGAACAGAGGGGATGCTAGCTCCTTCGCGAACGGGCAGCCGTCGATGAAGCTTCATGTTGCGTGCTGGTGCACGCTGGTTCTTTGGCATAGGGTTTCGAGCGAGGAGGCCAATGAAGACAGCGGCCGTCTTGTAAACACCAACTTCTTGGGAGGCCGGAGCTGGGTGGCCATCTTGCGCGCTGACTATATTCCATTCATCCCTAAGTTGAGACTGTGGTGAAAGCTACGTCCTCAATGGACCAGTCATACATCCCTCTTTCGCCACGTGATCACGCTCCTGCTCATACCCACACACCGAGGACTGGGTCAGGTGATGAAAGGGAGGCGGCTGATCGGTTCGGCGGGCACGTAGTTCCCACTGCAGTCTCAGCTCAGAGCCGTGTATACACCAACTCATGTTTACAAACAAACCGGAGCGCCCCTAGCGGACACCACCGGCGCCGCGCATGCGCGATGGGGGTGTGGGCAAGAAGCTCGCCGTCGCCCATAAACAAACCATTGAAATGCGATGTTGTCGGCGTCTGTCTGAGTCCCCCTGCCCTTTTTCCCGTTCGAATTGTTGATTCTACGTCGTCCTGGCAATGTCTGACTACTTGAGTGGCGTCAGCGAAATTACCGGGTCTCGTTATACCGCAAAACATCGCGTGAATAACGTGACATGCGGCGATTATTTCAGCGTGTACGCCGCAGAATGTACGCTAAAGCCTGATTCGCATGATGAGATTTCGCTCGCAATTTTCAGTCGCGACGTTGCTGGGGCTGCAAAAGCGTGAACCGTAGCTGAGATGGTCGACGTCGGTACTGAAAGTCGCAACCAGAATCGGACCAAGTGAATCAGGCATAACAAGTCGGTGATGGCCACTAGTAACAATGATCAACGTCTCTTTGTATCTATTGTTTACTTCGAGCCTGCTTCCCACCCTTCAAACATAAGTCTTTTGAGGCCTGCACTTACTTCTTATCGCAAGTACCGGGCGAACATTTGGCCTACGGGCCGGTGTCGTCTAAAAAAGCAGACGACAAGCAGAAACGTTTGAAAGAGCAGACGACAGTTCGAACGATCAGGCGGCCGTTTGAACTTGAACTTGAAGACGCACTGAACGTAGTCCGCTGCTGGTGCTGGTTCGTACAACTTGACGGTTCCCCGGCGTTCATGTTGGAACAAAACAAATAAATGTGTTTACCACAAATATCCGTGAATTCAACCCAAAGTGCTTCCCGCCCAAGCAATCGTGGTCCGACGGCGTCTGGTTTTCCCTTTTCACGGCACATATCCACGTTCTTGGACGAACCGAACACATAAAAACTGACCTTCAAACCTTTCTCGACTCTTTTGGTACAGTCCAAGTCGCGGCTTTTGACGAGAAGGCAGGTTTTTGTCTGGTTCCTTTCAAAACAACGCAGGAATACACGTCTCAAATGGGGCCTTCCGCCCACAGCCCCAGACCGGAAGTGCGACCGACGCGCCACCACCGCGCCGTGACGTAACAGAGATGAGTTCGTGTATAGAGAGTGTTTGGTCAATGGGAGGCGCGGGCAGAGCCTGGGCGTGCACCAGAAGCAGAAAGTGGGCTTGACATTCTCTCTTCGCCAACCAGAAGCCTAAAAGAATCCCTAGCGGTAGTAGCGAGAAACTGTTTTAATCATAGGTATATGTTGGTATATGGTTTTAATAAGCGCGTAAAAGTGAACTGTAGTGACCCTTCATGGTTGAAAATAGGGTGCACAGGATGTTACGATAATGATCATGCAGAAAGATGTAAGAAACAAATGTGCCGCTCAACTCTGTTTTGCTTGGGGAGAGTGTGACCGCTCGGACGGCAGATTCCCGGCCCTCGGCGCTTGGCGTACGGATTATGTCGATCGTTCTGCCAGTCGCACTCTTCCACCATAATTTCGGATGACCGTGAGTTAAACATCACATGCACCACATTTTCAGTCACCGAGAGTTACTCCGACGCACTTATTAGGTTTGTTTCTCGCAACCACCGCCAGGGTATTATTTACGGCTTCTGATTGGCCACATTCGAATTTGTGAAGACGCCCTGGAACACGCCCAGCCCGCTTTCGGCCAATGGCGCCTACTCATTTGTCTCCTATACTTCCCAACGAATGGCCAAGCTTTCTACATATCTGGCTCTGTCTCAGCTTAGGGCTGAACGGAGTATAGGGCTCATGTCTCAATGCAATAAAATTTCGGGCTCTTTTTGTGCCCAGAAAACCGCAGGGGCTCTTTTTGTGCCCAGAAAAGAGTTAAACGGTCGAAAAAACGGGATGGGCCGACAGACTCGGCCGACGCACCAAAATATAGCGGTAGCTGACGCGCCGAAATATAGTGGTAGCTGACGCACCAAAATGTAGTGATCCTCTGGTGGAGGGGCGACGATGGGTCTGGTTCGACGATCGATCCGGCTGCTACTTGGCAGCGGGAGACATCCAGGAAGGGCCGGTAGAGCGGCAGCGCTATGGGGTGCCCTGACGGGTGACGAGGCAGAGGTGATTGACTTTTAGGTTTAGGTTTAATAAATCATAAAGCAGAACATCAAAACTGAAGAACGCAAACGGCGAAAGAGGCGCAAGTTAGGGCTCGCGCTGGCGCTTGTAAAAGCATAAATAGCGCCCGTGACGACACAACAATCTATAAAAGCCAATTACTACACTGCCACTGAATTTCAACCTGCTACTGAGTTGGAAAGTTAGCGCACTACATACGTACAGCCAGGAGCAGTGGCGTCACAAGGGGGAGGGGGGGCGGGGGGGAGGGGGGCGGACCGCCCCGGGTGCAGCGCTCAGGGGGGTGTCGCGGCGGGCCACGAGAGCGGGTGGGGGGGGGGGGGGGGGGTGGAGTCCCGGCGGGCTAAGTGAGAGGGGGGGGGGGGGGGGGGTCGCGGTGGGCTACGCGAAAGCGGGAGGAGGGGGGGGGGGGGGGGGGGGGGGGGGGGAGTCGCGGAAGCCTACCGCCCCGGGTGCCGCTGACCCTCGTGACGCCACTGGCCAGGAGATCACAACCACAACGGGTGCAGCTCAGAAATTCAACTAGTCCGAGATTGATGAAAACAGTACAGGTGACACAGTCACATACCTCTGAGCATGTTTACCCTGCCAATCCTCGGTCTCAGTGTTCAATGGCTCAACACGATCAGATATACAACTAATATTTTTTTTTTATATTCTTTGCAATAATAAATGGCAAAAAGATATCCTCACCTCCTCACCTCAGTTCGGCAAACACCCACGTCGTTTGTTGTTTTTATGATGCCGCAGCTACACCATACCACGGTCCACTGCTGTCGTCGATACCAGTGTTGCTGCTCGCGCTGACAAAATGTTTGTTCCACCAATTTACGCGAATTTCACAACAGATGTGATCTTGGCGGATTTTAAAGGATCACTAAAGCTAAGGAAGAATATATTTTTATAGTCTTTCTGTAGTTATCTAAGTTACAAATATCATTTACGACTGCCTGCACGTAAATATCGGATTCGAAAGTGACCACCTGTCGTAACCTGCAGAAATGTGGTCATTCCACAGCGGTTTGGGGTCGTCACTTTGCCCAAAGGCTAGTAATTCGCCTTTTGGGGTAGTCAAAGCCCCCAAACCGCCATTTGACCACCCAGGGTAGTCAATTTTTCTTAGAGTGTAGGTCCTTGGCACGCCGATCGGAATGTGAGTGCGTATCACCGGAGTGCGCTTCTAATGGGAAGTATGAGGCTTTTTGCTGCGTCATGCGCCAATCTGTGTGCGTGTCGCTCGTATACGTAGCGCATATCGATGCCGTCGACAGGAAATGAGGGAATTATCGTTCACCCTTTGCCAAGTTAAAGCGAGAAAGGATATAACCGTGGGCTTTCACTCTGCTGGCGCCGCCTGGCTCTTGCTGACAGGCTAGAGCAGTCTTGTAAGAACGATAATATAAGGCAACCAACTGCATCTTAATATATCGTTTGAAGATGCTATACTTGGTATTGAACGCCTGCGACAAGACATTGGAGCTGATGCGCAGCTCTTATACTACGTTTCTTTTAATGACGTCAGGTGACACCGCAAGTCACGCCATGTGATGACGTGACGTGACACTGTGACGCCACGTGACATTTCGTAAAGTGACACCATGATGGCACGAAGAAACAAACATCAGACTGCTGGTAATGGAAATCACAAGAACAAAGCGTTTTCGCTAATTATGTCACAAAGGTTCTTAGGTGATATAGGCAATGAAGCTAGATAGGTGTTAAGCCGGCCAAACCGCGGGCGTGATATTTGGTGGAGATACATGCTTAAGCCTCGAGTGAGCGATTTTGGAACTGTTCTTCACTACAAGGCGGTGTGCACTCGAGGGGCTCGCTTCGGACTCGTTGCCCGATCACTTCGGAGCAGCGCGGGAGTTGAAATGTGCATGTTAGGTTTTTGTCAACGGTTTACGTCCAGTCCCGCCATGGTGTTTCTCCTGCTGTTTGCCGGGGCTGGCCGCTTCATAGCGCCATAGCGCGCTTCTTCCAGCGCGACGGACCAGCGCCGGTCTCGTCATCCCCCACCCCCAGGGCAATCACGAGGACTCCTCACGCAGAATCTGCGGTTTTGCGCAACGCAGTGTAAACCAAGCGTGCAAGCAAGGTTCCCCTTTGCTGGTAAAGAGCTAGTTTTGGAGAAGCTACATCGTTTTAATACTGGCTCCTTTGTTTCCCGGCTCTGCGATGTCCCCTAAGGATAAAAGAAAGTGCAGCGCGTGTGTGAAATTGTTGGCATCTGATCGTCAAGAACTGATCTCTGGCATTATGTGGGAAACATTTGCGGGCTCAATAAGCTAGGCTTCCCTCAAGGAATTCTCAGACAACAAAGTACTCGCTTGGCAGGGCACAGCACTCCCAAGCGAGTACTTGCAGAGGCAGTGCGGAGGCAAAAGAGCCCTCACAGGTAGGGAAGAGCGTTGGTGAACTGGAGATCGCAAAAGTAATGACGCACATTCTGAGCCCGAGCACATAGCTAGACAAAGTGCTCAACCGAATCGACCTGATGAATAAGTCGACGGGAGTGCAGTCTGTTAGTCTGTCAAGCGCGATGCCGTAATTAAAAAGTCTCAAGGTACACCTAAGCACTTCTTATTAGTTTCGAGTGCGAAAGCATGAATGACATTCTTGCGCGCGTCCTCGTGAAGTTGCCGCGACTCGCTGACATCGGCCGTGCCGCCGCTCTATCGGCGGCACGGAATCGGCTGCTGTGGCCCTAAACCCGTCAGACACAAAGTTGGAGCCGAAAGTTCACTGAGCGCGCCGATGTTGACGTTGGCGACAAAAGCGCGAAGTCATCATCATGTTTGTCCAATCAGTGCGCTCCATGAAATTCGGCCCCAACTTTGTGCTTGAGGAGTTTAGAGCCCCAGGAATCGGCCGGCGCGCTCGGGCTAGATCACTATATGGCTCCTACAGAGCAGAGTAACGCAATCCTTTGATCCGCGTGTTTTGCCGACAACATGGCTGACGGAGCAGCTCGGCGCGAGTCACGTGTTACTGAGGGTTTTAGGAGGCGCCCGCCCTAAGGGAAAACACATGAAGATCGATCGACGCAACATGGCTGACTAAAAAGTAAACGCCGAGTTCACGCTTTTCGAAACTCGTCTGTCGTGTAGTTGGTAAAGCACTAAACACTTCATCAAAGTTTTTATAACATTGGATGCGTGTCGAATTTTTAAGAAGGCAATTTCTAAGGCAATCGAGTTTGAAGGAGACGATTGTTTTACGCGCCGGAGATGGACTTTATGGGTTGGCCGGAGCGAGTCAAGAGAACGGTGTGACGTCGCCGCGTCATCTGCTGCATCATGCCGCTCAGGCAATTAAAATATTACCTTTTTACATGACACACAACTTAGCGCAAATTATTGTAAACTGTTCTTTTATTGTGTCAAAAACTACAGTCGTTCCTACATCCCCAAAATATTCAAGAAAGAACGATTTGCTCATGTTCCCCATGCATTTGTAACCGGATTTGGAACCCGCGGGTGTTCGCCGCTAGTCGCCGAGAGATGGCGTTCTAAATTGCGCTACTCTGCTTTAAAGGAGCTATATAGTGCGCGGCCGCCAGAGCGCGCCAGCCGATTCCTTTTGCCGGCGCGCGGGCCCGCAGCGCCATGGGGCGGCGCTAAATGAAACTGGCGCGCGGCGACCTCCTTCGGCTTCATTTACTTGCCGTTTTGCTCGGCTTTTTGCGCTGCTTCAAAGCTGGGATGCTTCAGATCGCGGCTTCACCAATTTATCTGCCGTTTGGCGCGGCTGATCACGTCGGCTCGCTCCATCGAACAGGGAATGCTTTCGCATTAAAAGCTTCCTCAGTAAGAAAAGACAACCTGGGCAATGAGGCGGCGTCGGCGATGCTAAGCTATCTGTATGACGAAGTCCTAAAAAATGTAAAAACCCAGCAAAACATACTTATGAATCTTAACAAAAAACACAAAAAACAGAGTCATCTTGAAGCAGGACTCAGAGATTCGGGGTCTGACGGCATCTGTGGACAGCATGTAGCAGCACTCTAGAAGGAAGAACATTGAAACACACGATGTCCACAGAAAAGAAAAGGAGAACTTGTTCGAGGAAATTAGGTGCCTAGCCACCAAACCCAACTGTGTGTGCCAACAGCTGATAGTATCCAGGTCGTGAACAGGTTGGATCCTCGCGAAGGAAACATCCCACCAATTATCGTGCGATTCAGGGACCAATCAGTGCGTGAGCTGTGACCTGCTAAACCCGCGGCACTAGGGGGCGAGCGTATCTTTGTAGATGAGAACTTGACTAAGGCACTGAGGAAACTTCTCTGGAGTCCAAAGCAGAGTGTTAAAGAAAACGTTTACAACCTCGTGAGTGTAAAGAACGGGAAAATCTTTGTCCGTCGAAACGAGAAGAGGGCCGCATTACTATTGAAAATGACGCTGATGTGTTCAAAAATTTGGAAACAAAGCGAAAAGCAAGTAAGTCTCCTAATGATTACAACCGCGTTCGAATCGTTTTTACAGTGGCATGAGTACTGCAAGGATACCTTGGCAGACTCTGTTGAAACTAAGGTAGCTCTAAACGTAGTGCACATTATAGCAATAAGTTTACAGAAGCATTGGGACCAGTTACTGGTTTTTTGGCGAATAGACTCGATGGCCTGTATGTTTTAATACTAACAGAAATGAGCATTAATTAACATAGCGGCCTGCAACTTGCTTTCTTTGGGAGTTTTTCACGCATTTTTCTTATGAAGAGAAAATCAAAGGAAACGCGGAATTCTTATGTTCATTAGAACTAGCTGGCAACCCGAGCACGTGTACTCATGCTGAGGTTTTGAATGTTACAACTTTTATAGATGCTGCATCATTTGTAATTTGCGCCATTTATAGACCACAGAGCACAAATCTTCCTGTATTCTAAAACGAGTTGGAATGTTTTCTGAACGGTATTAACTATAAAAGTCAGCTAAATTTAGCTGGAGATATCAACATCGATATTATGGACATATTTAAATATGGTGTTGCAAAATATCTTAATCTGTTGTCGGGCTTTGGACTAGGCTTTGGACTCAAAAACGCCATAGAGAATTTCACACGAAAAGAAATTTGCGAACTCGAATTACTAGCTCGTGCATTGATCATATAATGTTAGACTGAATGAACTCAACTTTGCCTCGGGGGTAGTTAAACAAAAAGTAGCTGCCTACTATTCTGTATCTCTCATAGTGTTTGGTGGTGCCCTAAACGAGGAGCAGGTTTATCATTATGTTGTAATTTTTTATAACACAAAGATAGATAAATTAATTAATTATAAGATTGGAGCATTTTGTTATCATTGGATCACTGCACTACCTATCAAAAAATGGTTGAACAATTTTGAAGTATATATAACTAGTGTATGAAAAGAATTCGTTTGAAGCAAAGCAAAACGCTAAAATGTTTGGGTTACCGCTGAAATAAATAAGTTGTGTCATGAAAAAGACGCACTGTGGAATAAATGTAAAGCAATCTCGAGGACAGCGCATTTAAAAAAGAGTTCAGAAGCCTACGGAATACGGCTACCGGCAAAGTAAAACTTGTGGGAGAAAAAAACTATGTCGCTCGTTTGGCGCTTGTTTCGAGTGTCACAGTAGAAACCCCAGGAAAACATGGGATAATATTAGTGTACTGCTTGGTAAGATAGGGAAAGAAAGTATTAACCAATCAATCAAAAAAGCTTTCGGGATATACAATCTTTTTGTGAGATATTTAATGAAATATTTGTTCGAAGTGTTGCAGATCTACAAGTGACGGGGTTTCGTTCTACCAATATTTCCACCAGTTCTCGGGGTGTTTGCGCCAAATCAGCCTCTTTGGTGCAGATGGCAGAAGAGGATCTAAGAATGGTTGTAAATAATATGTCTGCTGCCAAGGCCCTTGGAAATGACGGTATTCGCTTGAGAGGTCTTGGCTAACTTTAAAAAACCTAAAAACGTGCTGCTGAAAATTATTAACTCACCTCTCTTAATGGCTGGAATCCCCAGCGGCCCAAAAGTTCCAGTTGTAAGGCATATCTTTAAAAAAGAAAGTAAAAAGGACATATTGAACTAAAGGCCCGATTTCTATTTTATCTGTGGTATGTCTAATCATGAAAAAAATTGTCTCTAGAACAATTACATTTTTCTGTGAAAAGTATTCTTTACTGTATAGTTCCCAGTACGGCTTTCGCCAAACCACAGGCACACAATTATTACTGGAAGACCTGCCCGATCAATTCCACGAAAATATTGAGACTAACCTTGTTCTCCTAATTCTTTTTTTAGACATTAAAAAGTCAGTTGATACAATTGGCTACGGGTTTTTTGTATATAAATTAGAGCACATGGGTTTATTGACTTCCTGACTGACTACTTAAGTACGTTGTTCCCCAGAGATCTATTTTGGGACATCTCCTTTTCAACATGTACGTTAATTAAATTGGGAAGATTTACTTTTGCTCGGGAGCATTGCAGTGCGCGGATGACATCGCTTCGGTTTCATCTGGTAATGACGAATTCGAAGCTAAATCAGTTTTTCAAGATGACATATTCAACCTAATGGCGTGGTTCACTAGCAACCAAACTTTTTGTAAACGTTAATAAAACAAAACTAATGTGCTTTCACAACCCGCACAAAATTATAAAATTTTCGGACCCCCTTAGTCTTTAACTTACCCACTTGTGAAAACTGCAGATGCGTTCCATAGAATACGTGTCGTCTACAAAGTATCAGGGCCTGCTCTTCGGTGAACATCTGTCATGGGGAGTGCTTGTTGGCTACCAGGCGAGGCGCCTACGAACGGTATCTGCTTATATATACCGCCTTCATTTTCTGACCAATGCGCGTATAAGGTATAAGACATATCAGGCACTGGGGGCGTCTATACTAACATATGGCGTAACGGTTTATGGTTCCTGCTCGTATTATAAAAAACAGATATTATTCTGCGAAACATTGCAAGAAACATTGCTTATGGAACTAAATTTGCTGAACTCGAAACTGACTTAAAAATGCGGTTGCTACGGATCTTGCCAGTTGTCAAATTGTACCGTCCCCTTCAATATGAAAGACCCACTGGGAGCGCGTGGCCGAGGCGGTGGCTGGCCAGGGCGCTGCGAGCGCTCCGGGCGATTCCATTCTGCTTCGAGGGGAGGACGCTCACTGGGGGCTCAGTTAAAGCGCAGTGCACTTATCAGTTTCTGCTTTCGGTTTTGCGTCGGAGAGCAGATCGTCAGCGTCATGCCGCAGTTGCTTTAAAAAGAAGCTGAAGCACTTTTCAAGATATCTGAGTTAGGAACGGACTTCTGGGGTGCTTTTTCCCGTGAACTTAGTTATTGCAATCGATTTCGGCGAGTAAACGTAACCCGTATTTTATTTAAAAGAAATACTCTCACTTTTGCTAGACGCGTTTTCGCGCTCTTTTACGCATTATAAGATTTTACCATTATAAGATAAAAGAAAAGTTAAAAGCGTAATTTTTAAAGTGTCTACATTAAACCTTTTACTGTTTGCTTTTTTTGAATTCAAGAACCTTTTTAATCTTCCCTTTTATCTTACGATGACATATCCATATTCTGTTTATGAACTACATCATTAGGTTAAGAATGTGAGCACGCTGATAGAATTATACGAAACAAGAAACAAACACAGGGACGGAAAACACAACACCTATTTCTCTTTACAGGCTGGTCGGGCCTCTGTTTAATATTTCAGTAAATCAATATTACACATCTATGCATGTCACAATGTGTGCACTTTGATCCTGCAGAAAACAAATAAATGCTACCTCGTAATTTAACTGTAATAGTGAACGTAATGTGTGAGCTCAGCTTCTGAGCATCGTATTCTAAATGGCAATCGAGAAAGATCTACTCCATAGCCGTATATAGAGAGAGTTTGGTCAGTGGGTGGAGCGGGCAGAGCTAGGGCGTGCACGAGACGCGTATACAAGGCTTGACCAGGGTGTCGAACCGGAACCGAACCGTTAATTCTAGCCGAATCAGAACTGAACCGAAGTGAAATCTTCGCCGCTATCTTGGAACTGAACCGGAACTGAACCGGAAAAAAATATAACGGTAACCGGTTCAAAACGGTTCACGTTTTTTTTTTTTTTTGTTAGTATCACAAAATAAATATTTAAGAATAAAACATTGGCAGCTGCATTTCTATATATTGATCAAATCGTCATATACAGAATTGCAATGTGTGAGAAATTGTGGATTCTCGCAGCGTTTTTGTTTTGGCAGTATGATTAATCATGTGTCACGTGGTCACTTCATAATGTCAAGTAGTATAATGAGGGGAACGCGTATCCAACTGGTGTGTCTACCGCGCCGAAAAAAAAGTAGTCCCTCAATTTCCGCTTGATGGCATCATAGAAGTGTCGTGCTGTCGCCGGTCGCGATCCTGGCGGTGTCCCAGCAGAGGTGCTGAATGTGGCAGACGCCTGTTCTACCGCAGGTCGCTCTCCAGTGTGGCAGTTCACGGTAGCTTCGGCAGCCAGAAGTTGGGACGCCATGACGACAGCGACACTCGCGTTCGCTCGTGCTTTTCGCCAGTATTTTAAAGACCAACCGCCAGGATCGCGTTATCCGAGAGCAGAAAACTCCAGCTTTTGTGACATCATTTGGTGACACTTTGGGACTACTTTTGATGTTTGGGAGAGAGGGGACACTAAACACACCAGTCGGAAACGCGCTCCAGGCACCCCAGTGACAAGACATGCTGTCAAGTAATGTCACGTCACTTGGCCCAGTGACGTCATGTGACTCACTGCGTCAAATAGACTTAAATTTAGAGCGTAGCTAGATTTATTAGCGTTGTTGACACCGTGACGTCACATGACATCAAGACCTCGCACCGCAAGTCATGTGGCACCCTAACGAACTCGCTCTCATGAGCCGGAGTCAAGTGCTCGGGTTCATGACAATTAGCATCGCCAAACATTTGCGTAAGGGTCGTGTTCAATTAAAGATGAGAATAGTCGAACTTTCACAATATCTGAAGCTCACCCTATGCGGAGGGCAAGTTCGTCTGCTTCTTGCGCAGGGGGTAGCGGTGACGTCAGCACGCCGAGCCCTGATTGGCTGATCGCGACCCCCCTATCTGAGCGTCGTCTGCTCCTTTGCAACGTCGTCTGCGTCTGTCTTACCTTTCCTGCGACTTTCAAAAGTGCAGAGGCCAGATTCACGAAACGATCTTACGCCAAAAATGTGCGTAAGACAAAACGTAAGAAAAAATTCGTATTCACGAAACGAAATTATCGTAAGTTTTGCACAGGTTACGACGGAATCCTACGACAGCTCCGAAGCTGTCTTACGCACTTCTTACGACCAAATCAGCATGGCCGACAGCGTCGCCCAGTTACTTGGTCGTGACGACCAACGGACGTTTATTTTTGTACGTGCTCTTCTCACGCGTCCCGACTACAAGCAGCAAGAAAAAAAGTAAAAAGTACTTGAAATAAACCACGACGAACAAGAACGCTGGATCCACAAACACCAGGGAAATGCTCCAACGGCCACGATTCCAAGGACCCCGACCAAGCGAGCTCGGCAGATAGGCCTAGCAGGCACTCCGACTCACGCGCAGCGGTGCTCCGACGGTCCTTGGCCAAGATCGTCTGCCCACGACCGGCTGGCGTGCTGAATGGAATATGCCCGCGCGACCCTTGTGAACCCTTCCCGTATTATACTTTGATCGCTGACCTCAATTTTAGATTAAGAGGTCAATCTCTTTCTCTTGTCATCTCCTTGTTTTCCGAGGCAGCGGTGACTCTCGCCGGTGAAAAAGCGGTGAATCTCCGACAGACGCAGGAAAGGTAAAGCAGCCATCGCTTTGACAAGCAGACGTAAAGCAGACGACGTTAACTGCGCCAACCCGCCGACGACGTTTAAGAGTGAGGAGTCTCGCCGCACACGCAAGGAGGGAAAAAGTATTTAGGAGGGAACTTGCGGACTGCGGACACTCTCGTTTTTTAGCAGACAAACCTCGGCGCCTCGGGACACCTCGCCAGTGAGTCCTTTGACTTCCCTCCTTGATGCGCGTCTGCTAGTTGTTAGACAAAAACAACGTACCGCTCGAGTTATTTCGTCTCCCCTCTCTGAAAGGCGAAGTCGAGCTCGCTCGTAAAGGCCTGCACTTCCGAAAGTCGCAGGAAAGGTAAGACAGATGCAGACAACGTTGCGAGCAGACGACGTTGCAAAGGAGCAGACGACGCTCAGATAGGGGGGTCGCGATCAGCCAATCAGGGCTCGGCGTTCTGACGTCACCGCTACCTCCTTTCTCATGCGCAGAAGACGAAAATGAGCCCACTTGCGAAGCGTATACTCTATGCTTTGCCAACCCCAGTTCATGTCTTTGATGAACACTGACGTGTATATAATTAGCGTCAGTTCACGTGGCCGCTTATTCTAATTGCGAGTTGACGGCGGGGGGGGGGGGGGGGGGGGGGGGAGGGGGGGGGGAGTGGAGGCGACTGTTTCTTTCCTTTATTTTTTCTGTGCCTAATGGGTATCACTATTTTTTCAAGTTATCAAAGTCAGGGACTGGCTCTTTGCGGTATTTCTTGAAAGTGCAAAAACTGTTGCACGACCTTCTTTACACGTACACATCATTGAGGCACCCAAACATGTTTTCTTTGTTTCTGAACTGCCTCAGATAGCTGTCCTCGTGAAGCATTAACGAAATGTCTTATTAATTAATCCTACGTTACATAGAACTACAACTGTTTACGGGAGGAATATCTAAAAAGAAAGATTCTAGTGGCATCAGAGGGGCATTTTCCCCCAAGCTTCGACCACCTCCGTGTTTTGTTTATTCTTGGGTGCAAAATAAAAGCAATTGAGAATTATTCTAAGCAAGTGACAAAAATACAATTGTCGAATTAACACCCACAAACGGAGTAGGGAGTCCCTCAAGACGAAAACGTATTCTCTGAAGGAGCAGTGAAACATTAAGAAAAAAAAGAGGGGGGGGGGGGGGGGGACTTTTGAAAACGTACTGTGTTGTAGAGGTTCCTCTGCTCAGCATCTTTGGCACAGACAAGAAAGCGTGACCCCGGAAACAACTATCTTTGCAAAAACGACTCTCACCAGAAACCGCGTTTTCATGGTGCCAGTTGCACGCGCCGTTCCTCACGACGCTGCACCAAGCAAGAATAATTTGTGTCTCTCAAATACATGGCTTGCACACAAGGTGAACCTTCTGCAGCGTGCATTTTGCAATACTTGTTTTTATTTTCTGACCAAGAACTAATCGCAATACAGCCTTCCGGAAAATCTTAGGAGACCTCGCGGCAGTGCGAATTGTGGGGCTGTTCCGATATACGCTTGTGCCGGCTCGAACGCTTCGTATATTCAGGTAGCGACGCGATTCATTCTCTCTTGTCATTAGGAGCTCAGAACGCCCAAAAAATAAATCGAACACAAAAGGAGCTCATCGCATTCTTCGTTTTGCTTTCCTTCTGCGTTTTCTGTGTTCTAAAACAACAAAACATTAAACCAACGTCAACTTCGTCCGCACCTCCTGATTAATCTCACGCGCCGTACACCGGAACGTTACAATGCGTCAAGTATACGTTGGAGGCGCCGCATACTTCCGGAAAGGTCAATTACCACCAGCATAGTGCGATGACGTCACGTGCAAACCCTGTTAAACAGTTCAGTTTCCTAGTGCAATGCGATGTTCGCAACACTAGCAAAAGTAGATATCCAAATTGTAAATTTGTGCAGTATAGATAGCAGTCTCGCGATGATGTATATCAGGCAAATAAAATGTTAGAGCGCATGACTGAAAACTCAAAGTTGTAAAGTGAATGCCAGAAACAAGTGCACGCCAAACCGAATCTAACATTAGCCTTCCGACGTGGTATTTCCCGAAGTTTCGAGTTCATGCAAACTGATGGCCAAATGTAATTTAAGTTAGTCATATAGGAATATTCGTCGGTCCTTCGGGCTATCTATGTGTAATTAGGAATATCATTACGTCTCTACAAATTTATTTTTGCGTTAAGGCGTCGTGCATCATATTTTTTAGAAAATTAAAATTTATTATCGTTCTCTTCCTACCCATTTCGTGTATTTGACTTCAGATCTATCATATGAGCACGATCGAAGTCCTCTTTGGCATATCCCGCGACCCGGTGTTTCACACTGCCAAACGGCGAAATAAAAACACACGTTTCCACAGCCTTCAACAGCTGGTGTATTCAAGTATCGTCCTCCCGTATCGGTCTCAAGCAGTTATGTTACATGGTAAAAAGTACCGCATAAAAGACGGAACCGAGAAGAAGAAAAGCACCGGACGAGCGCTAACTTGCAACTAAAAGGTTTATCCCGTCTTCTATTCGCTACTCTTTGATTATGTCTGTCAACAACTAACTAGCCCGTCAATCCATTATGGGCAGTTATGTTAACTTAATAGTCACATTTATTGAGGATAATAAAACTATATTTAATTACTGTCTTAAAGTTTATTAACATAAATGAAGGGTCGATCACCTTGGAAGATATGCATCATAAGTAAATGCACCCGCAAATTATCTGAAAGGAGCTCTGCAAATCTTTTTTGGCATTTTCATCCTCGATAGGCCCGAAGTGATTTGTAATAGCGTTTAATAACTGCGTTCTTCACGCATATATAACTTGTCAAACATATAGAAATTTGTTATTGCCTCGTTTATGTCATAAACAGCAATTTTATGCGTCTTTCGGCTGGACAAAAACTAAGTGCACAGGGAAGCGTGACGGAACTATGACGATTATGCACGCAGACTGTCAGAGCTGTCATGTCGAGTAGTGAATAAAACACTATTTTGTTCTAGGAACCACCATGAGTTTTCTCTTCAACTTAAATTTGCTCGAACTTACATCCTACCGAAAAACCCAGTAAACTTTTCGCTATCTGAATTATAAAACTGGAAATCTATCTGTATTTTAGGTTTTTAGAAATTATTCCTTTGTCTGCAATCTGGATTTCGAGTTTTGAGAAACAGATTTCCAGTGCCATAATCCAGATAGGGACAAGGTATACTGGGTTTCTTGCTAGGGTATCTATTTTGAACACTCTGCCCTAATTTTTTTTTTTATCTCCCTGACTTTAATAAAGCACTCAATGATCACCCCAATATATTTTCTGTCACATTTTTGTATTCGAGCGTTGCTTGTATATTCTTACAGTCATTGCTATGCTCCTTGCTGTTAGTTATGTGAAACGACGGTTGGAATTTTGGAATGTTCCTTGTATGTTTTATATCCTTGCATCTTTTGAATCGGTACGTTGATCGCTTCTCCCGATTGTCCTTGCTATTCTTCTTACAGTTAGTTATGTAAAACGGTAGTTTAAATATGAAATGTGTCCTTTTTTTTATTAATTTAATCTTTTGGATATGTACCCCACACCTGCAAGGCCTGCAGTATGTAATAAATAACTAAATAAATACAATAAAATGTCAATTAGCAAGTGCGATGCTTATTTTCAAATGGAATTGACCTGCATCTTCTCAAGAACAAACCTCAAAACCCCGGCTATGCCAGTTTATTCTGTATAAGAAACATTTTCACTCGAGTAGGCGCTATTTTAGGTCAGATTCGATCCGAGTGCGAAGCTGCGTATAAATTATAGTGAACCATTTTGATCCCTTTTTTTCTCTCTCCGTGATTCTTCGCGTGCATCACGGCGCTGAGTGCAAAAGGTGTTAGTTTGGAAAACAAGTGTTGTGATCGTCAGTGTTTCTATAGAAGGTATACCACGGACCCAGAGTGACTACAAATGCATGCGTTTGTCAAAAATATGTCAACTGCTATTAGCTCACTTGCGTCATTATCATCTACAGGGTGCGGACGGTAAGGACCTACATACCTGAAATCGGGCACGCGAATGTAGTTTCGCGAAAAATGTTTTTTTTCTGTTTTGTTTTTTTTACTTCAGTGCTAAAGTTTTTGATAGTCAAATATTAAAAAAATATAGCAAAAACGGAGATCGTACATTTCCTATGCCCTGTACCGTATGTTCATCGTCTTCTGGTATACCAATTCACATTGGTTTTTCAGCTTGCTCCCAAGTGGGCATTGTTTCTATGTTACGTTAAAAGTATTATTATCGCGATTATCTTAGCTCATCGGCAGCCTCTGCTATTAGGTTTCGGTGTTTTTGCTTTCAGCAAGCTACCCGGGAGTGAGCTCAGAAACCAATCAGACGACAAATAGGCTGGTATAGGATACAGCAAATGCACGGTCTCCGATTTCGCTTTACTTTTAATACTTCACGACCTAAAAACTAAGCTATAAAGAAACAAATTGGACATAAAACTTCTTTGAAAACTACGTGCGCGCGCCCAATTTCAGATATGTACGTTTGGAATCTGAATTTCGCAAGGCGTGTAAAGTATGTTGGTCCTTACGGCCACTCTTTATAGATTGTAAAACGTAATTTGTAAAGTATATTTCATGACATAAACCACGACGGGATACCCATTCCATGATTTTATGCGCTTCAGTTAATTCCCTAGTTCAAGAGCACAACTACGATTCAGCTTTTAATACTGCGATGCAAACCTGTACTAATCACGGGTATTTTAGGTGGCCTACTTTACTTCATGGCTGCCTTTCGATTAAGGTAAAATATATATGACTGAGGTAAACAAATGGATGCTCAGTCATATAAACACGACGTTTCGTATGTTAATCTAGATTTTATTTTACTGTTGTGTCAAAACAAATACCGCATTTTCTTATTTTTTGGGCCTGAAAATAAATGTGGATTGTACGAACGATAAACAACTCTACAGTTACTCGTTTCACGGCGGAAATAGTGCCCATTGCCAAAAAACCGCGGAAAATAAATTCTCAATTTAGCGGTTCAAACCCGTTCGAACCGGTTTGCGTTATTTTTCTCCCCGGAGCTGTACCGGAACTGAGCCGAAAGCCGTGAACCCGAACCCGGCCCGAACCGAACCGATACAAATTTCGGTTCGACGTTCGACGAATTTTAATAAGTGCGTAAGAGTTAAGTGTAGTGACTCTTCCTGTCTGAAAATATCGTGCACGTGATATTTCAATTATGAACACAGAAAAAGATGTGCCGCTCAAACTCTCTTTTGCTCGGTCGGAGTCTGACCGCTCGGATGGCATTTTTCGGGCCTTCGGTGCCTGGCGTACGTATCACGTCGATCGTTCTCCTAGAATTTAATTTTGCATTTATGACCGTAATCAAAAAATCATGTGCACCATATCTTAGGCAATAATATATTTTTTTATATCTCAAGACCACCAGTGAAAATGATATCATGACATGTATTGAACGGATATCACGGTGTGAAAAACTCAAAATCTTCTAGACACGTTTAAGGCCGGCTTTGACCGCCTCCTCTTGATATAACTTCGCTGAGCCTTCTTGGCATTGAGGCATACAAAGACTTGCCCAGATCCTGACGATATGTGCAAGACAAGCCCATTCGTCCCTAACGGCCCTCCAAAGCGAGTCGCGCGACGAGTCAGCCAGGCATCTCTTGGAGATACCTTTTTTCATTAGGCCTCATACATTCTCGATTGGATTTATGTCCGTCTTTAGCGAAAACGCTTTGCTTTAATTTTTAACACTGTCAGCAGTCTCATCTTTATGTTTCTACGTTCCGACATGCTGTCCCGTGGCTCCATGACATCACGTGACTGACGGTGACGTCATTAAGTCGCATGGTGTCAGCCGACGCCAGCTGACGTAGCGCGCGGCGTGACGTGGAACTTTTTGGAAGAGTGCCGAAACTGGACCGAGTCAATTGATTTATTTGTTTATTTTAAAATACTGTTAATCCCATTGGGATTTTTGAAGGTACATATTGGCATTATGTGTGTGTTTAAAATACTATTAATCCCCGGCATCCATCCTTAGACACATCCTCACAGCCTGGAGTGTGCTCATCACGTGGGTCCGGACAGCAAGTCAATCGCTTTGCTGGCCATCGACAAGGCTCGAGGATTGGGTTAACAGTTACCACGGATTTTGCCTAAGACATTTGCATGCTTTACGCCCCTCCCCCCTTCCCTTTCTCGGTAAGTCGCCTTCAACGCTGCTAGGTTAACTGCCACGTGCCGCCTTGTCTCAAACAGCGAGCACAAAAGGGTCACAGTCGTCTCCTGCTTGCGAAGGAGCAGGACGTCCAAATAGGCCAATCAGGACCCTGGATTTGTCTATTGTTTTACTCCGTAAGAGAGTCGCAATCCGCCAGGGAATCGGTGGCCGAGTGGTCTAGCGCACACTAAAAGCACACACCAGCTCAGAGCACAAGGAGCGAAAGCTCGCACTGCAGAACCCAGAGATCCTGGGTTCATTCTCCATCCCTGCCCGTTTCGATCTGGAAAAGCATCGTACCGTTATGCGGTCGTGTATCACTACTGCCTGGTGCACGTTAAAGACCCCAGGCTAGCGGTTCAACCGCATTGGCTAAATTGATCATATCAGCTGAGAGACAAATCCCCCGTTAAGGCAAACTAACTTTAGGCGGTATATAGGCAGGTGGAAAAAAAAGAGTCGATTGGGCGACCTGATTCTGTGTCACTTCAAGAATGTTCGTAGCACTCCACAGAGATAGCGCAACGAATGAAAGAAACAAAAAACAAAATATTCTCATTAACATCCGTCCATAGGCCCACGGGCTGCTAAAGGGCACCGGAAAAGTTAAACAGATCTATAAAAACATTGCAGGCAACGCAACTGACTGGATATTGATTTCATAAAGCGTGAATATACCACGGACGTTTAGTCGAGCAAACTAAAACTTTACCGGGTGTTTATTTTTAAGCTTAACAGATTCGTTAAACAAAGACGTGAAAGCTACACTTATGCGGCTTGTGCTGGTTAGTTAAACGGTCAGGGGTACACAGTATAGCGGCTAATTGTAATGATAAATTGGCTAATTAAGTACAATTTGTTAATTACACGTTTAATTAGTGAATATAGACATATGGTTCAAGTTACAAACTTCCTGAGCGTCATTAAAAACCACTAAATTAGTAACTTTTAGAAAGACTGATCGCGTGAGAAGGGCAGTGGTGCGGTAAAGTTGCCACTCGCTAAGCAGGAGCAAGGCTACCCATGGGATAACGCGCCCGCGCGATTTTTCCGTCTCTTATTAAAGCCCCAGTCTTGTACTTGCTCCACGAGTGGTACCTTTATCGTACTACGCTTCTCACGCGCCGCTCAACGTTTTTCCAAATATTACTTATTTAGTGGTTTTCGGAGACGCTAAGCAAGTTTCTAATTAAAACCATATGTCAATTTTCACTAATTAAAAATTAAATTCCCGAATTTTACTTAATTAGCCGACTTATGGCTACCACTAGCCCCCTATACTATGCCCCCCTTGCCGTATAACTCACCTGCACAAGCTGCATAAGTCTGGCTTTCATGGTCGTTGTTTTTAAAAAATCTGTTATGCTTAAAAAAAGAAGCCTGTATTTAATATATATGTGCGGTTTTACTTATATTGTTGCGTAGCAAGGTAAAATATATTTGGACGCTTGCAGCGTGCTGACAAGTGAGCTGAGGCGTGTCCTGAATGCTTGACGGCGTCTATTCAACTCCGCCTGCGCATGTGTTCGGATATCTGGATTATGAGTTCCCGCTGTTCACGAGCAAGCCGGTAAGTTTTAGTTCCACGTGATTTCAAGAAAGCGTTAAGCCATCGCACTACACGGGGAGTCAAAGGGATCGATGGTTGTTTCAAGAGACCGCATAAAGAGGTTTATGAACGTATTGAGTTAAATATTTTCAGAGAGGTAACCGAAGGGACGGTCATGAAGGCTATCGAAATTCCACACTACAAACTTATCCACCATCCTACGAGCCGACAGATGGCGGCACGTAAGATTGCAGACGGGACGCTTGAGCCGTGCCGCGGTGCCAGACGATAACGCCGAACATGAGCGTCCGGGGGGGGGATTGCGAGTGGCAGAGAGGGGGGCGGGGGGCAGAGTGTTAGGCGTTTCTAGGATTTTCACGGTGAGATGTTTCGGTGGCGTGCTCTCAGGCCGCGGTGGCACTGCTGATACAGCATTCAAAAGACAGTCTTCAGAAACTACTTGAGGCCTGTTCCTTCCTTGTATGTTGATCCTCGACCTCGGTAATAACAGACGACGTTTCTGAGCCAAAAAAGACGAGCGCCTTTCCTATACAAATTAACAGTGCATGAATATTTCACTCCACCAATAAAACATAAAAAATTATTACAAAACAGTAACAAAGTGCATCAAAGTTCAGAAGAATGTTGATAGATATTCGAGTGCTCATTTTATTTCGCCCGGATAGAGTGAATGCTACTTTAAATAAAAAAATATCGCTCACACGGTGCGTTTTTTCGTGGAGGTCTATACAAACACACTCTAAAAAAAAGGAATCGCCTTACACCCTTTTGTTCCATATAATGCACCCCAAACACGCACAGTGCACTATAGACGCTTTACAGCAGCTGTGCATGGGCGCCGCCATAACTGACCTTCAGTTTTTGTTCCCTCTTATTCCGTTCGCTTGACTTCATCATTTCCACAGCAGGACAGGTTATTGCCATTTTAAGTGTTACTGTGTCCTTCCCCCAGCATAGGCCGTTGTGGAGACTCGTCAACGCCCGCTTCAGTGGCTCGGCATCTCGGTAAGACAAGAGAAGGGCGGCTATGGCGGCTCAATCTGGCGCGTGTGTAAAGCATCTATAGTCGTACAGATGTCCCCAAATTTTACGAGGGGGCTTAAAGGGATACTGAACCAAAGAATTTAGTGTCCATAATAAGTGGCGCACGTTCTTTCCACGAGCCAGCAGCCGCCGGTGTGCACGAGCACACGCAACGAAAATGACGTCAAAGACCTCCATTCGCGCTTAAGAGGACAGTGAAATGCACGGGCTTTGGGCCAAAGGAGAATAAACACAGGCTTTTCATCTGTACAAGTGAAAGCTACGTGCTTGTTAGACCAATTAATTGCTTACCTTTTACACCGGACACCACTGTGTAGATGAAAAACTTGTCTTTATTCTCCTTTGGCCCGAAGCCCATTCATTTCACTCTCATCTTAACCGCGAATGGAGGTCTTTGACGTCATTTTCGTTGCGTGTGCTCGCGCACACCGGCGGCTGCTGTCTCGTGGAAAGAACGTGCGCCACTTATTATGGACACTAAATTCCTCGGTTCAGTATCCCTTTAATTACGGTGCGATATAACTTATTAAATAGCTATGGTACGTATCAAAGACCACATAAAGAAAACACTGAGGTTTTCCAGTAGAGCCAAGAAAACCCCGATTATTTCTTTTGTAGTCAGTAACACGTACATTAGCTAAGTTAATAAGTTGTACCACTCGGGTATCAAGACGCTCGTGAAAGTTGCTACCATCAGTTCGACGCCAGGGCGTTGTCCGTTGAACTGAAGTTTTAGGGTGTATTATATCGGACAAAGGATGTAAGAATACAAGTTTTTTTTGTTTTTTTTTTTTTTAGAGTGCACGAGTTCATCGCCTTTTGTATGCCGCTGCGCAACCTATCGTAAGGTGGAGGTACCTACCAATCGGAAGCCGTCAGAAGGACACACTCCGGTCGCACCTCTGCGGCAGGTTTCAGTGCAACCAATATTACGGTGTCTGTAAAGTATCTCCTACAGGTGTGTTCACCGCGTTCAAAAAAGTGGTCCCCCGATTTCCGCCTCATGACGTCATAAAAGTGTCAAGCTCTCGTCGGCCGCGATCCTCGTGTTGTCACAAGAGCCGCTTCCCACTAGAGCGACAAACAACCACAAATGACAGCGAAACACGACAATGAGCGACAAACAACATCAAGACAGCCTGTTTGTCGGAGTCCGCCGTCCGACCTGGCGGACACGACACAGAACGCTGGGACAAGAAAACTTATTGTTTCCTAGTGGGACTGCAGTTTTCAACAAAACACTTCAAAATACACAAACAAACAAAGTCTAGCGACGCAGTTGTCGTATTTTTCTGCGTAAAATGCACCGACAAACATGGTGAAAGTGGAGACGATTACTTTATTTCTTGATTAAAGCTTCCGCTAGTCTTAATTTGCCGTTGGCGACTTTTCCCAAAAAGTCGTGACAATCGACACCAAACTTTTTCCTAACTAGAATTCCCGAATCGTTCCATATTTTTTTTATTTATCTCTTTATTTATTAATTTATATCTTTATACATATTGCTGGCCCGTGGGCCGTGGCATGGAGGAACAACATTTAACAAAACGATGCAGTTCATACTTCCAATTAAATCTTTGAACAATACCGTATTTACAAAATTGGATAAAAGACGCGCCCGAAGCGCAAATGAAAAAGAAAAGGGGACTAAATGCACCTAAAAAAATAAAAAAAGTGATCATCAATTTAACAATGTCATTATACTGACAACAATAACCATCAATAATCGAAGGCACCCGCCGTGTACAATAATGGAAGGCACGTGTTGATTTTGAGGATGTTTCTAAGCCTTATCCAAATGATCGAGGCAGGTGCTCCGGAAGGAAGTATATCTGATGTGTAGGGGCGACGTCTGGGGGCTCATGTCGCATCGTGTAGTTCATCTCTCTCCCTCCCTCTCTCTTCCTTTCTCTCTCTCTATCTCTCTTTCTCCCTCTCTCTCTCTCTTTCTCTCTCTCTCTCTCTCTATATATATATATATATATATTAGCCTGTGGCGCCTCGTCGCCTATGGAGTGCAGCTTCAACATGCAAAGCCTCAGGGGTCGTGGGAGGGGAGAAGAAGGGGGGGGGGGGGGGGCAGTCATGACAGCTGTAAGTCTGGGGGCATTCCCCCACTAGTTTAGACTTGTGGGGGCGACTGCCCCCGCTGCTCCCCCAGTTCCAAAGCCCCTAGATCGAGGGCAGGCGTTCTTTGGGGAACATACGGCATCCCGAATATTACAAAACGTGATGACAAGTCTCTCGTCTGCCCGAACGGCTTGCCGGAACGTCGGGTCCTACTTCGTGGTGAGCGGTCTTACTTTGGTCAGTCCTCGAAAGTCGGTGTATTCATTCTCACGCAGGGGCGTACACCTCGGCGACTTGAAACATCACCTCCGCACCAGGTTTTCGCAAGCAAAACTAGCCACAGCAAATTCCATTTTGCATCACGGCCGCCAGCAAGCAAGCCACAACAACTACGAGCAATTTAGGGAAAGCAACTGCGGGAACGATTAGTGACCGCCAAGGTTTTCCCTGAAAGTCGAGTGGCGGTACGAGCCACGGCAGGAACAGGAGGAAGGGCAGAAGGGTGGGAGGAGTGGCAACAAAGGGTACAAGGGGGCGAGCAGTACAATTTCGTCTCCGAGAGATGTTCCTCGGTGAGACTGCTTGAGGCGCGTCAGGTTCAACGAAAAACAAGAACTTGATCGTCGTAAATCTTTTGTGGGGACTTCTCGGCGTTTGCCGGGGCGTTGGTCGTTACAGTCGGACAGCATCAGCGACACGGAACTTTATGGTGTCTCCGAACAAAAATCGGTGTTTGTCGCTCTAGGGGGACGAGGCTAGAACAGCAGTGGTGGATGTGGCAGACGCCTGTTCTGGTGCAGGTTGCTCTCCAGCTTGGCAGTCCATGTAAACTTCGGCAGCCAAGCGTTGGGATGCTTCGACGACAGCGACGCTCGTATTCTCTCCTGCTTTTAATGCGAAAGCATTAACAGTCCAAAAATACGAAAGAGTTAGACAAAGAGGACGGACAGAACAAACATCTTTCGACTTTCAGCACATTGAGGGCTTTTATTGCAAGGCCGACAAAAACGAGCTGCCGAAGATTTGGGGAAAGGGGTAGTGGGAACGATGAAACCAGTGAGAGAGAGGGGGCTAGGAAGGGTGAAAGGGAGGGGGAGGAAAAAGCTGGGAGGGGAAGAGCGAAGAAACGAGCGAGGGGCGGGAAAGGATGTAAGAGAGCTTGAGTGGGGGAGGGGGAGGCGCGGGGGAAAGAAGAAAAGGTGCCGCTTGGCGTGAACAGGTATCTCATCCCGAAAGCTCACTCCGAGTCAACGCCCGCCAGTCCAGGCTGTCAAGGTCGCCAACTATGGCCCCAGGAAGATCATCTCTCTCCGAAAAGAGTCACGGGGACGAAATGTTGCGCGGCGCTCTTCTACAAAAACATCTGACGACCATCTCTCAATATAAACCTTTCCGTGTCGGCAACCCACAGGAGATCCTCCCACCTATTCGCGTCTCCAGCTCGACGCTCGCCCTCCCGCGGCGAAAACGGGAAGCGCTCTAGCGAGGGTCCCCCGATTCTCCTGCTCAGCGGGCACGGCGGTACTGCTCGCGATCATAGCTCGCGAAATGTCATTTCCGAATGCAAACAATACTCTTCACTGTTCCAACGTAGGGCTGCAGCCGGTATGGATTGTACCTTATTGGACAGTTTTAGTATTGCGCATAGAAAAAAAAAAATTGGGTTGTGTGTATATTTATACAGCCTAGAACTTGGTCTGCCTCACAGGGGCGACGAGTCTCCCAGCTGTAGATGAGAAATTTAGCCAGTGCGGTACAACCGCTAGCCTGGGGTCTTTAACGTGCATCACGCAGTAGTGATACACGACCGCACACCGGTACGATGCTCATCCAGATCGAAACGGGCAGGGGTGGGGATTGAACCCAGGATCCCTGGGTTCTGCAGCGCGAGCTTTCGCTCCACGTGCTCCGAGCTGGTGTGCGCTTTTTTTATATAGCCCACTCGGCCACCGATCCCCCCTTTGCGCATAGAAGCAAACGAAAGCGCTGTGTGTTTGCGTTAGAGTTGCGTGCTCCCCGCTGTGCGTGCGTCTCATCGCCATGCGCCATCCAAGACCGCAATTTTGCGCTCCGCGCACGCGCAGTGTGGAACACGCAAAGCTAACGCAAACACACAGCGCTTGCGTTCGCTCGTATACGCAATACTAAAACGCACTACTTTTTCGCCGGCTTCCAACGCCAACGAAACGTGCTGCAGTGAGCTGACGTGCAAGCAGGTCAGCTCACTGCAAACCTTCCTCCCTAACTGGAAAGGCTGAGATTGGCAGAACGACGGAGCGTAAAAATGGAAGTAACTATATGTTTTAAAAATATTAATAATAAAAAATATCCATTTTTTTTACTTTTGGGGTTTTGGTCTGGAAGGATATTGACGGCGACTTCGGACGTTTTGCCGATTGTCAAAAATCGCGAGTTTGATAGCAAAATATACTTTACCCACAATTAATGTAATTTTACATGAATTTCTTTCTAGAATGTTCTCATTGATTTTAGACTATTTTAATTTTATTACTTGGAAATTAAAAATGCTGCAATTGGGTGGCAATTGCAGCATTTTTAATTGAGGATAATTAGCACACTTTTGATTGTCATATTTGTTCGCGCGTTTGAAATTGAATCATAAGCAACGAATTATATCACAGCCTGAAAAATTACGTATGAAAATATCTGAATTTTATTATTATTATTATTAACACAAATCGCGGTAATGTATGCCCCCAATTGACGCCAATGTCACGAAAATATGCCATTTAAACATAATGCTCTTTCCAGAACGGTTAATTTTGTTTTCTTTTGGCATATAGGGGAAAAACTGATATCGTTACCAAGATATACAAACAGTCAAACATTGGATGTAATATAAAGTCCTATGCGCCACGCGTTGCGATAAAAAACGCACACACACTTCAGCTGTCTCACTCGGATTCCGTCTTTGGGTTGTTGCAGTGAGAACATATTAATTTATACGTTTTGTGGACATATTGTAAAAATCAAAATTATTCTCTTATTCTTGTGCTGGGAATAATGTTAAACCAATTAATCATCTAAATACATAAAAACCCAATAAAAGTCCCACAGATCATTATTTCCCATGCCAATAGTCTGAGCAAGAAAAGCTTGCGAGAACGCACAAATAACAGAACTGATTTTTTCAACAACTACAAATATCAGCCTAGATCGAATATCTATCTCTCTCTATATATATATATATATATATATATATATATATATATATATATATATATATATATATATATGTCACAATATAAAGTTTCCGCGAACAACTTCTCTAACTATGTAATGACAATGTGAGGCACATCTTGGGTTATGAAAGAATCCGAAATTAAAACCTATATCGAGAAATTAAATCCAAAACAGAGGTTAGTTTCGGTTTGGCTCCAGAATTAAGACGCGCATCCTTGCGTAAATATTACGCTAAACACCGTTCTTGTTTTCAGGATAAGGAGGTGACCAGCGCTTATAACACCCTAGCTTCCTCGTATTACCTGAAATAATTTGTGTCGCTCAGTGAAGCCAGCACACTAGACAGGCTCAACAGCGGCACGCATCTCCGACCCTCACTAAAACCGCCATTTTGGAAAATGAGTGGCGCCACCTATAGTTAGTTGGAGTCGCGATATTCATAAGGGTGCCGCCATCTTGAATTGACGTCACTTCCAGTATGGGCGAAAACATTGTTTTGCCGTAGCCACGCCAATAGAAGGCATTTAGGATATAAGCGTAACCGTCACACATTCTCGTTTTGCCTCCCATCTATTTTTTTTACCATTTGCAGTTTGAAACGTTTTATCATTTCTTCGTCGCCCATACCGGATATGCCTATTAGGCGGCTGGGGACGAGAGTACACGAAAAAGGTCTATACAAAATGTAAGGGCGCAAACGAGCTGGTGTACATTGAACATGGTTGAAAAAACCCCGAGACTGCGGGTAAACGAATTAGAGACTTTTTAGTGTCGTGTCGTTTACCCGCAGTCTCGGGGTTTTTTCAACCAGGTCTATACAGCTTCTCCACTCTTCAGGAAAAAAAGACATCGGTGTTCTCTCTCGACATCGCAGACATGTATTACAGTCTTGACATCAAAATTCCCCACGATTCTGCAGAAGAAGCGGTCACAAAACCAGCCTCTGTCAAATTCCAAGACGCGTCCGGCATCTCCCTCAACGCATTCC
This sequence comes from Ixodes persulcatus, assembly GCA_013358835.2. Taxonomy (NCBI): domain Eukaryota; kingdom Metazoa; phylum Arthropoda; class Arachnida; order Ixodida; family Ixodidae; genus Ixodes; species Ixodes persulcatus. Next base: position 280,001 of record JABSTQ010008555.1, on the reverse strand, counting down.
TGCAGCTCATCGCCACCTACCTCTGGTCCACCCTCATCAAACACGACGGAAGAATATATACCCAAATATCCGGCATCTGCATTGGCTCCTGGCTGGCGCCGGCGCTGAGTGAGGTGTACCTCTCATTTGTCGACCAAGCCGCTAGAACACAACTCGACAGCCTGGCCCCGGAAACACAAGTATACAGGTACGTTGATGACAACCACGTACTTCACGACTCCGGTGTTTCCGCAGCTACGATCCAGCAGGTCTTTGGGGCCAATGCACGGTATCTAACTTTCACTAGAGAAGACGCTTCAGCAGAGGGTCTTTAGTTCCCAGACTTGCGCCTGATCTCCTCGGCGGAGGGCATCTGCTGGAGATTCCAACAGCGTTCGCAGAAGCCTGTGCTTCCATTTGCAAGCAACCACTCCAAGACAGTCAAGGTGGAGATCGTAAAAAGTCTAATCTCGTCCTCCCGCTCCAAGTCCTGCCATCACCCCTCGGCCTCTAGCCTGGGGGGTTAGATCGGCCGATTGATGAAGGCCGGATATCCCCGCGACCTGCTGTCCGCCACTGAAAAGGCTATTAACCCAAAGGCCCGCTCCCCAGGATTCTGCTCGACCGAAATTCGTAGCCATCCCGCACAATCACAACACCGCGCATTGCCTAAAAGCAGCCGCCCGACGCTCCGACACCGAAGTCGGGTGCACATGTCCGTTCAGGCTGGGCACGATGTGCCGCCTCACCAACAACGCGCCGAACCCAAAGAAAGAGTGTTCCAAGAAGCACGTTGCGCCCTTTGTCCCTTGCGCCCCCGGTCGGGTATGTTCGGTGCCCCTTTCCTGTGGGGCCGAATACGTCGGCAAGACAGGGCGTTGCGTCAATGACCAACCACGGGAGCACCAGCGGAGATCTCCAAAGATGAGGCGGACTCGCAACACCCGATGCTGGTGCACCTCAGGGCATGCGCCCCGTGTTCCCCCGCCTTCCCCACCATCCGCGTCCTGGGGGCGCACAGAAACGGGTACGGGCCTAAAAGCGCAGTGCACGCAGCGGCGCGGCCGCTGGAGCGCGATGGCGGCAGAGCCAGAGACCGTCTGGGCAGGCTCCAGTGCGGTCACACGGACGAGCTCGGAACGGCCACTTCACGAAAACGCGCGCTCGGGCGTCCGCCGGGGAAGCGTATCCGTCTATACGCCACTACTCTGCAGACGAACTAAGGGAGTGGAAGAAGGATATTCATGCTTCCGCATTCAACACTCATAAGAAGTGTTTGGGTGTCTTCGAAATTTCGTTTCCAGAACGTCTACGCCCAACCGCAAGGATCACGACATCCGACAGCATAATATTCCGGCTTTGGTGGTGTCATTTGTAGCCACTTCGAAACTACTTTCGATGCACGGGCGGAACAGAAGGCTAAACACACCAGTTGCAGACGCCTTCCAGGCACCGTTCCTCTATGTGAATCATGATGCAGTCACATGGGTGGTGACGTCATTCAAGCCTCGTTCGTTGTCCAGCTGCCGCGCGAGGATCCGCCACTGCTTGGAGTGGAGCAGGAACTCGTCGACGCACTCGTGTCGCCGGACGCGGCGCAGCTCGCGTTCCAGTGGATCGATGAAGTTCCGCTCCAGGCTTGTGCCGAGCTCGTACTGCGAAGAAGACACGAGAAATGTATGCCTCTTGTCTGTGCAGCATTGCTCGGGGTTCCCACCGGAAGAACACCAACAGAACACTTCTCGCTATGGATGACCTTAACTGTTTTAGAGTCAATGAACGACCATAGTGTCTTAGGGTCTAAGGACAAGCATATGTGGCTTACGGTCTATGGACGATCATACGTGACTTACGGTCTATGACCGATAAGTATTTCATAATCTGCGGACAACCAAAAGTGTCTTATGGTTTATGGACGACCGTGTCTTCCGGTCTACAGACCGTAAGACACCGTCCGTAGTTTTAACGACGAACATAAGACACTTATGGTCGTCCATAACACTGCCTTTTGTTTGGAATTTGATAGTTGTTGATCTGGCAATGCCTCTGAATTCGAGGTGTTGCGCCTTCCTGATAGCACGGACACATGGACACATTTAAAGGTACGCTGAACCAAACATTTCAGTGTCTATAACAAGTGGCGCACTATCCTTTCACGAGTCAGCAGCCGCCGGTGTGCGTGAGCACACGCAACGAAATTGACGTCATCATGTCCCCCATTCACACTTAATATCCTTGAATGGGGGATATGATGACGTCAATTTCGTTGCGTGTGCTCGCTTACACTGGCGGCTGCTGACTCATGGAAAGATAGTGCGCCACTTAGTATAGACACTGAAATGTTCGGTTCAGCATACCTTTAAATGACAGAGACTGATGTCCCTTTTACACGGGAAATTTAATATCCAAAGGGTTTTATAAAAGGGGTACCAGCACTATGGGCCACCGAACCAGCTTGAAATGTCGTAATGCGCATGCGGAGAAGGTCCGCGATTGCAGTGCAACGCTCCAAGTTGTTTTGGGGAACCTAGAGCGTTGATGCTACTTTCATTTCCAGCTAACGTTGTTTCGATTACGAATGGCGTTTCTCTACAATACCGTGCCACACGCAATGTTTTATCGACATTAAACGTCATGATGATGATTATGCTCATTCGCTATTTTTGTACCGTATTCGAAAAAGAAAAACCTAGTCTTCAAGTTAAAAGAGTCTTAAATTGTATTTGAACGTAAAGAGACGTAGCTGTTAGATAGCAATACCAGCCTCTATACTCCGTTGACCCCAGAGCAATCAACCGCCTCCCTCTCATCACGTGATTCCGTCCTCTGCTGCTTGGGTATGTGATCACGTGACGAAGGATAGGCGTACGACTAGACAAACGTGCATCGCGCTCCAAATGCTGAGTCAGCTTAGGAGTGAACGCAGTGTATTAGAGCCGTCGACTTCGCCAGATTCGACGCGCCAAATTCGATGTGAAATGCCATCTACGTCATTTACTTTGGTATAAAATTTGAGTAAAAACCCGGTAGGTACTAGAGTGCCCTTTTCTTGTTATTACTGTTAGTTGATTTTGTTTTTTTAACTCTATGATGAAACACCTTTAAATGGGAGAAAAACATGAAGACGTAGTAACTCATGCAAATTTTACAATTTGGTATTCCTGGGGAGATCGACAGCCCATCCTGTTAACGGACATCTGCTCAGAGCACTTCAAGAGAATGCTCCTGCTGCAAAACTAGAAAATCCTGGGTAGAATCTTCGGAATTAGGGTGGCCATGCCCGTTTTCATCTGGATAAGCATGCATCGTACCTCCGCGCGATCTTGTATCACTACAGCGTGACACACGTTAGAAACCCCAGGCTAGCTAGCACTCGGACAGCACTAGCTGAATGTTTCACCTACGGTGAAGACACTCGGACCAACACCACCTAAACTGACTAAGGCCTCTCCAATACCTATTCTCCACATCGCGTGACGTAAACCGATGTGCGCGGCTTTTCCAGTCATCTCGACTCGACGAAGCCGAACCGAGTCCCCCCGCAAGCTCTAGCCGGTTTGCTCACGCTGTTCTCCCGTCGTCAAAATCATCGTTAAATTCGTCGAATACGCAGTCGTAAAAATTCGAACGTATTTAATAGATACACAGAGCTTAGAACGTCCAGATCGTTGCGTGTTTCGCTAGCGTTTGTCGTCGTCTTTTCATTTTATCCGCGGTCACGCTGCTTATACATTATACAAAAGAGTCTGCAAACAGGAGTTACCGCAATACCCGTGGTTCGAATGCCGCGTGCCAAGTTTTCTTCTTGAACTCATTGCCATGCGGCATTCGAAGCCGGGATCTCGCGGTAACTCGCGTTTGAATCGGTATGCAGACTGTCTTTTGTATGATGTATAACCAGTGTGATTCGGCTTTAATGAGCTCTCGTGCTCAGCAGGATTCCGAACAAGGCCTAACTAGTTAAAGTTTAGTCATTCATAAAAGGCACGTAACACACAAAATTACAAAGAACTAAACAGTACCGTAATTGTCAAGAAACATTACTGTCTGAAAGTCCAACATAACGATGCCTAATCGAAACGGTTTCGTATACCTATCCCTCAAAATCTTTTCCGTGAAAGTATCCAGGAGCCCAGGTTTCTTGCACTATTCTTTCACATCAGAGTATGCATCACGGCACACACTGTCACGTACGGATCATCCCGAGTTCGGTGAGAAATCACTTCAAACTGAAAAATGAATTCGACGAAACGCACTACGCTATAGTCTCCGTCGCCATTGCCGAACGACTGTCAACACCCCCTGGTGGCCGGGGACATAGCGCGACGTCATAGGAAAAGCGGAGAGGGCTTAAAGTCTATCGGTGGTGTTGCTGAGACGCCCACTTTCAATGACTAACCTCCCGTTGCCCAAGCATGCACGCAGAAATTATTGTTTTAAACATTAATTGTCCGATCGAGCGAAGCCGGCGATGGCTTGCAGCGAAAAACGGCACGTAAATTCCCATTGGCTGAGCGAAACGACACCTAAATTCCAATAGGCTGCGACGCGTCATTCGGCTACATAGAAACGGCGTCATCGTTGTTAAGGAGCCAGCCGAACTGTTGGCGGCGCAGCGGGATTGGGAGACGCGGGTACGCGCTGGCCTGCCGTTAGGTCTAACATTAGGCCTATCGTGACGGTTTGAGGTCCAACGTCGGCAATCCGTACGCGCAGCTATTTGACGTGAGGGGGGACACGGGTATATGCTGGTCTGAAATTAGGCCTAACGTTACGTTATGAGCTCGATGATGATGATGAGAGGACACGTGATTTTAGCACGCGCCGCGCCGAGCTGCGCACTCCCGCAGCCACCTCACACAGCGGCGCAGCAGTCACAGCGAGCCTGGAGCAAGCCAGGGCAGACTGCGGGGCGCACCGCCGCACTCCCTGCCGGCGCTGCGGCCGCTTCTGCTCCTCTCGGCGCCGAAGAACATGACGGCGACTGAAGCATCTCTAGGGTGATTTCACATGACGTCAATCCCCCATTTTCTTGTTAGTTTGTTTTTTTCATACTAATTTACTAATTTCGAGGATTACATCGCGACCTATTGAAGAGATGTCGGCGTGGTAAGACTTATAGGGTTCTGTGCTCTGCGCATTTGACGGGTCATGTAAATCTTTGGAATGCTCGCCTTCGGCACACGCCAGACAGCTCACAACAACAAAATGGTGGACGAAATTACGTCAGTGAAAACACCCTATATTGTCGGCGGCTGTAACGTCGGATGTAGCAACACGTGGCCGTCCATGCTAGTACACCGCAAACAAACCACGGGAGCGGAAGAACGACATTAATGCTTTCGAATTCACAGCTCAAAAGAAGCGCTTATGTTTCTTCGGAATTTTTTTTTTTTTCCTTTTCTACGCGGCGTTTTAGTCGTGCCATGAGACACAATGATTATGTTCCCCTGAACTTTTTATGCAAGGGAGTGTAGTGTCATTATAAGTGGACGTCATAAAATGTGACCGCGTGCTCGCAAATAACATTCGGTCCGAATCTCAATCGCTAGATACGACATTGATTTTAATACAGAATGTGTTTATGCACTCATTTACATCACAAACTGTAACGCACGGCTGTAACGCTCGACCGTTAGACGCAGATTAAATTTACGTGAAGTCCGTAGGGACCGCTATTAAAACACAAATTCAAGAATGATCCCCAATGGCGGTGAACTTAAGACCAAGTGACTTGCAGCCAGATAATATACCGGCTGAGCTAAGCAGAGCAGGCGTCTGGTGAAAGCGAAAGGTAAGCTTATAACGTCAATAATTTACACCAGCTCAATTACCGTTGACAAAGACCGGAGGACACAAAATATGTTGAGTAACTGATAGCTGAAGAAACGCGTCGCTTATTATATTACCGCTTCCTCCTTCGTGATTCGGTTTCGGTGTTATTATCGAGTCACGCCTCAAAAGATAATAATATGCTCAGTTTCTTAGGCTGTCACCGACTATGTCATAAGCCGCGTTTACATGAATACGACTTCAACGCATCGACTCCAATCGTCCTCGGAAGGAAGCCGACGCGGCAACGTTTACATGAATGCGCACCAAGCCCTACGTGAAGGTGGCGCCACGCCGTGTCAAAGCTCAAAGTGAAGGCTGCGTTTCCGGCACCGGGCGCACCACGTGACCACGTTTTCCGGTGCATCGCACGTGCAGTGCGTGAAGGCGTTTCGACGCTTTCGGCGAGCGTAAACTGGAGATCGGGCTCGCTGTCTTCGATGCTGTGCAAGGAGCATCACGATCATCTGGTGGGCTAGTTGGTTGATCATTATGTTGAATTAACAGCGCAAATACGACAAGGAAGGATAGGATCAGCGCTCTATCCTGTCTCCCTTGTCTATCCTTTCTTGTCGTATTTGCGCTGTTAATTCAACAAAAGTGTGCAAGGAGTTACGAGACAGAAGAAACATCAAAACCCAAACGTCTTGGTCTCCGGGTCGGGCCGCTGGGCCACTGCATGAGAGGTTACGTGCGTGCGAGATTGTTGTTAACCGCTCTGAGGACGCCACCGCGCTTCGCCTCGCCACATACCTTGCCAACCGCGACCGGACCCCGAGACCGAAAGGCTCCGGCGTAGCCAGGGACGGCACCGAGGTAGGAGTTGCTCGTTCTGCGCTACCATACAGTGCTCGGAGCTCTTGGCGTCGTTCGGGTTTGCGCCGAAGCCTCTAGGCACACCCTTGGACACGCAATTCGTATTTCGCAAGGCTTGGACGGGGGCCGCCCTCTCCGAGCAGCTCAGTGATATTCCGCTCATTTAGTTTGGCAATAAAAGCTCGGGTTTCTTCTCGGAAGGAACTGCGGGCGACCACACGGAACCGCTCTCCGCCGCCGCCATGGCTGACGTACCTTCCGCATGACCCGGTGGATGGTAGAAAAGGCGGGTGCCTTGAACGGGGCGATGAAGCACTTCAGGTTCCCGTGCAACAAGGCGGGCGTTTCTCCCGAGCACGAATCGTGGAACCTGCACTTGTCCTGGCGGTAGCCCCACCTGCACGTCAACATGAGCAGCTTGTCCGGGTAGAAGCTGAAGAGGATGTTCATCAAGTCCTGGTCGGCAAAGGGGATCCGGCCAGCGTACTCTTCCATCAGAAGCGCCATGCGCGACACCCAGTCAAAGCTGCGCATGCGCGTGAGGTTCATTGGCATTACTCCGGAGTTCGCTCCTGTGACAGTAAAAAAAATCCCGGTTACTCGCCGTGTCTTGCACCTGCACGCTCTGTTGAGCACAGACCACACACAACCACACAAACCACGACGTCATGTGACGTCACAGTCTCGTCACGTCATGATACTGCGTGATGTCGTATGACAGCGTGACGTTTAGCGGAGAAATTGTCCCGAAATATTGAGAGGAAAATTGTTCCCGCTACATTTAGCGAAAACAATGCACCGGAGCTGGGAGCACGTGGAGCGAAAGCTGGCACATGCGGAGCCCAGGCATCCTTGGTTCAATCCCCACCTCTGCCCGTTTCGATAACGACGAGCATCGTTTCAGCGTGTGGCCGAGTAGCACTACTGCGTGATGCACGTTCAAGTCCCGAGACTAGCAGCCTTACTGCACTAGATAAATGTCTTATATACAGCGCAAACCACTGTCGCCATATCTCAGAGGAAGACCGACCTTACGTTGTCTAAACACGAACGTGTAATGTGATATTCTGGCCGGCTCTTCGACATGTTAGCCTCTTCAAAAACGGCATTAATTTTTTTCTGGGAATCTAAACAAAAATACAATAGAAGAGACAAGATTCTTATTTTTTTAAGGAACAATTATGTATACACTGCCTGACATTGTTAGATCGAACAAGCGTTATATGAATGTATGAAGCATATACTTCAAACGTGCTTGAGTGTTGTCCCCAGATAATTCAGTTATCGTGTCTGCTGCATACAACGTATTTTTTTCAGTGATATATAGGCAGTGTTACTTTGGGTTAAGGGCTCTCATCAACAAAAACTGCTAGAGTGGCCGAAAGCACTCGTCTAGTGTCCTAACCTAAGTTATACATTTTTTGGTGTAAGTAAAAAAAATCGGCGATGTCATGATCGTGCCAACAGTGTCGCGCAGTCTATGTACATACGTACCGAAAGGGGGAGGGTAAGGGTGCTTGGCACGCTGGTGGTACCAGGTAGGGGGAGGGTAAGGGTGCTTGGCACGCTGGTGGTACCAGTTGTTACCTACGTCTTCAACCTCGTAACCTAGGGCCATCAGATGGCTCTCGTTCATCTTCTCGAAGACGCTCCAGTGTTCCTCGACAGGGTTCAGAAAGAGGGTGTCAGCGTCCACGTACAAGACCGCATCCTCGTTCGGTAGCATGTCCTGCAGGTAATGCCGCGCCAAACTTGTCATCAAATATCACATTGCACGTCTCCTTCCTTTTGGATAGGATAGTCTTTTTAGGGGGAAGATTGAGGATCTACCACTGATGACGTCATCGAAAGGCCTTGCCGTCTAGGTAGTATTGGTTACAGTCCGCTAAAAAGAAAAAAACACATCCGGGCTATTGACGTTATAACCTATGGAGCCTGGAACGCGTCTTCAATTGGCGGTACCGTAGTGTTAGACAAAATACTCGATAAAAGTATTTAAGTTAAGTTACTAAATACCTGCTTTATAAAGTGTTTACATTACTACTCAAGTTTATTTCACTGTAAAATATCTTGAGTAGAATACAATACTTAAAAATCTAATTCAATTACTTTTGAAGATACTTCCGCATTGAATATTTTGTATCGACGTCAGTGACAAACACAAATATACAGTTCCGCAAATCTGGTTTACCAGAGTGATTTATTGGCACGCAACAGCACAAGTATGCAAAAAAAAAAAAAAAACATCGTAGGGTCGTTTTATGCAGTACAACTGTATGGAACAGAATATCATGATACATGTTACAAAACGTTTCTGAGACAAGGAAAAAAAAATGTCACTTCAGTTACAATGACATCGTTGAATATCACGTCCTGGGGCGCACCTGAGACGCATCCTTTAACTACAATCCATATCCCTATATGGGGAGTTAACTATAAACGAACTTGTGATACGGAAATGAGTGAATGCATAACAAAGAGAGCCAACATAGTAGCCACAGCACTGGTCACACCTTCTTCAAGTAGGTTGCGTTCAGAAAGGCACTCAACTTTGGCTGACGCTTTGTTGCCATTTTGAGAGGTCATTCTGCTTGTAGTTCGCTTCCTGTCCTGTTCTCTGCTTATCAACGTTCACTTCCAGACAGTCCTCGCGAGAGCAAGAAGTGCCAAACTGGCGACAAAAAGAAAAAAAAATAACTCGACGTTTTGCCGTAGCGAAGTAAAATATACACACGCAAAAAAAATGTGTTTTCTTTTTGTGTCCACTTTTCATTTTCTTCTATTTGTGATTTCCTTGACACTGCATGAAGTCCTGCATTGCTGTCGTTAGTTGTTTCCCGTTCTGTGTTGCGCTTCAGTGTGGCAATCTTTAATTCCGTAAAACCACCCTTTTTGTTTGAGGAGAAACTCTGGGAAACAAAAGGCGCCCTTGGGAAGGCAAGAGAAAAACCTTCATTGTACGAACTTCGAGGTGAAATATAAGTCACAATCAGCACAAAAGCGATATTTTTATGATCTAAATCTAAGTCACCATGGCTTATCGGAGCTAGCAAAAAGATTTGGATGCTCGATACAATGTTCACGTTTTCTCGTGCCACGCCCACGTCACTTCACACCGAAAAATTCGAAAAATGGCGGAATGTGAAAAATTTATTTGAGATAATGAGTACAAGATGCTCAGAATTGTAATTAAAATACAGTATCAAATACTCTCAATCAAAAGTATTTGCAAGATACCAAGATACCTCAAAAAGTATCTGAAATACAGTATCTTGAGTAGAATGTTTGAGAACCACTTGTGCGTAATCCGTCACAAGTAACAAAATTACTTGTAATCCCTTACATTTATCAGTAATTTAGTAACGGAATAATTACATATTGTCTAGAGTAATTTTAAAGTAATTCCCTTACATTTTTTGCGTAACGGATTCCTGGTAATCCGTTACATTTGTTTTTTTGTTTTTTTTCAGGACCAACCGTCCCCTTCCTTTTCTGAAGAAAGGGTTGTTTTTATTTTGGTAAAGTCGAGCGCAGTGACACTGTCACGCGAATTGACCAGCGCAAAGGGAGACTTGGCACTCTTCAGTTCCGCAAAGCCTTTTTTTTGCAACACCAAGTTGCTGAATCAATATGTTTTAGGCCCTAACAACAATGTCGAAAAATCCAAACGGGCATTTCTACAAAAAAAAAAGAGGGGGGGGGGGGGCAAGTTATATCCACTTTTTTAGTTCCTTTGTTTTTTCTTTGCGATCAAAGAAGGGAAGAGGAGGACGCCAAGTGATTGTGCGCCTCTTCGAGAAGCTCGAGGCGGTAAGTGCACAGACAAGAATTAACAATGTCCTTCTCGGTATAGTGGCTACGACCATTTTCATAATGTCACAACACGAAACAACGCTCCGTCTACCCTAAAATCCACTAAAAGAGATGTGATAATATGTGAAGGTGTTATTGCCACAAGCATCCTCGTTCGTTGCTGCACACTTATCATCTTTTCTTAGAAACAGGATGCATTTTGTTTTTCTGCTTCTTTCACCTTATTTGACCTTGTTTTAAAAGCTACTTACTTTTTTGTAGTCCAACTTCTAGGGTTGGCCCACTTTATTTGTGAATTCCAGCCAGGTTATCTGCATCTCAGTCACCCTTTTTTTTTATGAGTCAGCTTTTTGCGAGCTCTTCGAAAATGGTAATAGTCTTCCATTCGTCTTCTTCCTGTTTTTACCCCAGTAGGACGCATCTTATCTCAAGCAGATATTTTTAAAAATAAAACATGAAGGTGGCTGACGTAGACTTGATATTCTGGGCTTGAGGAGAGGGTGATACTGGTGAGTGAGGACATAGCGCGGCTTACTTAGTACTCTGCCCTTGGCTGCCCGTGGCAGCGGACGTTCATCTGGAGAACACAGCAGTCAACTGCAGTCGGTTCGTGCTTCGTGCGTTTTTGAACGGCACCAAGAAAGGTACACACGACAGACGTGCGTTTACAGTTCCTTGTTTTAACCGACGTTCTAAATAATTGTTGTTAAAAATGTCCTTTTTTTCGATTACTTATGTTTATATATTAAAAACGTTTTCTTATTCACCAACGTCTCAACCGAAGAATATCAAGCCAAACCTTATTTAATATTTAATTATCGCCTTACTGTTAAAACTATGTTTCGTTATTGTTTGGCAATATATGACGGTATTGTAAGATGCACATAAATCAATTCTTATTCTAGTTTTGGCTAGATGTATGATGACTTCTACGGCTTCGCGATTTTGACAATGGGAAATTTTGGTAGATCGGTCCGATGACTCCGATAGCGATACTCCACCGCCGCCTTGGCGCATGCGTCATATCGTTACCGGGTACCGTTATCGCGGGTACCGGGGGTATCGGAACGATCTACCAAAACTCACGAAGATCAGGCAACGGCTGCAACGAGGAAGCTTTGCTCTATCTTCGAGGTGAATAGTACTACCATTGCTTCGATGAAGAAGCTCAATGCAGAGCATGAAACATTCGTGAGGCGCAATATGATACTCCCATCCAGTGCCTCAGTTCGAAGGGTGTTCAGCGCAGCAGTCGACACCTTCAGTAAGAAATAACGCAAAATGTCTGACGAGATTTTCGAGAGCCAGCTGTTGCTCAAAATATCCAAGATCAATGAATGGAAAAGGTGGCGACATTAAAAACTTGAATACTCCTCTCCCGTCTGTTTGTTACTTGAGGACAATAATGTTGGAAGTAACGCCACGAAAGTAACGGATTACTTTTTTGTGGTAATGGTCACTTACTTTTATAGGAGGGTAATTGTAATTGTAATAAATTACAATTGAGCCTCGAGTAATTGTAAATGTAATTCCTTACTATTTTTTCAGTAACGTGTACAAGTCTGGTTTGAGATAGGCACAAGTCTGGTTTACCGTCCTATCCCGCCCACGCATCAAAGACTAGCAACACAGAGTCACGTTGCGGGAGCTGTCGTGTCAGCTCCCGCGACGTGACTTGAGCCTGCATAGCAGAGAGTTCCAAAGTGTTTGATCGGAATCACGTCGCTTATGGGCGGCGTTAGTATTACGAACAGCGAGGAGGAACCGAAAGCGTTGATCGCCCCCAAACCTCTTCACCTTTTTCTGTGCTTTCCTTCCCACCACGCGGTCGGATGGAGCGATCCTGGCGGGTGGTCGTAGCTGGCGAAAAAGGCGAGCGGACGCAAGGATCGCTATCGTCGCGACGTCCCATCTCGTGTTCGGTTGGTTTCCGGCGACTGTCTGGTTGTATAGACGCTTTACAGCAGCTGTGCATGGGCGCCGCCATAAATGACCTTCAGTTTTTGTTCCCTCTTATTCCGTTCGCTTGACTTCATCATTTCCACTGCAGGACAGGTTATTGCCATTTTAAGTGTTACTGTGTCCTTCCCCCCAGCATAGGCCGTTGTGGAGGCTCGTCAACGCCCGCTTCAGTGGCTCGGCATCTCGGTAAGACAAGAGAAGGGCGGCTATGGCGGCTCAATCTGGCGCGTGTGCAAAGCGTCTATATTCACCTGCAGCCGAACAGGCGTCTGCCACATCCAGCTCCACTGCTCTGCCACCGCCAGGATCGCGACTGGCAACAACCAAACACTTTCATGACGTCATCAGGCGGAATGCGAGGGGCAACTTTTGAGAACATGGTAAGCTCGCCATTTGGAGACGGACTACAGGCACAATATTTGAGCTTCCTCAACGACGTGTGACTATGCGTCAGTGGATAGTTGCGAAAATTAAAACAAATAAGTTGTGTCGGCGAAGAAATGAAAAACTGCGGGAGATCTGATGAGTAATATTCATGATGTTTAAACTTTGTGAATGGAAAGGCATTTGGAAGACCTGATTCTTGAAACCTGAAGCGCCTGTAAGTGTAAAGTAATGTTGCTCTGCACATTATGGTTATGAGCGTGGAAAGGATTCTCAACCCTGAATTTCACGAGAGGGAGAAAATCATTTCATGGCATCATACATGAGTAGTGACACATGTATTACGCATGATTTCTTTTTTTTTTTCTTTTTGAACATGCGGCAGACAGTTGTTGCCTTACCAATGTGACAGAAAAAAGATACTTTCCTCAGACGCTGGAACGGAGTGCGGCAATATGAGCTAGATGTTCATGACGGTTCGGCTTAAAAGTCATGCGGGGAGGCCCAGGTAATGAACTGCAGCCTTTTCTCGGTTTCATGACGGCATGCCGGAGGCAACCGTTGCGGCATTTGCCCCTTTCAGTTAGCCCAAAAGTGGGTCAGCTTATATTGCCACTAGATGTACGTCACACTGGACATCACCATCATTGGTGTTTGAAAAAAGAAAAAAAACGGTGATGATGATTACGATGTCTGATGTTAGACTGGCCCTAAGCGCTCTAGCCACGGAAAGAAGAACCCTGTTCTTTGCGGTACGGTGCATCGGAACCTCGTCACGATAATGTACTGGGATACAAAGCAAACACCCACCGGGAGGAAGAGTCGCTGCGTGGCGCAGGGCACGAATAGTTTCTTCCATGTTTTGAAGTCCTTCATCGGGAACATCACCAAGCGCAGATCGTAGGTAATTCGGTTTAATACACTCGCTGGCCACTGCATGATCTGGACGATCAGATTAACGCAAGATTACGATGTGTATAGGACAACGAGTTGTTTACAAACCAGCCCGTGTGTTCCCCACACGGGGTGTGGGCCCTGCGCGTGCACAGAAAACACGTTTGTGGGAAGTAAAGTGCAAGCAGCGCTCAAAAACACAGGGACAAAGGAAAGTGCAGACAGTACAAGCGCTGTCTGTGTGCAATAAACTGAAGTAAAGCGTCTGCGCAAGTTCCACGTCAGCAGCAGCGCAACCGCAGCTACATGACGTCAGAGCCGCGTGTTGGTCTATATTCAGGCCACGGTGGAAGAAAAAAGGGGTGTTGGAACAAAGACTGAAAGGGGGCCGAAATTCTACTCGGACTTCGCGAATCTCCCGGCAGGTGCGCTGTCGGGTTGGGGCTCTGCGCGCAGGCGTGTGCGCAAATAAGGATGCTTTCTCGAGCTCCTGTCATGCCGCGCCATCTCACGGTGTTTGACAGAACTGGAAGCAAACATTCGACGCACTTGCTTCGTGGCGAGGCGCCGCCGTTCAGACATAAATTTCTTTTTCCACCGTGATGCAGACTGTCCACAGCGCACATATAAACAAAAAAGTCATGTACAATACCTATTTCGGTATTGTGTTTGAATGACTGTATTGGAGCTGTTGTGCTAGATATGTGTATGGGAACCGAAAGTTGCTAAACATGGGAACCGAAAGCCTCAATCTGGTTTACAATCAACCAGATAATTATCCGCACATTCTGACCACACGCAAAAGATGTAACTATATGTATCTGACGTTTGCTTTACAACTCTTCATTGATAACGATAAAGTATGTTATATAAAAAATTTGTTCTCTGCATTTTTGACTAGAAGCACACTCACAAAATGCTGAAATTTCACACTCACAAGAGTTGTTTCTTTGCAGAAAATTGTCGCGTTTAACCTAAGTATCATTTGGGTCTGCTCACTCGTTAGCCTGGTAACTACACTAGAATACTTGTACGGGTAACTTAAAGTGAAAAAAACAAACGGCTTTTTTTTTTCTTTTAAACAGAATCGCTATTGCATTACAAAAAAGACATGGTGTTCATTGCAAACATGTTTGTTTTATACATGTGTATGCTTCGAACATATATACAGGCAGTCTTTGTTTTACCAATCTATAGGCAGTCTTTTGTGACCAATATGGCAGGGCCGCCATGCAAGCAAAAACACGCCTAAGACAGTAGAAAGTTTTAGGGAACAGTTTTTGCGCAGCCGATACGGCACAATAGGCCCTCCGGTACGAACTACGCATGTGCGACCGTAGGAGACTCGCACATGCGCAATGCGTACTAGAGGACCCATCGTACCGTAACGGATGTGCAAAAACAGATCTCTAAAACTCTCTAGTGTCTGCAGACTGTCTGCCCTGAGCTGTATTAGCAGTGGACCGCGAGTTTACGGTGCAGAAAAGCACGCCAGGCGACGCTGTAGTTACTCTGTCTTGAAGACGCTTGATGTTCTCAATATCGGCGTACAGAATCAGCCTCAGTGGAGCCCTCGAAAATGCGACGGCTGACTTGAGACTGGCCATGGTGAGTTCCAAGCCGTTCGCACACGTCACCACCACTATCGTCGGGGGTGCCCTGCGTCGATTTTAAAGTGCATACGTGCGTGTGTTTAACAGAGTGGATCCACCAAACTGATGAGGCTTTCCCACTTTCTGTACACGGTGATTTAAAGGCTTTATTTTCTGGCGGTGGCACCTACCTTTTTTCTGTTGAGCCATCGGCCTGAGGTAGCGCGGTCGGACTCTTGTCGTGAGAGCACCTGCATCCGGAACCAGGCACCTCGTTGTACCACAGACTTGCGAGTAGAACCAGACTCCAGAAGAGGAGGAACGCGGCCAAGAAACTTCGAAGCCAGAAGGGTGCAGCACGCATGTCTCTTTAAGTTACGCGGTGCAACTCAAAACCTCACTTGCTGTCAAGGCTCATTGCATCGTACGTTATCCAGACACCAGCATCCAACTCTTGTCTTGTGGAGAAGCTGCAGAAACGAGAAGAAACATGTCCAACGATTTTGAATCATTACATTTTTGTTTATGATGGCACGTAAAGGCTTGTTCACACACTTGCCACTTCTTAGGACCGAGTGTCTTGAAACTTCTTAATATCCTTACGACGAGAGCAGGCGCCATCTATCATAAAGCAGTGGAACACTTGGCAGTGCCGTACATTTCCTAGCTCTTTCGCTTATCATCTTTTCTTTCTTGGCTCAGACTAACTTTTGTCAATAGTATAAACGACCATTTCTCAAAAAGAAGTACGCACATTTTACCTCGAAAATACCACCGAAACTTCGCTCTAGCGAAATGAAGTTCCAGGATCACAACATAAATGGCGCCAGCGTATCAGGGTGTTCTCACGTAGTAAGAGATTTTAAGAGGTTTGAAGGCACTCGGTTCTAAAGGCCCGTTCACACTCATGCAACCAAGTAGGACCGAGAGAGACGAGACCTGTTGAAACCTCTTAAAATTTCCTAGGACGAGGGAACACACTGGCACTCTGGCGCAATCTATACGGTGACCCTGGAACTGCATTTCACAAGAGGGAAGGTTTTGGCGATTTCCGAGGTCAAATGTGCGTAATACCTATAAGAAAGGCTCGTTTATAACGTTGACAAACGTTTTTCGATCCAGGAAAGGAAGAATAATGCGCGAGAGAAATAAAAAATATTCCGGGCCGTCAAGTGTACACTGCTACCCAATAGATGGCACCAGTGTGTCCTCTCGTTGTAAGAGGTTTCAAGGCACCCAGTTCTAAGATTTCGCAAGAGTGTGAACGGGCCTTAAGGAGTCGCAAGTGTGTGAACTAAAGTCACTGGATTTGGGCAAGTGGCGACATTGCCTACCCACCTGCTAGCCGGACACAAACAAACACCAACACACAAACGGCAAAATCTCTCAAGGTTATTCGCTCATCGCTGTCGGTTCCCATGGTGATCGCCATTCTGGACCCTTTCAAAGATTCAAAGATTCGAAAGGGCCATTTAAAGCAGTCGTACCAAGCATCGCTATGCAGCATCATCGAACTGAAAGCGTTTTTCGCCCAATATGAGCATCTTTGGCACTGTGAATGCAATAAACTTACCACTCGATCATGCTTATTTCCCCAGATCTCTTACAAATATGTTGCTCTTCTTGCGTGTTTCAGGGCAGTAAAATTATATTTCAGTGCCCCCAAGCACTGACGTTGCGTGTGATGGCGGTACGAAGATGAACGGCATCACACGCAGCGTCGGTGCTTGGGGGCATTGAAAAATAATTTAGCTGTCTTGAAACACGCGAGAATACTAGTAAGAGATCAGAGGACATAAGCATGAGTGATAAGTTTATTGCAAGCAAAGTGCCGAAGATGCTCATATTGGACGAGGAACGCTTTCAGTACGATGATGCTCAAGAGCGATTTTAGTGCGACTGGTTTTAATGACCCCATCGAAGCTTCCAAAGGGGCGAAAATGACGATCACCATGGCAACTGACACCGATTAGCCAATCACCATGAGAGGTTTTGTCGTCTGTTTGTTGATATTTGTTCGTGTCCGGCTAGCAGGTGGGAAGGCAATTTCGCTACTTTCCCAGATCCAGTGACTTTAGTGTGAACGGGCCTTAAAGGGGTACGGAAAAAAATTGAAATATTCAAATATCGTTCGGAAATCAGTCAAGCATGACGGATAATAACCTCAAAGGATAATCGCATGTTTGTATTTTGAACGGCTAGCTATATTTTTCGTTCCAAACGGTGCACTCGAGCAAGCGCTCGAAGAGAAGCGAACGGAGAGCGCGATGCGTCATGGGATATCCGGCGCAAATAATAACAGAAGGAAAAGATTCCCCGCATTCGTGACGTTGCAAGGCTGGTGTGGTTATGAGCTTTGCCCTTGGTGGGGTTCTCATCGTTGCGCGTTACAACCGAGCCTTTTGAAGTACCCGTGGGGTGACGAGCGTGTAACTGGCCCAAGGAGCACGTAGCTTCCACAACACTGTCAGCTTAGGGCTGAACGGGGTGGGGAAAGCAACATTTTGTCCGAGTTTTGAGCGACGGGCTCTTCTAGGGGGAGAATGGCTGTGTCCGGTTGCACGAACGAGGGTCCGAGAAAGAGGGGAGTTCTTCCTTTCCGTCTTCTTGGACTCTTTGGTACAATGCGCGATTTGTGAGTTGAGGAGAAAAGCTAAGAAAAATGTTGAAATTCCAAAGAGCGGCGCTGCTCCGATGGAGCTTGCTACGTCATGACTACGTAGCAAGTTCCCCAACGTTGCTAGATGACCTCCCAAATAGGCTCCACATGAATCCACCAGGTGCACATTGAAAGTTTGTTTAATTAGCTTTAAAATTGGTTTGCTCGTGCCTTTCAACGAAGGACTGGTATTTTTGAGGTTATGCTGCAACATGCCACACATTAAAGCTAGAAAATGAGAGCTGGAATTTGGTTTCCGTACCCCTTTAAGGGCAGTACGATATTTCGTAAAAATGAATCCTTGGCAAAAGAGCTGCACAGCTAGACGTTAAACTGCGATAGCACTTCGCACCGTCTTGTACCGAGTAAGCGTTTATTTATTAAACTGCACGTTTAGAAAATGCCGCGAAAATTCTAGGAATATTTTTTGTCGGCGGTCATTAACGCCGGGAGTTTCCACTGCCGCGCATTACATGAGAGAAAGAAGGAGAGTTGAGGAAATGCGAGCGCGCGGGGACATCAGGGCGTAGAGCTCTGATTGGAATTATTAGTGGATAGACGAAAAGCCCTAGCTGCTTTTATCTCTACTCACTGTGCGGACGGGTTCGAAAGCCCAACGGCCGCGTACAGCGTTCCGCGTTCGAACGCGTTCGAGCACTGAGTTGAGACAAAGGCAGCTTGCTTTGCGACTACGCACTAATCATACCAACAAGAGCTTGATGCTGACCCTACGCGCTTTCATTTCTTTATTTCTCTAAATTTCTACTCGTATCCTCGCTCCGGAGCCAATGAGATTACAGCACGAACTAAGAAGAACACCGAAGAACGAATCCCAAAGTACAAAAGACAGACATGGTGCACTGGCATTCCGTCAAGGTTTTATGTTTTTGTTTTTAGTCAACAACGGTATTGACGCGCGCATGACCGAGAAGGAAAGCTTCTCCGCAAATTTAGAAGCTTCGTGTTGACTCCTACGCCGAGAGTAAAAGATAAGAAGGCCAGAATAAGCTTGCCCAGGCAGTCTCGCCTTAACTCACTCCTGAAAATTCTAGGGGCCCTAATCTGGGGTCCCCTAGGTCGAATCTTCGAGGTACCGAGTAGTAAACAAAAGGAACCGAGCGTTGGCTTTGGGGACTCATTCGGACTCTCCCGACGACGACGCACTCTTCCACCAGCGCTCGACTCTGCATTTTTCGCCGACTCCGACACCCGCGACGCTCTTCTCTGTGTACTTATCTTCATATACCCCTTTTGGTTGTTCGTTTATTTTGGGCTTCAAGCTCACCCCCATTAATGTTTATTTCAACTCATTACTCATCGTCTCTTCGCCTTCATCCATGAAAGTGATGTCGATACAACGAAAACACTTGTTTTTTTAGGGCTCAGCAGTAGTTAATCCTGTTTGCACCACAGATGCATACGTGACACATCCATTCTTACATAGTGCAATCTTCTTGGGACCGAATCCTTTTAACAACTTTATATCATCGGCAAAAAGGAGCAACCTATAACTTTCAGCATGTGATAATATATCTTTTATAAAAGTTGAAAACTCTAAAGGCCCGTTCAGACTCTTGCGACAGAGTACGACTGAGGCAGTCAGTCGTACTCCGGCGCCATCTATGCGGTGACCCCGGAACTGCATTTCACAAGAGCGAAGGTTTTGCGGGATTTCCGAGGTCAAATGTGCGTAATACCCATAGAAAGGCCCGTTTATAACATTGACAAAAGTTTTTCGAGCCAAGAAAGAAAGGATAATGCGCGAGAGAAATAAAAAAATATGCCGGACCGCCGAGTTTACACTGCTACCCAATAGATGGCGCCAGTGTGTCCTCTGGTTTAAGAAGTTTTAAAGGGATACTTCAACGAAATTTGAAATATTCCCGTCGTGTTCAAAAATAGGTTGAATATGATCCACAATATCCGTAAATGACAATCGCACGTTTGTACTTTTGATCCTGGTGGCTGTATTTTTCGTTATAAACGGCCGACTCTGGCAAGCGCTCGGAGAAGGCCCAGCTTAGAGCATGTGACATCCAACGCAATCGTGACGTAGGTCGTCTCGAGACGAGCAAAGCTACGGCGAGGCTGACGCCGAGAAGATGGCCAAGTCGTTCCAGCCACCGAAGCGGCTGCTTTTGTACGAATTTTGAGTGACGGGTTAATCTTCTATAATCTTGTAGGGGGACAATAGCGACTTCTGCGACACACAAAAGGGATTCTCGGGAAGAGGGGAGTTCCTCCTTCCCCCCTTCTCTCGTTGTGGCCGGAGGCGAGACAACCTCCGTCACTAGCTGTCAAGGTTCCTAGACGAGCATTACAAACGAGGCGTTAGTGACATCCACCAGGTGCTCTTTGCTAATCGTTTAATTCGTTTTAAAATTCCTTTTCGAGACTTTTTTAACAAGATATTGGTATGTTCCATGTGATACTGCTCTTTTGAACAGATATAGACCAAAAAATGAGCGCCGAATTTTCGTTGTAGTATTCCTTTAAGGAACCCAGGTTTGAAAGGTCGCAAGAGTGTGAACGGGCCTTTAGAGAGTCCAGAACCGACCCTGAGGAACGCCAGGCGTTGAAATAAAGCTGTGGGGGATACTGTCCAAAACACGAACAGTGTTCGTGCGAAATAACAAATACATATTAATTAAATTATATAACTCTGGACAGACACCAGAGAAGAGTACCGCGAATATAAGAAGAAAAAACCAAAAGCTTCGGTCATATAAACTACATCAACGTGTCGTCAATTCGTGACAAATGCGGCGCAATAATACAAAGGTACACTAACTGGTCTCAACAAACCGACCAGTCAATAATCTGTTTCTAAAGGAGTTAACGTTTGACATGAAAAAAGCAACCGCATATAAACCAGAATCTCAAAAAGCTAGAATATCCACGCAGCAAAAAAAAAGGAAACCTTTATTTTCAAATTTCTGTTCGCCTCGAGATCGAACCTTGTGACACGCTGCGGGCAAAACTTGGTAACAAGCGAAAGCTGGGATACCGCTGTGAGTCGTCCGCTGCGGGCGCACGTTCAGAACCCTGCACCTCGACGACGCAAGCCCGTTTCCGGCTTAGCTGGACCCGCCCTATTAAATGCTCGTTGTTATTGTTGTTGTTTCTTCTTACTAAAGGTTGCGTTGTATCGTTTCACACACTCGGAAATTCAACAAAGCGATAAAGATTAAGTCGGATGCTTCCATAATCTTTGTGCTGTGGTTTATAGAACCGCTGGTCCTGTATAGTTTTGTTATCTCGCACAATGCATAGCTTTCATAAAACATTGAATGCTGATTGGAACTGGGGGTTGATTAAAAATTAACCCGACTGATCGCCACCCTTTAATGGACCAATCAATTGATAAATCCGTTAGTTGATTTTTCTCCAGTCTTGTTATATGAAAGACGTTGAAACAACAATTTTTTTAGTATTTTTACTATTTCATAAATAACATATTGCAGTCCCATTTCAAACTTCCCGTTCTGACGCCTACAGAAATATAAAAACCGGAAGCCTTTTAAGAGAAATTATTTTTGAATTATTTGAACAGTAGAGTCACCCTCTACTGTTCTAAAGTGGCTTATCGTGCTAGCTTGTTTCCTAAACGAAATAAATATGCCAAAATAAATTTGAAGCAGGTACTTTTTACTTTTTACCCCCGACTTTCTTCAGCATTGAACTCCAAATAAAAGGAAGAAAAAAAATTGCAATTAAAGTGTCACTTGAATAACCTGTGGACGAATCAATGAACTCTTACCCGACGCCCTATAATCGATGAAGGTTATAGGACGTCGGGTTTTCGCAAAGTCTCGTGAGAGTCGCTAGCCCACAACTGCAAAACAAGAGAGTCGCTGCGGCTGATGCCCTCTATGTTGTGGTGCGGATCTTTTTTTTTTTTTGAGTTGCAGAGTTTACTACACTTGAATAGAAGGTGATTTAGCCACATATTTATAAGATTAACCTCTAGACATCCGCGACCCTCCCCGAGAAAATCTAAGTGGGTGCAAGACACCAACGCGAAGAGCATCTAATAACAGGCACGCTGCTGCGTTGCTCGGTTACACTCGTTTATTGTTATGTGCTGGCAACTGTGAAGACTGACACGAACCGGGACACGAGCACGCGCTCGCGCTCGGGCTCTCGAACGGACCTTCGCCTGATCCAGCCCAGCCCAGCCGGCTATGGACCGCTATGCTTTCTATGTACATAGTGTATATAAAGTCTAAATTCATAACCCACTCGCGGCATATATATTGGATGAAACAATCTGTTTTACTTGTCTCAGTTGTCCTCCCAACGAACAGCTTGCGGATCGTAACTACAAGCTGCACTTTCTCCTCGTTGCAACATAGTTGAAGTGTTCCTACCCCAAAAACCTTATTCACACCAAGGCAGAGTGAAGGGAAACAGTGACTGCAGCGGAACTCTCTTACTCATAAGAGCTAGCAATAGCACGGTAATTTCTAATACAGCGCTAACTTCTTTCAATTCTAAATATTTATATTACTACAAATTTTAAACTGACGAAGAAACAAAATCGCATAGAACCTGCGATTTCACAACCCACAGTACCAGTATTATGTAAGTATCCGTGCTAGAATTACTTGTTTTGTTGAATTTCCACGCTGGTGAACCGATACATCTATTCTAAGAGGCACAAATACTTCACTTAAATAGTGCAGTTCATCCGGAAACAGACGTCCGTTCTGTTGATCCATGCTTCCCAACGTCTGTCTAGAACAGACGACGGACCCACACAAACGATTATTGACATTTAAGCTGTACGTCTGTAACAGGATTTGTTTTTCACTGACGCACCGAACACTACCGAACCATTTTCCGCTCAAATGGTTTTCACACCGATACTATGCGACAAAATTAACGCAAGAATCTACACCGTCTCGCGCGCGAACGTCGAGAGCCTATCGGGCGGTCATGGTAAATGGAAATAAACAGCGCGCAAAAAAACAAGGACAAAGGGAAGATGCGAAGCACATATGCTTCGATGATGATGATCGTGCGACAGTAGCGCCCCCTCTAGATCGACCTCGAGGCCAAAAATACATGGAACGCAGTATGTACAAGGCATAGCCTCCTTTATACTCACAAAGCCTGGCAATTCAATGACAGAGCAAACGAGTGCCCGGTCGCAGATTTGGAGCGCGAGGATCTGGCAGCACAGAGCATTTCTCGAGAAGCCTGTAGTCAGCGCACAGCTTTTGCAGCGGTGACCACCCTAAACATGGTATTCAAACCCGACAAGAAAAGAAGCGGTAGCCTAAGGAACGCGAGAAGCACGAGCAGACATTCCATCGCTCGGGACAAGTGTGTTTCAGCGTCTCGACGCAGCGGGGCGCCGGTAACGGGCGCCCCGCTGCGGCGAGACGCCGAACGGGTATGGCCGGACCTAGAGTTCCTGTATAGGCTCCCTACGGGAGCCAAAGTTGCGCGTTCATGCATGGCATGTGGATTCAGCTCCTCACGTGACTGAATTCGGCGAATAGCAGCGCCGCGCGTCCGAGGCGCGCGGCGCGCTCAAAAGCCGGGGAACGTACGCCGGGGCGCGTGCAACGTCTACTTTGCTGCACGACACTTGATACGGCTCCTCACGTGATCGGATCTCGGCGAATAGCGGCGAGGGCTGCACGCGGCACGTGGAATCAAACGCGGAACTCTAGCCGGACCTAGAGTTCCTGTATAGGCTCCCTACGGGAGCCAGAGTTGCGCGTTCACGCATGGCATGTGGATCCAGCTCCTCACGTGACTGAATTCGGCGAATAGCAGCGCCGCGCGTTCGAGGCGCGCGGCGGGCTCAAAAGCCTGGGAACGTACGCCGGGGCGCGTGCAACGTCTACTTTGCTGCACGACACTTGATACGGCTCCTCACGTGATCGGATCTCGGCGAATAGAGGCGAGGGCGGCACGCGGCATGTGGAATCAAACGCGCAACTCTGGCTCCCGTAGGGAGCCTATACAATAACTCTAGCCGGACCTAGCCGGACCCGCAGCGGGGCGCCCGTCAAGGCCGGTTCAGACACTTGCGTTTGAGTGCGTTTGACTGCGTTGCGTCGAGTGCAGAAAGCCAGTCACCGGCACATCTGTGCTTCGTATGAAGCATGGAATCCAATTCAAGGAATCATCTTAGCACGCGATATAAGCAGCAGGGATGTCCTGGTTTCTTGCAGCCGCAACGCAGTCAAACGCAGTCAAACGCAACTGTCTGAACCAGGCTTAACGGGCGCCCGCTGCGGCGAGACGCCGAAACACACTTGTCCCGAGCGATGGAATGTCTGCTCGTGCTTCTTGCGTTCCTCAAGCTACCGCTTCTTTTCTCGTCGGGTTTGAAAACCATGTATCGGGTCCTCACCACTGCAAAAGCTGTGCGCTGACTACAGGCTCCCCGAGAAATGCGGCGCTCCCCCCATCTCCGACCCCTACGGCAACCGTGCCGGTGAGTGTGCCCCTCGAGGCAGTTTCACCACACACTCTCTCCTTTGATGGACGACGTTACTACCCATTTAGACATTGTCTTGGACAATCCCCAACCGATGGTTGTCAACATGGACGGCCAACAGATAGTGGCCGTCGTCCAGGACATTGTAGCTCCACCATATATTCTCCTCCAGGCCCTTCGGGCCGGAGACGTCCCGCTCACCCCCCCCCCCCCCCCCCCGTTTACCGAATCCGGTGATTCATCCTCTGCCACTGAGGAAGAGGACACTTGGGCTCTGGCCGCGGGCCGCATTTTACGCTGGCTAGATGATCATCCTGACCCTGATGAGCCTCCTTCCGAGGATGACGACGGTGAACAAGATGACGATGAGGACTCGCGTAGACCACGTATTTCAGCCAGTTCGTGCCAGTGTACCCCCCCCCCCCCCCCCCCCCCCAGGTGGACTGGGACAAAACGAGCCACGCTTTTCATTTCTTCCCCCCCCCCCCCCCCCCCCTCGGATTACTCATGTTTGAAAATATCTTGCAAGGCGCCGTCCGTTGTTAACAACAGGCCCCTTAAACCGGACCAACGATGTCCAAAAAACAGCCGTCCACTCTATGCTTTCCTCCGGGTTGATTCAACCTACCACACGCGGCCCCTTCCTCAGCCCAATACAGTTAGCGCCTAAATCAGCCACGGAGTCACGTTTTGTTTTGGATGCTAGTCATCTCACTCCCCACCTTCCCGCCCCTCCCTTCCGACTTGACCCTCTTCCAAAAGTCCTCCTCCGAAATCACCTTCCACATGCAGCCTTCTTTACAATGGTGGATTTGGCAAAGGCCATTTATCACATAACTTTGCATCCCCAGGCTCAGCGCCTGACCACGTTCCGCCTGGACGGCCAGTATTTTTCATTTACCAGGCTTCCCTTTGGGGTTAGACCAGCACCTTTTTTGATGTAGGCTTTGGCTACCGCCATCGCAAGGACCCTCCGCGACCGCGGGATATGGGCCTGGTCATACATCGACAATTTTCTTTTAGCTCACCCAGACCCTGTTTTTCTTTTGAGCCAGACTCAGCTTTTTCTCCGCGATCTGCGTGATTGCGGCTTTTGCGTAAACCCAAAGGACACTCTGATCACACCTACTCGTGATATCGTTTTTTTTGGAATTCCGTCTCAACACTCATGACCACACTATTTCCCATACCTCCCGGAGGATCCAGTCGCTCGACGACACTCTGCAGCTCCTCCGGACCCCGCGGTCCATCAGTGTGTACCAACGCCTAGCAGGACTTTGGAGTTTTTATTTTTTCACTTTACCGCGCCGGGTACCACGCTTTCCGGCCCCTTTTTGATGCGTGTGTTACTGCTGTTCCCCCACCCTTGAGGTGGCAAGAGACTTTTTCTTTTTTGTGGCGACAACTTCCCCACACCGTCCCCCTCGTGCCTCGGCCACCTCTCAACGACTTTTTTGCCGACGCTTCTAACAACGGACTGGGCGTTGTGACCCCGACCGCCGCTTTGGCCATCCTGACTGCACCAGACCGGCGGATCTTTGAACGAGAAGCCATCGCTTGGGCCCTCGCGGCCCTACTCGCCCCGCCACGCACGGTGATCCACACCGACAACCGGGCCCTCCGACTCGCCATCACTGCGGGTCACCTCCGCTCCCTGTGTTGGGAACTATGTGTTGTATTTTCTTTTTTGACAATAAACAGGGAGCTCCGCTCCAAATGGATCCCTACTGCTGCCAACCCCGCCGACGTGCCCTGACGACTACCGCACATTTATTTCCGCCCTCTCACTCTTGTGATTGGCTGAGGGCGCGCCGGCGGGGGAGGGGTTTGTTTTTGGTATAAAAACCAGAGACTCCGCCTCTCCCGGTAGTCGAGATCTTGAGCGTGAACTGGTGACAACGCACCGTTCCATCTAGGAATCTACCGGGTGAAACAAGGAGACGGCAGGCTCTTTAAATCGACCGGAAAATTCGGTTTCTTAACCTATCGCGCTACGACTTTGTGCAGCGTTGCCCACAGATGGTGCATTTTTTTTGTAAAATTTGCAAAGAGCGAACTTGCCTGAGAAAAAAGTAATGAAAGAAAAAGGCTTAGCTCCTATGGAAACGCAGCGACGCCACCGGTCTTCAAAGAGCACGGCGCCGTTTCGCACGGGACACAAGAGATGGCGCAACGAACGCCGCCAACGAACGAGTATTCGGTGCCGAGAGCCAGCGTCTTTAGCAGACAATCTTTTCGACTCAAAAGCGGCGCGCGTTCCGCAGGCGGCGACAGTCGCAGAAACAAAAACAGGCGCGGTAACAAAGCAGCTGCAGTTCCTTGTCTGCTAAATACGCCGGCTCTCGGCGTCTGCTCGTTCGGTGGCGGCAGTTGGCGTCGCGACCGCTTGCGCCATCTCTTGTCTTCCGTGCGAAACGGCGC
Organism: Ixodes persulcatus; assembly: GCA_013358835.2. Taxonomy (NCBI): domain Eukaryota; kingdom Metazoa; phylum Arthropoda; class Arachnida; order Ixodida; family Ixodidae; genus Ixodes; species Ixodes persulcatus. The sequence continues at coordinate 253,192 of JABSTQ010008555.1, read as the reverse complement.
CGTGTTGTTTGAAGACCGGTGGCGTCGCTGCGTTTCCATAGGAGCTAAGCCTTTTTATTTCTTTACTTTTTCCTCAGGTAAGTTCGTTCTTTGCAAATTTTACAAAAAAAAATGCACCATCTGTGGGCAACGCTGCACAAAGATTTAGCGCGATAGGTTAAGAAACCGAATTTTCCGGTCGATTTAAAGAGCCTGCCGTCTCCTTGTTTCACCCGGTAGGTGCACGCTCCATCAAGCATGCACCTTTACGCTTCTTTCAAGACCACCACTGCTCCAATCCTCTGGTGTGGTAATACGCTGGGCAGCAGGCTCCTCGCTGAGGCCCGAGGGGGCGCCTTGCGTACCCGCGTCTATCGACGAAAGTACGACAGCAACGTGACCGACACCCTATGCAGTGCTTGTGGGGAAGTGGAAGAAACTATACACCACTTGGTTCTTGAGTGTCCGGCACTTGCACCGGCAGCAGACGTCAGCGCTCGCATCGAGCAAACCCCCGGGTTTACCGAGGAGAACACGTATGTGCAATGCTCGAAGCGGAGACTCGAGGCCTGGTGGGCAGTACATTGTTGAAACTAGTGGATACACTCCGCTTTCTAACCTTTTTTTTTTTTTTTTTGGCATGTCTATTTAGTAGACGCCCGATTCAAAGGTAATCGCCGCATAAATACATACATGCTTGTTAGCCTCTTGTCTGCCCCTCCACCTTTTTCACTTTCGGCGGCCGCGTCCCGTGGCGATCTGCCAGACTTTGTCAGTATAGAGAAGGCTATGGTCATACAAATGTACGCTTTGAACAGGGGGATTGGTGGACGAGTGGGCTAGCGCACACCAGTTCGGAGCACGTGGAGCGAAAGCTCACGCTGCAGAACCCAGCGATCCTGGGTTCAATCTCCACCCCTGCTCGTTTCCATCTGGATGAACAGCGTACCGGCGTACGGTCGTGTATCACTACTGCGTGGTATACGTTAAGGGCCCCAGGCTAGCGGTTGTACCGCACTGGCTAAATCACTCATCTACAGCTGAGACACCAGACGCTTACTGAGGCAGACAAACTTCCGGCTGTATAAACATACTCACAACAGCAATTTTTGCTTTTGAACATGACTACAGACATTAATTTTCTATGACCAATGTCTTCCTTGTTTACCTGTCATTTCAGACGATTGTCATACAAGGAAGAAACAAGCCTCAGGCTGTGTCTGCGGAGTGAGACTGATGTGGTACGAACTCCATCACGAGACAGAGAGCCAGTATGCTGTGAGGAAGGCGACGAGGCGACACGTGAAATCGAGCACACGAGACGGGCCTCGGACAGCATGGCGTACGGGCTTAAGCTGCCTCACCCTTATTTTTAGTAACGTCTTGTAAACACTTTCTTCGTGTAAACGACAACTGAGAGAGAAAAAAAATTGGCGTTTCTTAAGAGGTAACTGCCAAAAGAAACGTTTTTTTTTTTTTTAACGGCCTAATTGGGACAAGCATGTCACAAAAGAATTATTCCGCGAAAAAAAAAAAAAAACATTTTTAGCAATATTTTTACCACAGGACATAATTTAGTCGGATTCAGAACCTCTGTAAATTTGAAACTCCCACTCTTTCGCCCCTCGCGGAAAAGTACGCTCCGCCCCTCGCTCTTGGATTCGCTCTTGGAATTGACTTGGCTGCGGAGTTGAACGACGTCTCGCCTTCCGGTGCGTCTTGTGTGCGTGCCACTGCCTTTTGTAGCTTCTGTGTTCTGTGCGAACTGTGCGCAAAATGGACCCTGAATAGGCAGCCTGCGTCCGCTAAGAGCCACTACCGATGCCCAAGCGAACAGCGCCGCGCGCGGCCACTTTTGGGTCAGCGTCGGGAGAGCGGCAGGTGGCGGCAGGGTACACGAGTGATGAAAACAGGCGCCTCGCGGGGCCCGTTTTCATTGGTTTGGTTTGGGTTCGGTGCTGTGTGCGTTTCAAACGCTCTCGTGAGAACGTTCTAGCCGTCTGCGAAGTTATTCAACTCCCCAGGTTTGACACGGAAGGTGTTGTGAAATCACCATCTCAGCTAGCAACAGGCGGGTCTTAGAACAACAACGACGGTGCCGAGAAGCGGCGGTGTTTTTATTAATTTATTTATTTATTCTTGAGTTCAGGATGCCCACCAACAGCTAAACGCCTTACCGGTGGTACACTATAATACATTCACAACGATACAAGTAACGCGAACACTGCAATAATAAAAGTACAAAGAGAACATTAAAATGCAGATGCCCTATGTCACTTTCCCTAACACTACGTTTTTAAAATCGCTAAAATTCATAAAGACATATTTGCAAGTGACTCAAAATTGTTATACAAGGCCATCGTTCTTGCGATAGGCGAGAGGTTAGAATGTCTGAGAACACAAAAAAGTTCAGTATATCTCAAGGAGCGAGATGGTGCGTGAATTTTTATATTGGTTAGCAAACCTGGGCAAGCTACTCCGTCGTTCAATAATTTATGCAAAAATAACAAATCTCGAACATCTCTTCTCTCAGCAAGGGTTTTCATTTGCAATTTACAAAGTAGCCAGTTATATTCATAGTAAAATTTTTGACCAAGGTGTCGGTCGTAACTTAAACGAATAACGCGTCTCTGAACTCCTTCAAAGCGCTCTAGTCTAGACAAAGTCAATGAATTCCACGCGGTTGATGCAAATGCCAATCTCGAGCGGACGTAACAGTTATAGAGTACTATTGCAGTGCGCGGGGTTTTAAAGTTCCGTGCAATTCTCGACACCATGCCAAGCATCCTCAACGATGAAGCAACTACAGCATTGACATGTGCTGTAGTTGCCCACTGTATTTGTCGTACCCACTGTATTTGTCGTACCAATACTGTAAGCCAGTCCTCTTGTACTGTCTGTGGTAATGAAGCTTTCTGCAGCAATTCCGTCTGAGTTCCGGAGAAAACCAAAAGGGAAATTTTGAAGATTTTACTGTACCCACGGGAACAAAAATGCGCATTCCACCCAAAACAGTTTCTATAAAACGCTCTGTCGCAGTGTCAACATCGTTTAATTTTGTTATCACAGACCAATCAAGATTATCGTAGTATCTGTACAAACCATAATAATTTCCTCTGTTATACCGAGAAAAAGGACAGCTATTCGTTTCAGGCCTGGGAAAACTAAGTGAAACAGAAAGTGCAATTGGAGGGTGGTATTTGTCAACCCTTACCAACGGAGTACAAGCAACATTGACTTCGGGGCACTGGTCATTTAAGAGGACTAAATCCAACACGTGACTAGCCGAATTGGGAATGTTGCTACATTGAGCGAAGTCATTAAGGCTTGCAAAATCAAGCAAAAAAATAGCTTAATCTTGTTGCAGTGTCACTGCAATTCACTGTTCCAGATTGCCACTCCACACCAGGGAGGTTAAAATCGCCATATATATGCACACGGCAGTCGGATGCAGCAATTACAGACTCCAACGTGTCAATGTGATCATTAAAAACGGCTGAGTCTGAGAGTGGTGGAAAATAGTAATTTCCTATCAGGTATCTTGTACCTCCAGCAGAACGCACCTCAATTCACACACATTCCTCATACGTCTCAAGGTCAGACCTCCGAAGTGCTATGATTCTCTTATTCACTGCAGTAATCACACCACCACCTAACCTACAGTTGCGATTGGCATAATCACGATCCCTCCGAAACACTGCATAATTTGAAGAAAAAAACTCGGAACTAGATATGGCACTATGCAACCATGTCTCTGTCAGACACACAATGTCATAATCTGATGTCAGAAGGCCATGCACGAATTTACTTGCCTTCGTCCTTAGCCCGCGCACATTTTGATAATAAACTTTCACATTCATATTCATTCATCTGCATTGCTCCTCTCGTTTCCGTCTGAAAGCTCAAAACGCATCGATGGTAACAATCGGCCAATGAACTGCCTAAAGATGCTGCCGTTCGGCCAGAGTTCGGGTGCATTGAGACGTTCAAACATATCATCTGCCACAGAGAAATGAAAGGACGAGTACGGTGGGTTTCTCGGTTTCAGCTTTGTACAGATCACCTCCTTATCGCCTAGTACAGGAGCCACAATTGCAACCACGTCCGTTTCGCTTGTGTTTTGCGCCAAGCGTGACACAAATAAAGATTTCGTTCTTGGGTGACCAGGAACGGCCGTTATGGCGGAATCTTTAGCAACTCCCGTTTTCATCATAGGTTTTCGTCTTCTTAGCACTTTGGTGAGTACATCGTCATCTTCAGCTGAAGCCTTGGCATTCCTCACGGTTGCTGAATCCCGTTGTGATGTCAAATGTTTCCTGTCGACGTCCCGTCGGTGTAGCCGTTCACTGGCAGTCACCTTTGCTGAAGCGCCCGTAGGTTGTTTGTCCTTCACTACCGCAGCATACGCAGGCACGGTCTCCGATGCAGAGCTCGTACCTTCCGAGGCAATTGACTGCATAACAGACAATGACTACGAGCGAGGTTGGTTTGGTCTTGGTGGTTTGAGTTCAAGTTGAGGAATCTGTTTGCCGGAATGTTACTGCCACAGCCGATGAAGGAGTGTAGGAAGGATACCGAGCCGGTGCACTTTGTACCGGAGAGACCTCTGGCTTCGTCAGGTTGGTCGAGCCAGCCATTGGATGCCGCCGGAATACAAAGAAACGTGTTTTCTGTTTCGGATTTTCTCTGCTCGGTTAGTATTTTGGACTGCGTTGGTAGGTATTTACTCTCATGCATGATGTTTTCATGAAGCTCGGGAATAACGCTTTGTCAGTGCTCATTTGAATGTCACGGTCATAACACCTGATAATTATTGCATTCGGTGACACTTCCTTGGCACAAAGTCAATAAAACATCTCGGTGTTTCTTCGAACGAAAGCGCCAAGTTTTTATGAAAGCTAGTCGCGTCTTATACAAGCGATTTTTGCTAGCCTTTTCTGTTCAATCTGGGCCTCTTCGGACCCCCATACGCGGAGTTCAGGGGTTCCTATACCTTCTGCGGTATGTTTTCTTGATTACTGACACGCCGTGCGCCTCCAGTTGTCTCAGCCAACTTGGACGAGTTGCATTTGAATTTCTATATGAATGTTTACACAGTCTAGACAATTATTCATCGGAACGATTTCGATATTTTTTTTTTCAGCTTGATTGGGTACACTCTCAGAGAAAAGGGGTATCGATAGTCCTCCCTTAGGGGAGGAACGGTCTGGTAACCTATGTTCCTTTAGAAAGGGAGAAACTTTCGTCCGTGAAGCAGGGGAGCAACTAGTTCCTCCGTCGCCTGCATCTCATTATGGCGGCCCTGAATCGAGCAAATCGAGCTCAATAAGGCTTAACGAGGACGCTACGTTTCTTGTACGGGACGAGAGGAGCAGCAATAAAAGCGTAACACGAGCTTTCCGTGAACTGTGTTTATTTCCGAAGCCAGATTCCCCCCACAGGTACAGAAACTTGCGTTTCGAAAGCAGTTGCTCAGTCTTCTCGTCAACAGCACTGCGATGTTAAACGGAGACAACCGATACCGAGTTACTTCGCGCACTTTACGTCTTACCTTTGGTGTTCCTTGAGTCACAATTCCTTCGCCAACCGCACATCACGGAGAAATGGCAAACCCAATCCGCGAAACCAAAAGCCGCTCTCAAAAGAACAAACTCGAAGCCGCTGTTTATCGCGTAGCGTGAAAGAAGGTTAAATCTCTTGCCACCAGATGGCAGGGTCAAGCAGAGTAATTGCAAGTAGTTAGGCTAGGTGGTGCTAGGTACCGCCCAATTTACGTTCTACAAAAGATATTTTAATTTCCTCAGGCCACCATTGCGCCTCGGGATCTCTGGGAACCTCTACTATACGTGGCTTGCAAATGACGTCATTTCCGATGCCCTCCAGAGAAAAGGAAAAGAAGGAGCTCCCCTCTTATTAGGATCCTCCTTTGAGCCTCTCGGATTCGCACAGGCGTCGCTATTCTCCTCCCTGAAGATTATGGAAGATAAACCTGTCACTCAAAATTCTTACAAAAGCAGCTTCCCTCTCCTCCTTTTACATGGTGTTCAAAAGTGTGCAATGTGACGTCAGTGCAAGGAACCTTTACACACATTACGCATACTACAAGCACCAGGTGAACATACAATGAGCACATACACAACATTGCACATACAAACATCAATACAACGGCACACTAACCCGAACACTACACCCGAGCTCTGCGTTCCGTCTTTTATGCTGGTCGTTTGGAACGTACGGAATTTCTCGGTGACTGAATAAGCAATAAAAAATATTTCCAGCATGTTGATTTTTTCCAGCAATGTCATATTTCTGAGAGTATTTTGAATGGCTCGGGGGATGAATCTCTTATTAAAAAGCGAACGCTCGATCAGGCCGTAATTATTTGAAATCCAATAAATCAAGCCGCTCCAATGCGGTTCGAAGCCATGAGTTTGTTTCCCCGCACGGCACGTCATAGCCTCTATTTCTATTGTAGTGTTTGTTTTTCTATTTGTGCTGTTCGCGCAAGGCTGCAATTGCCATCTTGAATTAATCTCTGTAGTGCGGATATTCACTCAGCTGGAAGTGATGCTTCACGGGCTGAGAAATCGCTTTTCAATCAACTTGAATGCTGTCAAAGCCGCGACATGCGGCAGGTGTTAAGTGTACGGAGATACGCCGTGGTGAGCTCGAAAACTTCTATCGCTCATCCCAGCGCGCCACTTTGAGGGCAGTTTCTCCAGGAACCGTAGTATGTAAACAGCAAAATAAAGGGTAGCTTTTTTTTTTCGATTTTACCTACTATTCTTTTTTAATGCTAAAATTCCATACTGTAAATATACGTACTTTCCGTCATGATTGCGTACTGTTCAGTCCTTTCCCCAGAGCACAATCGCTCTCGGGGACGAGACAACCGACAGTCACATTGGCCACTGTACGATAGGAGCTTACCGTTCAGACCATGCAGCGTTCCAAAATGACTATCCGCACGTCGATCGATTGCACCTAATCCCTCAAGTGGTATTAAACTTTTTAATGTAAAGCGGAATGTCCACCTGCGACACCCCGCCCCCTACGATCACGGCCCGACCAGCGGCATCAATGCCCGACAGTTTACGTCATCTCATCTTGTTGTTACACCACTGATACGCGAACACACGGTCACATCGGCGATAATTCCAGTCTTCTGTTCACAACCCACAACACTGCCATCACGATGTTGCTGCTATGTTGCTGACACGCACAAATACAGAACCACGTTGAACGCCGGTTGCACTCAGCATCGGAAAACAGAACTGAACTCTGCAAGGAAGGCACCCAGGCAGCCGGCAGCAAAACCTGCCTGTCTTGGACGCAGTTCCTGCGATTTCCATAACGTCGAAAACGTCGACACAGTTCCGCGTGGTTTCGCTACTGTAGTTCCGCGTGAGTCCCGCAATCCGGAGACGGCCATCTTTCCCAGTGTACGTGGCGCTGCTGGCACTGCTCCGGAACTTCGCTGTTTCTAGCGGCTTCGTTTGTTCGTTTGATAAAATTAGTGATAAAAACGTCAATGCAACCGAAATGTTCTGCACGTTTGAACTAGAAGGCGGAATTAAAGGCGGCCTTCGCTGCCGCTGAAGCTCAATCAACTCAACAACATTTATTAAATAACGTGCGCAACCTGCTCGAAAACGAAACCGAAAGAAGATGAGTTGGGAGGGCGAAAGCTTTCTCCCGTCTGACTGGAGAAGGAGGGAAACGTCTCGTTCCTCCCTTCTTCTCGTGTCCGCTTGGGGGCGCGTCAGTAGAAGGGAGGAAGACGTGCCGTTGTTACTTTTTTTTCTCCATCTTGTCTTAGAGTAGGAAAGCAAACACGGCGTTGCTAGTTGTAAACATACGTTCTGCGGTAATGTTTTTTTTTTTTTTTACTTTATTACTGTGATAGTAATTTAATGGTAGCACAAAAACGTTTGCGCCTGTTTTCTTAGTTTTATTTTTAATCTGAATATTTTACGTTTTGAGCATCAATAGCGCGTTTTAAAGCGAGGTACTGCCAGTCGCTCTATGTTCGGTGACAGTGGTGGCCCGGTAACTATGTGCGACGCGCGACGGGCTTTTGCGCTCATGTGTTTTGGATACAGAAATATCGCCGCGTATCGCCAGCTGGTGCCCAGTTTCACCGCTCATGTGTCCCTTTCTTTAGCCCAGGCAGGCATGCCGACCTTGCAACACCAACGGATGTACACATCGCGACACTGTTAGCGCGAACACGACATCGGCGCATTTTCCCATTTTACTTATAAATAGTATTGGCGAGCACGACATTTTATCGCTTACATTATAGAACTAAATGAGCTCTTTCCGTAGAAATATTAACACGAATGACATCCCTTGGTTTCAAAGGAACCAAGGGATGTCAAGGGATCGAACCAAGGGAATGACATCCCTTGGTTCGATCGTTTGTTCGCGCTAACAGTGTCGCGCTCTGTACCAATGCAGTCGAACTGCGACTGCCGAGGTCGCTTCCCGATGAGTACGCGCGACGCCGCCGCGAGAGGCGCGCGTATCTGCACCGAGTTAGGGTGCCTCCATTTGCCGGCCGCTCCGGTGACAGGGTGGAGACACCCGCCATTTTGTGGTGAACTTTGCGAGGCTTTCACGGGCGTCATATTGCGTCACTCTTTCCAGAACTTTCGCTAAACACAACGTTTTTGCACCACGACTTTATCACACACAGCCTACAGGACCCACACCCAATGTGGAGCTAATACTGACTTCAGGCGCCATATTGTGACGCTCCATTGGTGTCTCCACCGCGTCAGCGGAAGCGGCCGGCAGATGGAGGCACCCTATACCGAGTTAGATCTGAAGGGAGACTATTGAAGCAACAACTTCTTCGCCGCTGCGAGCAACTGGGTCTTCTGCCATACAAAGATACGCCGCGGAGGACGGCAGCCAGCAACGAAGACGGCGCACTACCTGAGCCTCCCGAGCCTTTGGCGCCTTAGAACCACACCCGCTGGTAATCGCTATCGCGATCACTAATCTGGCAGCACTTTACAGAGCAATGGCGCCGCTTTACAGGAGCTGACATCTCCAAAACGTCTGCATTTGCACGCGCAAGCAAAAAAAAAAAAACATGCTAAGAAACCGCGCTAAGAAAGCCAAAACCCCGCGTCGCGGCCTATCAAAACACCTGCGACAGCTGTTAAAGGGGCAATGCAACGAGTTTTGTATACTTTGTGTAAATACCGCTTGAAATGGATCCCTGACGTTCATGACCTGGGAAACACCCGTTCGTTTTTCTCCACACGCAATCGAAGTCGCAGGAAAAACATGCAAGAAAACGAGGAGAGTTCACCCCCCCCCCCCCCCCCCACCCAGAACAAGCGGCCACGTGACCTGGAGTCGATCGGTTGTATGCCGCCATTGTTGATCATAGCCACGCGCTGGGGTTAGAAAGGCACAGGACACGCGCCGAGTTCTAGACATTATCATGGTTCGGCTATTGTCGTTATTGCAACGATTGGACACGGGCCACTACCCGAATGCTTCTCAAGCTATAGATTATCACGAGTCCAAATCGAGTGCCCACGCAATGCTCGAGTCCAATCTATTAGTCGCATTCAAATATCGGCACTGGGTGGTACTGCGGCCGTCCAGCAAGTTTTGCGAAGGAGAGATCGAATGAAGAAGCTCGCTTTTGTCCTTGAAATTACACCGCAACAAAGGCGTTTCTTGGCCACTGGCGTTGCGTGCGAGTATCCATAAATCCCACTAGTGAGTATCCATGAATCCCACTAGTGCCAGTAAGCCTGTGTAAAGTGAAAAACATTCCAATTGAATATCGTTTTACCACCGCTTTAAACACACGCTTCTTCACTTCAGGAAGTTGCACTCAAGCACCTGGGTCAACAGGAAAAACTGATCATTTAGGCGAAACGACTCGTCGAGGCAGGCGAGACAGGCGGGAGCAGACACAGCGTCGGCCATGGAAAGAATGGCGAAGCTTTTGTTTGTTATGGTATGAATCCAAACGGAAGTGCCCGTCTTGTAAACTTTTTGTAAAAAATAATTATAACTCTCATTACATGGGTTATTTTTTAAGCGTAAAATTATGCCGCTCAAAAGGAAATTACAACATATCAAAAAGGTTTGATAACCAGGATTTAAGCTGTGAATCAATATCATGGCCAACGTGAAGACTTTCTGTCGCACGTCACTCCGTGACGTATAATACCAACTTTGTGGCGCGCAATTTAAAATGGACAAAATAGCCTGAAACTAAAATCAGTCTCGCGCAATAAATATTGCTGTAAAAAGTTTTTTACGCCGAAAATTGTTTTGTGGCATGCTTCTCCCAATTAAGCTGTTTCAGAAAAAAACTTTTTTTTCTGTAGTTATCCTTTAAACAATGACGTCACGGCGCCTATTCTGGTTCGCTACATCGTGAAATGGACGAAAGGGAAAATCATGATTACATATAAAAAGGCACATAGATAAAAAAGAAAGAAAGACCACAACAAATACGAATATAAAAAACGAATTGCCAGAAGTGTAATTTCTAATATGAGTTCATAATGACTTATATCGAGTTTTTGGTACAGGTGAGTCTTCATGAGGAATTTCAGGATTCATCATATTTTATGATGTATTAAGACTGCCACTAAAGTTGAGTTGTAGTACTGTTAATAATAGCCACATGCCATCGGCGAAAAATCATTTGATATCTAAGGATAGTCCTCAGCTACATAAAGATATTTGTCTGGGATCGAAATAATCATCAGGCACCTAAGTATGATCTTTCGTCACTCAAGGATAACTCTCCAGGATTCAGGGAAATCATCTGGTACCCAGGGATAAGCACCTAGTATTCAAGTAGTTTTCTCTGGTATCCAATGATAGTTCTTTCATCAAGAAAACTCCTAACATAATCAAAGTTAATTCTACTCTAGCCTAAACTCCTCTATTTATCAGGAATCCCCGGATGGTTCTCGGATAATCTTTGATTATGCGAGGAAAATCATCAAATGTATCTGAAGAGAACCTTTCAAGGTGCTGTGCAGGGATTTTTGTACTTTCCGAAAATACCGCTTAGAATTAATCATTGACGTTCATAACCTACCAGACACGCGTTTCTTTTTCTCTCCGTGCCACGGTAGCTGCAGAAACCACTACACAAAAACGAGCAGAATTCATCCCTTCAAGTCACAGCCAGAACAAGCGGCCGCTGGCAATGTTCATCGTAGCAACGCGCTGGGGCTGCAGGGCCGCCAAAGAGCAGAGCACGTGCTTGATTACACGCATATAGGGTCTATTCTAATAATTTCACCGATTGGAAACAAGCCACTACCCGAACGCTCGTCGAGGCATTGATTACGACGAGCACAAATCAACAGCTCACGCTGTGCTCGTCTTCAACCAATGAGCCACAATCAAATATTGTCACTGTGGGCGAATTCCGTTACTCCCCTGGACCGGATGAATATGCGCCATCACTGCGACCACCATGATACGCCGTCAGGTTTCGCGAAGGAGACTAAAAGAAAAAGGACCGCTCTCATCATAGGATCACTCCGGGACACAAAAGCGTTGTGGTCATTGGCGTTGCGCGAGAAGATACACGAACCCGCTATTTCCAAACGAGCGAGCATTTTCCTGCAGAAAGTGTTGGCCACCGCGCACGGAACGCAGAAACAAGATTCATACAAGGTAACGATATCGGCGCACACGCACTGCCGATAGCAGCGCCACCGCAGTAGCCTGACGTCAGAGAGGGGAGATGGAATATACGGCGCGCAAGTTCGTCTGCCCCTTCCGCATCTCGAGCGTTTGTTTACCGCCGACCTCAACCATCGACGGCGTGAGCTCGGCTGCTTCGTTATTGCGCGTTCTCGACGCGGTATCTGCGTTGTCTTTTGATTGGCCGGTCCCTCTTTGCGTTAGGTCCGAAAAAGACGCGTTTTAGAACACTTGCTCGCCGTATACTTGGACCCCCATAGGGCAAGTAGAGAGAAAGGTCTTTATGGTGGGGCAAAACAAAGACCCTCCAAGTGCCAGTAAGCTTTTGTAGAGTGAGAAACATTCCGACTCAATAGAAAGTTTTAGAATAAGGGGCCCCAAAGCTTTGGGCTCCCTGAGCAGCTTGGGATGTCTTACTGCACGTGCGCATAAGTTCTACGCATACGCAGTGCCACGTCTCAAGCTACTCGCAGTTCCTTTTAGGTATCCCCGATAATCCGAGAGTACGTGAAACTCACACTCACCAAGTCAGTCATTGGCATGTACAGCGCCCTGATTTCAGCGAGGTATTTAGCTTCACAAAACCGACGCTGACCTGAAATACTTCGTGTGGGCGCCTGCACGCGTGTATAGCACTCTACCAGCGAAGCGCCTGATCTTCAATTTACGAGCGTGCAGCTGGAAAACAGCACACCTGCTTCGCGCGCATTGCACTGGATCGGGAAATTACCAAAATAGGCCGCTGAACACATGCGGCTGCGCTTGGCGTTGCCTTTGAACGGCACAATCGGTTACGCGGCTAACTTTCGTTTTATGGGGATTGCTAAAACAATTGTCCCGTGATGCGGTTGCGTGGATGGTAGAGGAGGGGCTTTATAGCGGCGTGGTAAGAACGAAGAAACGGAGTATAGGACCCGCTGATATGCGGGTCCTATAATCCGTTTTTCTTAATGACGTCAGATGACACCGTGAGTTCCGTAATGTGAGGACGTGACGTGCGCTGTGACGTCACGCGAGATTCAGACGTCACGTGGCGATTCCTCACGTGACACCATGGCGGTACGTAAAAACATAAACATGAGACCCATAATAATGGGAACTACAAAAAAAAAAGGTTTGCGCTAATTATGTTGGAAAGGTGTTTGGGTGATAAAGGCAATAAAGCTATACTTGGTTTCAGCTTCGGTGCGAGCGTGGCCGATGTTATGAGCCGAAGGGCCAATCAAACAGCGAAAGAGGCACAACGTCATGGCGTGCTCTGTGCAGCTGATAGGACCAGCCGGTATTCGCCGTCTCTCTGTGCGCACTCCTCCGCCGGCTAGTCCTATCAAGCGCAGAGAGCACGCCATGACGCTGCGCTTTTTGCGCTCTTTGATTGGACCTTCGGCTCATAACATCGGCCGCGCTCGGACCGAAGCTGAAACGAAGTATAGATGGGTGTTAAGCCGGCAAAACCGTGGGCGTGCTACTATACTTCGTCTCACCCTACGATGGACTAAAGGCAAAAGCTACGGATCGCCAGATCCAATCACGAGTCACTTAGAAATTGTGCGGTATTTCGCTTTTATGCACGTATCGGTACCCGTCTCTCGGATCACTGTTGAGGGGACGGGTGGACAGTGGTTCGAATCGAAGAGCACTGAGTGACTCAACAATTTTACATCACAAAAAAAGCCACGAAATATAGGCTCTTGCAGCGTCAAAGTTACAGAAATGATGCGGCGCTTTTAGATTCGAGCATTATTCGTCCACGCCTAATCAATGTTAAGTGTGTCATAGCATAGCGTGGAACGTGATTGGACCTGGCGGCCCGTGGCTTTGGCCTTCGGTCCATCGTAGGATGAGACAAAGTTTAGGTGGAGCTACATGCTTAAAACTAGAGTGCGCGATTTTGCAACTGTTCTGCCGCTGAAATAATGAAGTTGTGTCATGAAAAAGACGCACTCCGGAATATATGTAAGCAATAGCGTTCTCAAAAAAGGGAAAAAGTTCAGAAGCCTAGGGAATAAGGCAACCGCCAAACTAAGACTTGCTAAGAAAAAAAAAACACTACGTTGCTCCTTTGGAGCGTCACGGTAGAAACGCCAAGAACTCATGGAACATTTAGAAAATGGAGACGCATAAGAGACGATAGAGACAGGACAATCTTTCAAGGACAATCTTTCAGGACAATCTTGAAGCTGAAAGATTGTCCTGTCTGCATCGTCTCTTATGTGTCTCCACTTTCTAAATGTTTAAAAAGCACCAACACGCTCAAATAGTACAAGTTTAAACACGTGGAATATTATACATGAACTGGTTGGTAAGATAGGGAAAGGAAATATTGAAAAATCAATCAAAAAAAGTTTCCGGAAACCGGGATATACAGTCTTTGTGTGAGAAGTTAAATGAAATATTAGTTCGAAGTGTTGCAGATCTCCGTGACGGGGTTTGGTTCCACCAATATTTCCACCGGTCCTCCGGGAGTTTGCGCCAAATCAGCCTATTTGTTGCAGATGACGGAAGAGGAGCTAGGAATGATTGTAAATATTCAATCTGCGGCCAAAGCCCCTCGGAATGACATTAATCGCTTGAGAGATATCTTGGCTAACTTTAACAAACTTGAATACGTGCGGCTGAAAATAATTAAATCATCTTTTTCAATAGCAGGCTGAATCCCCAGCGGCCTAAAAGCTGCAGTTGTAAGGCATATCCTTAAAAAGAAAGTAAAAAGGACATGTCGAACTACAGGCCCATTTCTATTTTATCCGTGGTATGTCTAATCATGGAAAAATGTGTGTCTAGAACATTGACGTTCTTCTGTGGGAAGTATTCTTTACTGTATAGATCCCAGTACTGCTTTCGCCAAAACACAGGAACACAATCATTACTCGAAGACCTGTCCGATCACATCCACAAAATATTGAGCCTAACAATTTTGTGCTAGCTTTTTTTTTTTTTTTTTTGACGCCGCGGATTTCTTATACATAACTTAGAGCACACGAGTTTCAGAGGCCCGTGTATTCACTTCCCGACTTACTACATTTCACGGCATCAACTGCTGGTAATTATATGTGATGCTAAGAGTAAGCTATAATTCGTTTCAGCTTAGGTCCGAGCGCGGCCGATGTTATAAGCCGAAGGACCAATCAAACAGCAAAAGAGGCAAACGTCATTGCGTGCCCTCTGCAGTTGATAGGACCAGCCGCTGTTCGTCGTGTCTCTGTGCATCCTCCTCCGCCGGCTAGTCCTATCAAGCCCAAAGAGCACGCCATGACGTTGCGCTTTTTGCGCTGTTTGATTGGCCCTTCGGATTATAACATCGGCCGTGCTCGGACCTAAGGTGAAACGAAGTAAGTGACACTGATACCCGTGCCTCACGGGCAACTCGGATGCCATTTATAACAAATGACATTCGTGTGATCGATGAATCAGCTCGCGATCTGTCGCGCGTGGAACGTCCCACGCTCGGAGTGTCGTGCGCTAATTGGCCGATCGTTCAAATGTCATTAGTTGTAAATGGCATTCGAGTTGCCAGTGTGGCACGGGTATTAGGTACGGTGTTCCCCAGAGATCTTTTTTGGGACTTCTCATTTTCAACATCTACGTTAATGAAATTGGGAGGCTTCACTTTTCCTCGGGGGCATTACAGTACTCAGATGATTCCACTTTGGTTTTATCTGGTAATGACGAATTCCAAGCTACATCGTCTTTTTAAAATGACATATTCCACCTAATGGCGTGGTTCACAAGCAACCAATCTTTTTGTAAACTTCAATAAAACGAAACTAATGTGCTTTCACAACCCGCGCAAAATTATAAAATTTTCGGCCCCCTTAGTTTTTCACTTACCCCCTTGTGAAAACTGCAGGTGCGCACCACTATAATACCTGCCATCTAGAAAGTATCTGGGCGTGCCTTTCGATGAACATCTGTCATGGGATGCGCATGTTGGCCACCTGGCGAGGCGCCTACTAACGATATCTGCTTATTTCTACCGCCTTCGTTTTCTGACCGATGCGCCTACAAGATGTAAGACATATCAGGCACTGGGGGCGTCTGTACTACGTACGATATGGCGTAAAGGCTTATGGTTCCTGCTCGTATTAATAAAAAAAAATGTGATTCTGAGAAACATTGCAAGAAATATTGCGTATGGAACTACATTTTCTGAACTCGAAACTGACCTAAAGATGCGGTTGCTACGGATCTTGCCAGTTGTCAAATTGGATATCCATACCATATTGGTACGCAATTCCTACAAATACAGGTTTAAGCAGCCACTAAAGAAGCAAAGGGTCCTGAGGAAAATAGAACGTTTTGTTCTGCCTGGAGTTTTACAAACTACGGTGAAAGGTTACGGCTATATTAAAACGTGTTACCAGATACCCTTTTGGATTTGCAGTCAATTAGGATTGTTAAGAGACAGTTGAGAGAACGGTGCCATAACCTTGATGCATAGCCAAATTTGTAAAAACAGTTTGTTGTAGTTTTTTGTTTTTTTTCGCGGAAGTAAGTTTTTGTTTATTTATTTATTTAGTTATTTATTTATTTAAAATACCCTCAAGGCCATCGGTATTACAGAGGGGAGTAGGGGTTAGTGGCAGTAGTACACTCTGCAGCTCAATCTGAGCAGTATAGATTATTTATGGCTGTTCTAAATAAATGGTCTGGAACAATCGTTGCGATAGATGCAGGAAGGGGGTTCCAATCCACTGAAGTTTTCGGAATGAATGACTCTCTGGGTGCATTAGTGTTACATTTTAGATTGTCTACTTTACACATATGATCAATGCGTGACGAAATATAAGACGGATGATTCAGCAGTCGGTTATGAAGTAAGGAGTTAGTATAGTATGTCTTAAGAAAGAGACATAAGCGAGCTATTTCGCGACGTAAATTGAGGTTAGCCAACGATTTGGTACGTTGTTCTGTGTAAGTCTTTGCATATTGCTGCTTTGTAGTTTAAATTTACAGAGTTCGGAACTTGTCGGGTTTCATAACATTTAACTTGGATTTCGGTTGTAACATTTAAAGGTTTGAAACTGTTTTGTTTTTTGTTTGTTCTTTGCCGGAAGCATGCCGGCGCGTTGTCCTATGTACAAGTAGACGCAGCAGCGTCCCGCCCACAAGCACACACGTGCTTTTACGGGCCTGGGTCCCTTTTGTATTTGTTTATTGTGCAATAAACATATGTATGTATATGCACGTACCTAAACATTGCATATGACGTGCAGCTAGCAGCATCAACGGTGTTCATGCATACGCATGCAGTTTTATCGTTCACTGGATTTCAAACTTGGGCCCGCGATTTTGGAGCGTTCTTCAATCGTCACAAGGCAGTCCTGGTTTGCGTGCAATAAAATTGTTTAACAGGTTCGCCTAAAGGCTCTCTACACACGCTCTCAGTTTCAAAAACGCTATCTGAACTTTCACCCGGTGTGTTACAAGGTTTAATACGAAACTTACCAGGCGGACTTTCTGGTGCGCTCTCGCAGCCATTTAGGCAGTTTGATACTTTAGACCCATGTTGCGGATAAAAAAAACAGGACGCGGGATGGCCAAAAAAGACGTGCTTTTCGTGTAAGGCTCGTCAAATTATGAGGCGCTGGAGAAATTCAGCCTTCTGCGTTAAGTCCTTATTTCGAACTCTTTTTGTTCGCCTTCCGCCCATTGAAAAGCATGCGGGAAGGGCCTTCGAACACACCTGGTATCGCTGCGCCGCAGCGTTCTTCCGCACGTCTGCTTTCCTCGCCGTCACCATGGCAACGAACGCCGAATGAATGGAAGCACGCACGGTACCGCCGCGTGAAGCCAGCAACAGCTGACGCCATTTTACGAACGCCGTCTGCTATAGCCAAAGCCGAACGCGGTATGTCAGATCAACCGCCTCCGCCGGTGCTCGATCGGAGAAATTCGGCTGAATTTCTCCAGCGCCTCATAATTTGACGAGCCTTACACGAAAAGCACGTTTTTTTGGCCATCCGGCGTCCTGTTTTTTTTTTTTTTTTTTATCCGCAACATGGGTAAAGTATCAAACTGCCATTTCATCTTCCGAGCGGCCTAAGTGGATCAACTTTTTTCAGTGCGTCATTGCTATAGCCGGTTCTAGCAAGCCTACAAAGACGAGCGATATGACGATGCAATTTTCGTCGCCGCTTGATCGGCTACGTGGACTCGTACCGTCAGCTTCGGTCGGGCTTAAAGTGAAACGGAGAGGACGCATTTTTACACAAATCGTGTTTACCTATTTTGAGAAAAAAACTGTAACGCCAGAGTATGTTGAAAATTGTAAACACCTACGCAACTCGTAAGGCGAAGCACAACGACAGCTGGGGTGTGACGTCGGAGCCGCTATGTTGTCATTTCGGAGCAGCGGGACTGAATGAACGGTAGAGGTACGAGCGCGCACCTTAGAGACCGCATAGGCGTTTCGTATCTGAAACGCGTAGTAGTAGCACACCGGACGAAAATTCCATAGCCTTTTAGAACGAGAGAGGGTATATTACGTAGAGAGCATTTCAGCTGTCTGCGTAAGAGTGGAGCGTGTTTTCGTACGTCACTTCGGCACAAATAGTCACACGTGCTAAAGAAAAGCGCCGAATAAACCAGTTTATTCGGCGAGGAAGTAGACAAGACGAAGCGCACTCTCACACGAAGGTTTATTGAAACACACACAGACAATTATTGCATCTCTTTCTGGCTATTCGTTTAAAAAATAAAATTCACTCTCTGAGGTGCATTGACGGGGCACTAACGCACTTGCTTTCTCCTTCCTTTTATTTCTTACACAATCCATGGTAAAATTCTATTACCGTTTTATCCGCGTATCTCCCGGGAAGTTTGGTTCGTGCTAATTCTGGCTCACATGCCCACCTCTTCCAAAGCACGACCAGATTGCCCGGCGGGGACTTTTTTACTGACTGTGCATATTATCTTGCTACCACGTATGACCATGCATGTAATCTTGCTTGCTCGCTATCTTGTTATCAGCGGCCCGTGGAATGTTTTGGCGGAGTGCCGAAAACGGCCCGCGTGAATATGGAGTGCAGTCGACGGCGCGAAACAGCGAAGCGTCCCACTAAAACCTATCACTGTAATATATATTTCATTTAACCGCCTTTATCAAGCATCACTCGATTCATCTAAATTATCCCATTAGAAATATGCCGAAGTCGTCGTCCACGTGTATCAATCTTGAAACCGCAATCATATATCTTATTACAGACCCTTCTCTCTTAAAAGCATCCCATAAAAATTATTCGAGCACGTTATCCACTCGCAAGTCATGGGCTACCTTAATACCTCAGCTATATCACCCTCACCAACACAGCTTTTCTAAAAACATTTCTTGTGAAACTCTTCTTGAATTTGTAACAGACGTGAATGGTACATTCATTGACTCTTGTAGTGTGTATTCCATTTCTATTGATTTCACTAGAGCATTTGTTACTGTCCCTCGTCAACGTTTACTCCTGAAACTTTCTCAACTAAACAATATTGGTCATATTATTAGTTGAATTTCTTAATGTCTTACTAATCGCAAGCAATCTTCATATAAATGACACCTCACCCTGCCCTAGTTCGATGAAATCCGGAGTCCCCCAGAACAGCGTCTTAGAACCACTTTTGTTTATCGTCTACATGAATGACCTACCTTTACTAATCACGTCATCTGTGAGGGGCTGCGCCGATGATTCTGTTCTGCACTGCCGAAGTTTCCACCCTAGCAACTCAGAAATTCTCCAACAACAGATTGACATCTTGGGAGGATGGTGCTTAAAATGGCAAAGAAATATTAAAGTTGATAAGACCAAGATCTATTTTAATTGTTCTAAACACTACGTTTCTTCTTACTCTATTTTCTCCGCTTCTGTTTCGTCTGTTCCCACATCTAGGTACCGAGGTATCACGTTCATTTAAGATCTGAAAAAGCAACAAGAATTGACAAGTGACAAAGCAACAAGAATACTTAGATTTCTTAGAAGGCATTTGTACTTAGAACAGAGGGACCTAAAACTTACTCCACATAAAACCCGCGTTCGATCTAAAATACAAAACAAAGCCGCCTGCTTTATTCATCAAAACTATTCCACAAAAAGTAGCATATAGGGAACTCAAGGCTATTTCTAATTTACTCCCAATTATTTTCACTGCACGCTCTCTCCTCTTACTATTTTTCACAAGTATTATTACAACGTGTAATCGTTCACGCTCACCTAGTGTAAGTCTGCATCATACATTCCTTTGCGTCACGATCACTCCTCAACAATTTCACCTCTATTCGGTCGCAATATTAGATTCACACTCTCTCCTCTTGTTTTGTCTATTGAAGATTAGAACTGCCTTCCTAACGATATAGCCTCTGAAACTAACGATCTTATATTCCGACAAAAACGCTTGGTTTGGATGTGATGCTTATAGTGCTGTTTTAAACCCCATGTGTGTTCATAATTTCTAGTAAATCCGGATATTACTATATTTCTGAAGGCTTCCAGCTGAACGTAAATGGAAAAACGAAGGAGGGGACGAAAAAAAAAAAAAAAAAAAACTGCTGGACTTTCAACCATTTGCTGAAAATTTTCTTTTTGATTGACACGGATGAATTAAAATGTTTTGTTCCCAGGGGTGACTTCTTCTTCGGTGTGATCCGTGATAGAAAGCTTTCAAATGCTCCCGACTTTGTTGCTCACATGGGGTGCTCCCTGCAGATACGGCTTTTATTTGGGAAATAGCGTAATGGAGGCGGCGCTTACACAGTCTTCCCCGTTCGCCTCAATGGTCAAAGACTCCGGGATCTCTCTTGCAAGCTCCTTTTTGTGTTCTGCAACGATGGTAACGCTTGAGAAATCAGCCACATTGGCATACTCGACAATGCATCGGAAGGTAGCCAGCTGACGTTAGTGCGCCACGGAAGCTGCATGCTCCCTGGTGCGGTCGTTACTACAACGCCCAGTTTGCCCTACGTAGCATTTGCCACATGACAACGGAATATTGTAAACGATTCCTTTCTCGCATGGGGCGTAAGGTGTTCAGTGGGCGGTGCCGCAGGTGGTCTTCTTATTTTGATCAGTCCTACACTGTAAAAAATGGACCGTAAAATTTACGGTCAAATACCAGGCAGCTGATGCTGCCAAACTTGTACAGTAAAAATAACGGTGCACTGTAAATCTGGTTTACGATAAATTTAAACGGTGACCGTAGAAATCTACGGTCGCCGTTTAAATTGCACCGTAAAAAGAACGGTGCGCTGTAAATCTGGTTTACCGTAAGTTTAAACGGCGACCGTAGATTTCTACGGTCGCCGTTTAAATTTATCGTAAACCAGATTTACAGTGCACCGTTATTTTTACTGTATAATTTTGGCAGCATTAGCTGCCTGGTATTTGACCGTAAATTTTACGGTCCATTTTTATGCGACCGTAATACCTTGGGAACTATCTTACTGGACCACACCATTATAGTCATTTGAACCGCGTAAACCATACAGCGTAAAAAAAAAAAAAAGCTCGGCGGAGTATTTTGGGGTTGTGTTGCACTATTCAACTGTCTTTAATTGCGCATATCTAGAGTGAATAAGCAGTCATGCACAGACAATTTTGTCTGCGGCGAGGTCGGCTGCTCTAGCAGCACTCGATGCATTAATATTTCTGACCCGTGCTGTCAAAGGAAAGTAAAAGATGTCATATTTATTCACATTTCCATTTATATTCCGACATGTCGTCGGTTCACTGAAGAACCTTCACGTTTACGTATGTTTCCTCGTTTTTTTTTTATTTGGGTTCCTCGTTCAGGGTTGATCCCAACATCTGTAAGAACAGATTTACGAAGTAGTTTACTACCGCAGCTCATAATACGCCAGTTAAAAAAATAATTAGACAATAAATACCTAAATTGGCCAGTGACTAAAGCTTTTGAAGCACTGATCTTTCGAATAAGCCCAAGTAGCCTAGCACCCAGTATTGTAGGTTAATAATACTCCCCCATATGAACTTCTAAATTCACATACACTTTTTTTACCAATCTCACACCAGGTTAAGGACCGATCAGCCATTCACCTAATTACATATTTTGATGAGTTTTAAAATGCAAATAAAGAACGAAAGGGAATATCTGCCAGTTCTCAACTCTCAACGCAACACATTATACATTATAATTTTGAACAGTAAAATAGATCATTAATATTTTTTTCTCGCTCTACACTAATAAATTGCTCTAAAATTAGTTGTCTTTATGTTAAGCAATTTCCACATCTTTGAATGGACACACTGCGAATATTATGTAACAAATATTTAATTGAACCACTTTTAGCAAGACCTCCACATCTTCGGGATATTGAAAATGTTAAAGTTCAGAAAATATATCCCTACTGGATCTAAAGCTGCAACAGCAGCCCTTGGAACTGATTTATCTTTTTGTTTCGTAAAAAATGAAAGTGGAAAGAAAAGCCTTGTTATTTTGAATACACATTTTAAGTCTTTTTGAACGAAGACTATAGTCGCCGGTGGCGTCGTGAGGCAGGTACCTAAGTTGAAAAGGAGTCAACGCTATGAAGAGCTAATTATATTTGAATTTTAAACGAAAAGTACCACACATTAAAAATATCGTTTGGTAGCGTGTATTCGTACACTATCAAATATATGTCAGTAAGCGAAGGACAGGGAACACGAAATAAAATGATCAGACTTGCTTTTTATTCTATACTATCTCACCCTAGCATGGCTCTAGCATTGACAATAACTTTCGCAGCACAAGTTTTGATGCAAGCAATGAACATTCTAAAACAAGGAGCTCACGTCTGGAACAATTGCTGAAATGTATGTTAGATGAAATGAAATATACAAACGAACAAAAACACACCAAATGATGCCAAGAAGCACAAATGAGCTCAATACCTTTGAATAAACTCCAAGGTGGTTCAATCTCTTCTGTGTACGCAATCTTGAAAACATAGTACGCGCTGAATAATACAGCCAGTGCGTGGTCGAACATGTGAATTCCGTCCATCACAGTTATTCCATCAATGAAGATTGAGTGCATGCTGGCTGAGCAGATGCTTTCCCCTAGAAAAGAAAGTAATGATAAAACAAAAGGCGGGAAGGTAGATATAAGATGTAGTAAATTGCAGAACTATAACTGTAGTTCAAAATCATTATAAAATTATAGGCAATATTGATGACTTAGGGTTCGGAAAGTAATCAGTGAATGCTCACCATGAACTACAATGCTTGGGGAGATGGGTGGTGCATCTTGATTCATGTCAGTTACTGATTGGCCTTAGTGGCAGGCCCATCACAGAATTCCTCTAAAAGACCGGGTAAGTGGGATTCGTTTTGAGGCTCGGTAAATACCTGGCCCAGATTTGTTTGCTAGGGAGTATTTTAGTGTCTCTTTAACGGGGACATGCGGCGCAAACCGGTCCTTTTGGCCACGACTACGTCCCATGTACATACTCACTGTTTCCACATAAGTGCTTCCTCAAATATGCAGACCTCATCTGTTCTGGAAGAAAGACGGTAGCATCCAGGTACATAACGTTGTACTCAATGTCACGCATAACTGGGGTAGCCTCGACTGAACCAAGCATGTTTTGAAGGCTTTCAGCAAGTTTCCCGAACATGCGTTGTTTTACAAGAGATGCCGACGTTGAAATTCATAAATGGTTTTTTAAACGGTTGATACCGGCATAAGAAGCTTTCCGTTCAACTTCAAATAATAATAAAAAAAACAAGATTGTATTTTACGTTTTTTTCTTTTTTTCTTCCGCAGAGAGACATTCACACGTCGTAGTTATCATCAGGGGAATGCATCACGTTAACAGCACCGTCTTCATTAGAATCCGCACTAGTTCGACCGAGTCGAAGGGTCCTCAACCTGAAGCGGGGCTGCAGGCGATGCGCCGTACCCAATAAACCCGTCCCTCGTAAATGCGCCCAGTTCAAATGTGTCGTGAACTATGATTTCACGCCGAATACCTTCTGACAGTTGGAGCACGTACACGAACCCAAAATACCGTGAGTGATGTGGCCTTTTAGATGTTTTAGCAAAGCCTCCCTTGTGCGGCACTCCTCTAAACATGCTGACAAAGTGCACTGAAAGCTTTCCAAAATCCTCGAAGCAAACCGAACTTACCCTTAGGCGTTCGAATGCCTATGTCTTCTCAGAATATGACACCTGAGAGCATCACACGTAACAAACTGGCGACAGCATCCTTCGTCCACACACGAAATATTTCGAGAACTGAAAACGTGCTCCTCGAATTGCGCAACCAGCAGCGTGCTTGAACAGAAACTACAAATTCTGCAAGTAAACATCTGATTAGGGTGTTGTATAGATGCCACCAACACACTATCCTTGCCAAGCAGGGAACAGATTGATAATGAAATACCTGTCTCGAGTATCCAGTTGCCTTCCGCTCCAAATTTTCAGGTGCACAAAAAACCGGGAATGCCACGAACGAACGAGGACAAAATGGCGCGGAAACGGGCGGCAAAAAGAACCGAACGTCCGCTTCTTCCACTTCTTCCCGCGTTGTCCCAACCAAGGGCGCTTTCCTCCGCGAATCTCGCCCGTCGCATTGTTGCTCTATTGTTGGCTCTTAGCTGTTTTTTTTTTTCTTCTTTTTTTCTTGGCTGGCGCGGCGTCGCATGTTGAAAGGAAGAACAAAGAAAGGAGGTGAAGGGGTGAGAGGAGCCTCTCTGGGTTCCCGCAGCACCCGTCGCTGCTTCCGAAGGTCAAGCGTGGTGACCAATTAGCGATGCGCGTCTTTTGTTTCTGTTTTCTTGCTCCAAGGAGTTTTGCGTTTCCCTCTCGCTCTTTTTTGCTCGTTTACGGTGCATTTGAGGTAATTCCTTTTCACGGCGTACTCGCAGTTTTTATTAGCGTATACCGCCGTAAATTTAACGGTTATTTTTTACAGTGTACGATTCAACTTACCGCACAGGGCATATGCCTTGTTGGGGGCTGAGCAGGCGAATTGTGCACCTTAATCGTCACCTTGTCGACCTGCAATCGTTTTTACGCGATGCGTTATCCCGTGGATGTATGGCAACACCAGAAAAGGTTTTGTGTGCTTCTTTTTCGTTGGTTGTGCATTTTCCTCATGATTTTGCCGCACTTCCTTGCAGAGGTTTTTGCATACCGGTATTAGGACTGTGCTTGTGTACCCCGAGTCCTGAGTACACAAGCATAAGTATGTGTAGCCCCATACTTATGCGGTTTGTACCTAGCAGAATGCGGGAAGAATAACCAAGAAAATCTAAAATATCAACGCATCAAGACTAACTTCCTGTATGTAGATGACTTTCTCATACTGTGTAACTCTGATGCAGACGACCCCATTAACGGGTGTTTAAAAGTTGTCATGCGCAGCTTTAAACGCAGCTGCCCAGGGTTATCTTTCACCCAAGAACTTCCAGTAAACCGATCCATACGGTTTCTAGATCCTTCATTAGAGTTCAAAACTATCCACCTGTGCTGGATGTATGAACCCCGATCATGCATAGGATTCCTTACGAGAAACTCGCAACACTCAAAAACTGTAAAACGAGGGTTGGCAACCAAAGCTCTTCTCTCGGCATTACAAAAATCTTGCCCTCATAGGGTTGGACTCAGCTTTCAAGAACAGATCTGTAGACTCCAGGACTCTGGGTACACAAGCATACTCCTAATATCGGTATGCGATAACGTCAGCAAGGAAGTGCGGCAAAATCCTGAGAAAATGCACAACCAGCAAAAAAGAAGCCTCCAAAACAAGGAACTCAAACCGTAACCGTAACCGAAACCGAAAACCATTAAGGAACAAAATTGTTTTCAGTAACCGTAACCGGAACGCAACCGTTATTTGAAATTTATAAAAACCGTAAACGGAACCGTAAATTACTTACCAGTAACTGATATTAACCGAAAAATAAAAAATATTATTTTTTTTTTTCAAGAATGACGTCGCGGAGGGATCTTGAAATGTCGAGGCCATTCGACAGAGTTACCGTCAGCGTGTGGTGCTTTGGGTAATACATGTCCGTTCAATCTAACTTAAGGATTTAAAATACTTAGTTGGAATCAGTAGTCGAACTTACAATAAAAAGTATATTTTTAAATCTGCCACACTCCTACAATCGCTTATGTATTCAGTACCTGTCGTCTTTAGTGTATTAACTAGGGGTGTGCGAAGATTTGAAATTTCGAATAGGAATCGAATATTTTCCTTATTCGAAACGTATTTGATTCAAAAATTGCATATTCGGGAGTTCAGGAGTTCGGAGTCGAAAGGAACTGGCGAATATTCGCACAAACTGCGAATATTCGAGCAAGTAACGAATAATCTGCCTGCCACGCATTCCCCTATGAATGTGTATTCACTGAGAAAGGCTTATGATGCGTGCGTTATCGGTCTACTCCGTTTCTATCTGTCCGATGGGAGCAAGAGAGGATCAGTTTCGGTTTCTTTTTCACCAAGCCCTTTGTTGTGTGGCACTTTTATAGCAATATGTGATGTAATTGCGCGTTATATAAATGGATACAATGAAATAAACCTCGAGAGGGAAATATAAATATAAAATAAATCTCGAGAGTGTTATCTAATATAAATGTTTGAAAATTAAAAAAAGAAAACGCTAGGTGCGAACAGAACATTGCATCGCCATCGACAACAACTCCTGCCACTCCCGCGCAGTCAAAACCACGTGGTCAAAACTAGGGATGT
Organism: Ixodes persulcatus; assembly: GCA_013358835.2. Classification (NCBI taxonomy): domain Eukaryota; kingdom Metazoa; phylum Arthropoda; class Arachnida; order Ixodida; family Ixodidae; genus Ixodes; species Ixodes persulcatus. Next base: position 226,827 of record JABSTQ010008555.1, on the reverse strand, counting down.
CACGAACCTGCCCAGGTCGAGTGCGACCTAGTTCGACTTTTTCGAACTTTCAACGTGATGTTCGACAAAGGTTCGATTGAAGCTCAACTTTTGTGCGGGTGAGCAAAAAAAAAAAAAGAAAAACTAGTTGATTCCACCTGGCGGAGAAAAATGCACTATTTGTTGGGTTTATTGGTATCACTGGTTCACAATAATAACTAATAAAAGCGTTAAAAACGCACATTTTCGCTTTTATATGGTGTAAACATTGGCAATCGTGTTATAAAATATAAAATAAACTACTTTCTAAATTATTAATTTCCCAAAATTCGAAATATTCGTGTAGCAGCCTGGGACAACTGTCCGTAAGTCGAACTTCTTAAAACTTTCGTGAAATTTGGCAGGTTTCCCGAGTGCTTACACGGTGCGTTGGGAGCGCTTACTTTCTGAACACGTTGGGCAGTTCATTTGCCTACACGATAATTTGTAATGAGTGCATTACTAGAAATATCTTTAGCTTGCTGCAGCCCAATAAAATACAGTTGCCTTGATTTATTTTAAAAAGGCAATAAAACCTACGTTACCTCTTGTTTTGTCATTTTTGTTTACTAGACACATATTCGATATTCGATTCGATATTCGAAGCCCGTTTTTCGTCTTATTCGTATTCGATTCGTATTCGAAAAATTCAATATTCGCACACCCCTAGTATTAACTAATAATTAAGTTAGAATTTGGAGATGTCCATCCAACTCGGTTCTATCAAAACCACCGTTATGCCTGACCTACGGTAGCCAGTATGAAGAAAAGAGGTAAATTGACCATCATGCAGAGCTAGCGGAAAACAAACCCTTGTATTCATTTCGTCTAAAACGTCACGCGAGTGAGGGACGATTTTGAATGAACACAGAAAGAAAAAAAAAATGTCAGAGGTTTTTCATTGATATTTGTATGAAGTCAGTGACAGATACAGATATACATATATACAGAGTGTTTCACCGGAGGTGGACGAATTCGGTATAGCGAAAACTACGCGCCGCAACAAAAAAAGAAAGGCTTGTGTCGTTTTGGTCTTGGGCCAGGGGCCCCTTTTGAAAAATTATGAAAGTTTGATATAATTAAGTTGTTAAATATTTTTGCGAAATTACCTTTTTTAATATTGTGTTTAATGGCATGGTTTCAATTAGAAAATTGCTCAGCATCATCGAAAAACACTAAATCAACAAATTGCAGAACGATAGAAGGCACGCGCAGCATTTCACGACTTTCTGAAAAACCGCACAAATTTGACGGGTTTTTAAGTTTCGGTTTGCAATCGGAGCGCTTCTCGGCCCCGACGGCACAGCGCCCCGTGGAGAAATAGTGCAACCAGCCTCAGCTGCGCTGTCCTCGCACAACGCAGCACAGGCTGCGTTTTGTCATGTTCTTGTTGTGAGGAATTGCTTTCTGCAACACACCAACACAGTCGTCAATACCGCGGACTCTATCGGTTTTCTTGGCATTTGCTGCGATGTTATGAATGGTGGATAACATATGTACTCCTTGCCTCTGAGGCGGAGTGCAGAATTTGGGACCTTTCTTGAGCTCCTTTGAAATGTTTACAGAAAGTATGGCACCTCCCAGCAATGTGACACACTCTCCTTGCTGTTGTTTTTTCTTGCTGCGGTGAGTTTTTAGTTGAGGAACGTAGGACCGCCAGATAAATTCAGTCATCTTGCTTGCTGTGGGCAGAGCAGTGTTATGCGACATTTTATTATCCAAGTGCAACCGGGTTATTGCCGATAATCTTCCAAGCAGCCAAGTCATACGTAATTTTAGATACCTTGACGACTACCTCGTCCTTCTTATTAATCGTCCGGAAGAAAGCAACACCAAAGTAGTTCACGACATTCACGCCACCTTTGTGAAACATTCTCAAGGACTCAGCTATACACATGAACTTCCCACATGTAGCGTCCATCATTTTTTAGACTTGTGAATGACCTTCCAGGACATTCATTTATGCTGGATGTATTCACCTAGATCAAAGAAAAAGCTACTCCGATTCGACTCAGTGGATTCCAAACTCACCAAAAGAGGAATCGTGACCAATTGCTTAAGAGCGTCGTTAAACAAATCGTGTCACCATTCAGCCGGAGAGAACTTCACTAACCAAATCCAGCGACTGCAAAGTTCAGGATACCCCGTGTTCATCTTGATGGATGGGGCAGAAAGTATATTAATGCATGAAAGAATACAAGACCGAAGCAAAGAGAAGAGGACCCGACCAGCCATAGTGCCGTACATCCATTGCATATCACATAACTAGAAAAAGGTAGCCAGCAGGTTTGATGTCAAGGTGGTGCTTTCTGAACCTGACAAGTTGAAACGGCTGTGTCCTAAAATCAATTCTCAACACAACAAACAGAACAAATGCGATGTCAATCAAGTTAACAACTTTGTGAACTGTCTTAAAGGCGTAGTATACGAGATTTTGTTCTCATGTGAAAAGGTGTACGTGGGTCAGACTGGCCGGTGTGTGAACATGAGATTGAATGAACATGCACGGTCTCTGGAGTCATCACCGGCGGGACATCTCGCTTTACACGTACGAGATTGCAAGTGTACTCCCTTATTCCATCGAACAAAAATCCTAAGGCAGTTCAGCGATCAAAGAACAATTTTTTATGAGGCGCAAGTCACAGCAGCTAAAAGGTATACATGCGTCAGTGCACCGTCGGTAGCCTTATCGGCGAAGGAACGGCACCACTTACAATATTTTGTCTGAGAACTTTGTTTAACTAGATTAATTTTCAGAGGTCTCTTCTTTCTCTTCCTTTTTCTTTTTTTTCATTTTATTAGAGTAGGTTTTCATTTCAATTTGTTTTTTGCCAATTTTTTTATTTATATTTTATTTTATATTTTTTGTTTCATTAGTGTAAGTTTTCAATTTTTTACCACGCTTCTTTTCTTATTTCTTAATTTTGAAGTCAAAAAGAATTGTTGCTTTTTTTCGTCTTGGTTAGTATTCTTTCTTATTTTTTTACATGTCCTTGCACTTCTGCTTTGTCTTCTTCACTAAATATCAGTTGTGAGTCAGCGCTTGTCAGAGTCTGTGTCTTCTACTTGCCCTCGTCTTTAGCGCTACGTTTAATTGTGTAATGCATAACTAACCAGCCGTTCACATGATCTTAGTTGAAAATATACATATCGTTCCAATTAGAAACTTGCTTAGCGTCATCGAAAACCACTAAATCAACACTTTTTAGAAGGACATGAAGCAGGGGCAGCATTTTACGGCGTTCTAAAAAAGCGCTCAATTTAGACTTGTTTCATCTTTGCGCCCGCGGTCCTGCCCCCCGGCGGTCGCGGCGCGAAGCCACCCCCCCCCCCCCCCCCCCCCCCCCCCGCCTCCCTCGTAGACTACTCAGGGTGTTGGAACGAAATGTTTTTCGTTTCGGTTTCATTTTCGTTCAATACAAAAAAGTTCCGTTCCGTTTCCACTCCGGAACGAAAAAATAATGCTCCGTAACGGTTCGTAACGGTTTCTTTCCATGAAAAAAAAAATCAGAACAAAAAATTAAAAGGAACGTAACGTTTATTTTTACACAAAAATAGATAATTCAGGCGCTCTAGAGGAATCCGCGGAAACGAAATTGCTTCTGAGATCATGTTCATTGCCTTGAAATGAGATCATGATCAAGGCACCGAGCATGATCTCAGAAGCAGCACGTCATCAAGTGTGCTCGGTGAAAGGCAAGACCTCTGGTCCGATAAAATAAATTTCAGCGCCGAGAAGGCCCGCTCCACGCTGACCTGTGTGGCTGGCACACCTAGGGCAACTTTCGCTAAAGAATACAGTTCCGGTTGGCGTTCCTTCCGCTCTTCCTAAAATGCCAGTACATTTGTGGTTCTTGGAAGGTGTGGTTCTTTGTCCAGCATTTCCAACAAACATGCGATGTCCACCGGGCCTAGCCCACTTGCTTCAGGGTGAGCTCCAGCCTCAGCTTCCTTTTCCTTTAGCAACGCTTCGAGGGCATCTTGCGGCTCCGCTGGAGATGCTGCCGCGCTTGCTTGGATGCATTTGCTGGCCTGCTTCGGTTGAAGGCCTGTAATTCGTTTCCAGATCTTGCTCAGGTGCAGCTTTGCTTGGCATTTTTGCTCGGTGGTAAGAAGAAGGCGGTAGCGAGGGTACATGTACAGTGCAGCGCAAAAAATATTCGTGTCGCAGAGATCTCGCTCCCTCTTCTTCATGAACTTAACCAAGGTCTTTGCCAGTGGCGACGGTATCTCGAAGGTGTTTAAGACACAGGTCAACCATGCATCATAAAAGTCTTCAATTGTCAGCTGCTCTCTCTGAAGCGTCTTCGTGGCCACTTGTGCCGGCTCAAGGGACACCGTGAGCATTTCAACTTCTGCCCACATGCTTTCGATCCAGCGGGAGCGTTCTTCCTCCGATAAAAAGTCCTCGACGAAGCCCTTCAATTCAGTCAACCTGACGAACATATTCAACGTCGACATCCATCGTATTGGGCAATCGATGACAGGCTTCTTTAGCCCTAGCTTCCTTATCAAGGCCATAGCACTCTGTACGCGGAGTTTCTTCACGAGCGCGCGACACTCTGCGACGATGGTGCAGGAACCAGACTCTTTGAGGGCATCAGTAATGGCCAGCTGAAGTGTGTGCGTGGCACACCTAACGCCTAACATCAAGTCTGCGTCGTCGAGACCTGGAAGCTGAAAAACCTCTGGGTCGTCCAGCAGAGAGATTAAGCCGTAGGTTCCAAATGCGTGCTCGCCGCTATCGGGCTCTTCGTCTGAACTGCAGTCATCACTTTCATCATCAGCTTCACCGAGAAGACGAACAGCCTTAAGCATGTTAGCTCCGTTGTCGGTTGTTACACTGTACACCTGGCTGATGCTGAGGTCGTAGCGAGACAGTGTGCTTTTAACTTGAAACCTCAGGTGTTCCCCAATGTGTCTGTCAAAAAGCTCCTTCGTGGCCAGTGGCTGAAGAACTAGCCTTCCATTTTCCGCGTACTGTACATTGATTCCGGGCAAAGCCCGGTCAAGTTGGGACGCGCAGTCAATTTTGAGAGAAAACATCCTTCCTCTAAGCGACAAAGAAATCTCCTCTCGCATGATCTTGGCTTCTTCCTGGACTCTGTCCTTAACAGTCGCCGCTGTTATAGCCCGCCTGGCGCCGTGTGCTTTGAGGACCGGATCAATAATCTGGCGAAAGCCGGAGTCATCGACGAGTCGGAACGGCCGTCCGTTTCTCGTCACGAGCTCGACGCAACTCTTCATTATGCTGTCCTTTGTTATTTCAAGCGAAACGCACTTCGATGAAGTCGGCTGAAGCATGCTTGTTATGTCCACTTGCCTGAGCTTTGCGGCAGGAGAGTCTTCATTCCGGCCCGGTTCAACACGCTTTGTGGACACGGCTTTCTCAACAAGCAACTTCTCGTATACGTCTTTGTGGCGCCGCTGCAAATGGCGCTCCAAGTTTCCGCCGTGATCTCCAGAAACAACGTGCTGGCAGTCTTCAATCTGACACGTCGATTTGTTTGAGACGCTGTCATAGCTGAAGAATCTTCGGGCGCGATTAGTTCTCTCGCGCCCCATAGGGATGAAGAAGTACACTTTTGCAACAGAGTCTCAGACTGCCGTATCCGTAGAAAAACAAAAGATGAACTTCAGCGCCGGGTCGCAAACTCCCCGCGCTTGCCGTGATCTGTTGTCTGTCTGTGTCGTCCGAAGAAAGGGTGGAGGAAGAGGGCGCAAGAGCCAAGGAGAGCATTGCGAGCGCGTGGAGGCGTCGCGCCACCGCGCTCTCATTGGCGGGAAGCGATGGCGCCATCGTTTTTGTTTCTCTTTGTATTTTTTGTCTTTGTTTTTGCTATGCTTGTTCGCCCGGAGTTTAGACGCGGGAGCGGGGGCTTGCTTGTTTTCTCTTTAATTATGGCTTAAACCAACGGCAGTCTCTTCGCTGCGTGAAACCAATTACTGAAATACCTGATATTTTCCCTTGAACCGAAAACCGATACGAAATTTTTTCGGTTTCACTCCGGAACAAAATAATAAATAACGTTTCGATTACGTTTCCGTTCCGCTCAAAAATATCGTTTTTTTTTTCGTTTTTCGTTTTTGGTTTCCGTTTCGTTCCGAGTATGGAGGGAAGTTGGGCGCACGTGTTTTGCGCGTCTCAGCCACTAGGGAGCAGGGCCGCGGGCGCAGAGATGTGCTCCGATAAGAAATCGAAACCTAGAAACGTGTCCAAACTGAGCGTTTTTACGGAACGCCAAATTATACTGCCCCTTCGTTATATCCTTTTAAAAAGATTTGATTTAGTGGTTTTCGATGACACTGAGCAAGGTCTAATTGCAACCATATTTCTATTTTAATTATTTAAAAACTAATTAACGAATTTTAATTAATTAGCCGACTGTTCGTTACGATTAGCCCGATATACTATGTCGCCCTGGCCGTTTAACTAACCTGCACAAACCGCATTAGTGTGACTTTCACTGCTTTTTTTAAACAAATCTGTTAAGTTTAAAAAACACCCTATATATATATATATATATATATATATATATATATATATATATCAGGGTGTCGAACCGGAACCGAACCGAACCGAAAACCGGAACCGAACCGGTATTTTTTCCGGAACTGAACGCGAACCCGAACCGTTATATTGTTATCGCGATGAACCCGAACCGGAACTGAACCGGAAAAAAAATAACGGTTACCGGCTCATGTCAAAACGGTTCGGCCACGCGCTGTTGACAATGAATGTGCTATCAATGCCATTTGTTTTTTAAGTGCCGTCAACTGACACACACCTCGCTTACATATTTTTCTTCTCTACTCAGTCTTAGGAATATAAACGCTGCATCCATGAATCTTGACAAACGCTGCATTCATGAATCTTGACATAGGAACCAGTATTGCGCTGGTCGCGGCTAGCACGGAAGAAAAAGAATTGGAAGGCTGTGCAAAAAAAAAAAATCGCGTCACGGGATTTCATTTTCCTACAATCTCGTAAATCCTAAATGCTGCTGTGTGCTCATTTCATAACACGTTTCTAGAACGCGCGAGTTCTTGAAGCTTGCTTCCATCGGAATGAGAAAAGAAAAGGCTGTGGAGTTTGATAATGTTTGAGGGAGAGAAAGAAATTTTATTTACAGTTGAAATGAGCATTCATGAATTATATCTGCTCTTCGCTGCCCCAACCACCGGTCCCTGAGCCTTACACTACGATGTATCCCGTTTCGTATGTGCTGATTTCAGATGTTTTATTTGTAATTTATTTTGATGTTGCAATTTGTCATTTATAATTTCCGAACCGGTTCGCGAACCGGTTCAGCGCCCCGAACCGGTTCGCGAACCGGTTCGCGGATTGAATTAATCGAACCGGAACTGAACCGGAACAAAATAAATTTACCTGAACCTGAACCGTAACCGAACCCGTATTTTTTTTTCGGTTCGACACACTGATATATATATATATATATATATATATATATATATATAACAAGGAAAGAAAGCCCACCCCTATTTTTGGGTTGATTTTCTATTTCTTAAACACCGAAAGATAGACCACTTCTAGTAATAGTAATATTGGTATCAATCAGGACATCGGCGTAAATGCGGCTAGTTAGCTATGGCGAGATATAAGCCAACGTTGCTGACTGATATATACAGTCATCTTCGCTTTATTGCCACTCGCCACCATAACCAGTTTAGAAGAAACACAATCTAAAAACACCAATTTTTTAAACCTATATGCATACAAACACACATGCCCGCGCACACAGATACACACGAACATATACATGTACATGCACGCACGCACGCGCACACAGGCAAACGTGCTGTACATCGTGCCATCTCGATGTGGACGAAGAGGGCTGAAGCCTTATAATCCTCTCGTTGCATACAAGAGGTGGCCGTACTTCTTTCATAACTTACACACATGCATGCTTCTTACATAAATGTGGCTGTTAATTGCCATTTTTCCACGTTTCGGTATTAAAGGAATGAAATCGTGGAGTTCAGCCATTCCAAAAGTGGGAATGGGAACAGTGTCTTCATTCCGAGGAGTCGAAAGGAATGGAATTGTCGGAAACTCTAATTCCCGGAACGGAATTGGAATGGAATGGGGGTGCCCGTTCCGCAACACTAGATGATAGCCTCGGTTGTGATGGGATATAAGTAGGATGTGTATTTTAAGGTGTCTAAAGGAGTCATGAAACGCCTTTAATACTTTTTCCTGTTTAGCTTGTGGGAAGAAAAGGGTTGCGTACCTTTACGTCCGGGGACCTGTGCTCAAAGGGGAAATCCGATGCCCGTCCCACCGCGCGGCCGACGGCTACCAGCGAGGGCGGTCGCCGCGCCGGGTTCGGCCAACGCCATGCCAACAACGATGATCCCGGTATTCAACAGCGTTTATTGAGTACCAGGGGTCCCCAACAAGACACTGCGGTCAAGCGAGCCGTGGACACGGTGTGCCAGCAGCGCCCGCCGACCTGAGAGCCAAAGGGGTAATTGCGAGCGGAGTCATCGCCGGTCGGACGAGCTCACGCCGTTACCCGTAGTCGCAGGAGTTCGGGGCCAGGGCTCTCGGCAGACGGACGTCCACTGGGGGGAGTGGACGCCGACTGTCAGAGCCTGGGAATCGCTAGCGTCGAATCATCGCCGGTCGGACGACCTCGTACGCCGCGACTCGACCCGTCGCCCGGAGTCCAATCCAAGACTCCCCGACCAAACGGCCGTCCACTCGGAGGGCAGGCCCGCGTCTCTCCCGGAGATCTCGCTGGTCTCCAAAAACGGGAGACGCGCGGAGGAGTGAGAGAGAGTAGGCCAGCATGGTGACGTAGTATCTCCGACACGATACGGAGCGACCAGTTCATCTGAGAGGTACAAAACGCCTCCCCGATTCTGGTGGTTTATGATCCCTTACAAGGCACTGTTTGTCTTTGTCTTTGTAAGAAGATGTACGCAGAACAAGCATGAGAAGTTTTCTTGTACAACACGTGCAATGTATCCCCAAACGTGCGCTGTCACCGACAGCTCGAGGCTTGGCAGGTATTCTACATTGGGATCTGACAACTTGTCTCAGATTTCTTCTGCACTCTGTGGAAGTTGGAATGGCATGGCAGCTGACATGGTTGGTTTTATGCACCGAATTGCTGAAGTCCTACCCGGCCAGGTCGAGGAAGCATCTGACACATTGCTTTGCTGGGAAGCTGTGATGAGACCAGTTTTCGCAATCTTCTCGATTCCTGAGATTGCAGCCCGAACGTTAAGCTGGTCATTGCAAACTTGGGATCGTCTCAATGAGCCAAAGAGAGACTCAATGACATCGCTGCTGAACTTCCTGGTCAGTACAATTCCGCACTCTTCCTTGGTGAGGTGTCGCATGCATGCCACCCTCGAGTAGGTTGTCAAGAGAAGGGCTTAGTAGGTGTCTGTCATCAAGAACTGTGATGGGCTTACCGTGCTCTTGATCAGCTTGAGGTAGGCTTGGAATGAAAACTCGAGCCAGACGCCCAGACGAGGGTTGAGGGTCGTCTGGGTGATCCTACTGACGCATATCTGGGTAGCGTTGGTGTATCTGTTGTGCGCAGTTACTGGTATCATGTAAAATAAACCAGCGGTACACAGAGGTCATAAAGAAGATGGTTGGTCTTGCGTCGGCATTCAGTACGTCACTCGTGTGGCCAGCTTGTTCCTGAGTGTGCTTGAGCACAGTGGTCATTTCAGGGGAGAAGAGCTGGACTGCTCTCTTGGCATTCAGTTTCTCTATGTTGCTAAAGAAAACATGTTTGCGACTTAGAAGCCTGACTGGCTTGACAGCCGCCTCTCTCTGGAGCCTGCACAGCTTCTTGAGGAACCAGCTCTTCATCTCATTGTCGTTTTCGAAGCTGCGTTCCAGGAACTGCGACCGTATATTCTTCAAGATATGAACATAGTCAAAGCTAAGGAACAGAATACTCTCCAGGTCATTTGGGTGTAAGATATGATGCGTAAGGAGTCCCCCACAAATGCTCCATTGCATTGACATCCACTCGGTGGTTGTCAGTTACAATCCGGAGTACTTTCAAGCCAACTTCTTCCACCTTGCCCAAGACATTAAGCAGGAGCGTGGCCAGTTCGGTTTCTTGTAACCCTTTGGTAAAAAAAAGTATGCAACAGGAATACGGTAAAGAATGCTGAGCCCATTCATGAGAAAGCACAGCAGCGAATTTCCAGGATGGGCTGCTTGGTCTTTCCTGTCAATGGTCCCAGGCCCACTTGGCCCACAAAGACATCCTGCTGCTTGTTGTACCGCAAGCTCTGTTTAATATGCCTCTTATCAATAATAAGAGAGCATGTCCTTGATTGAGTGTTTGCCAGGTTGTGCAGTTCTGTTTCAAGCCGAGTCTTCACTAAGTCGCTGAAGTCAGTTTGACCTAAGGCAGCTCTGATGTAGCTTTGCAGAGTGTCCCTGCTGGGAAGTTTGAAGAGCTCTTCAAATCTTATGTGCTAATAGGCATTTGTATAAATGTGTCTTAGCGAAATGCAGTGACGGATGTTATTTTCTGTCCACCTTGGGCTTTTCTGGCAGTAGTTCTTTACTTGGTCAACTAGGAACATAGCCGACATGTTATTTTCCTTTCCTTGTTCACGAATGTCAAAAATCTTTGTGACATCATCTTTCTCGGGTTTTGCAACTTTTCCAAGTCTTTTTTTTTAAACTGTCAGCAGTGTTCTTGAGTCTCTCCATTTGGTTTCACAGGACTGTGACTCGTTGGGTTCATTTACTTTTCGCTACGGCTATTTGTGCTGACATGTTTCGAACGTCCGCCTGTGTTGCTTGATGGGAAAACAGCACTGGTTGCTGGCATGGCCTGCTGTCTGAGAGTTCTCATGCCTGTCTGCTTTGAGGCTCCACGGTGCTCGCTGGAGATGTCCAGATGATTTGAATTCGTTCAGCACCTTCATTGCACCAAGAGGAGGTCAGTGGAGTGTCCAGTGTAGAGCTTGATGTTGCATCAGTCACTTACAAACTGATTGTGTCTAGGCATTGCCTCTTCTGGGGAACTTCTGGTGAGTCTGGAGTTCTGCACTTCCTTCTGAAAGTATCCTTCATCTTTGTGATACCTGAAGGCTGCAAGTTCGAAGAGATGCTTGGGATAGCGTCCTTCTTCAGCTTCCGGCGTTTGCCCTCACCATGATCGGATGGCACAAAGTGCCGACTGCAAACCATGGTTTATGGCAGCCAGTTATCTCTCTTGATTGCTTGTAGCCAGCTCGCTCGTTCATCTTGGCTATGGTATTTCGTGGAGTGCTACTTTTCCAACCTGACCTGGCTTCCGTCTGCTTGAACCACAATGTGGTACAGGCACGTATCCAGGGGGGAGGCCCAAGCCCCCCCCCCCCCCGAAATCTTCCATTTTGCTGGGACCTCCTCTCCCCCCTCCCCCTCATTCATGGGCCCCCCCCCCCCCCCCCCCGAAAAAAAATCCTGGCTACGTGCCTGATGTGGTATACAGCAGGTCATGGCTGAAATTGGACCTCACGATTACGGCCGTACCATTCTTTTCTCTTCCTTATTTGAATATTATAGTGATTTCTTGTGTATCTGCAATTATATGCTTTGTCATCTTTTGTGTGTAACATTTTTACATCTGTGAACTGAGACTGATAGAGTGAGTGCACTGCTGTAAAAGAAGTAGGCTCATTGTTTACTTGTAACATATATTTGGTGTTCTGCGTTTTCGACTTTCATCTCTGAGCAAAATCGGAGGGTGTTTTTTTAGAGTTTAGTTTTAAGTTTCAATCATGTATGCAGAGTTCTTCGGAGCTTTAGTTTGTGGTACATCAAATTCAGAGTTTTTCGGCTTTTTTAGGCGAAGTGAATGAAAGGTAGAAAGCATCAGTTTACAAATTTAGTAAAGTAGTCGTTTCATATTTGAAACATATTCGACTATGGTCGTAGAAAGGCTAGCTTATTTTTATTATAAAAGACTAAACAGCAACTTTGTGACACCTACAAGCGGAAGTTGACAATAAAAACGAGGTAAATCGTAAAGCGTGCTCGAGGAACCAGGGAGATATAGAGAACGGTTGGTTTTATTACAACTGGCAGACCCAAACAATTTGTAGTTTTTCCGATAAATCTAACTTGACAAAATGTGTAAATTAACAAAAATTTTATCGACGAGTGTTTTCTGGTTTTTAACGGCTTGATTTAGAAACTCAGAACCAATTACAGGTTTAAGACTATGCTTTGTTTTAGAATAGTTGATTCAACACCACTTGCGAAGTACACACATGTTTGTGAATAAATGCTTTGAAATTCAAGTTGAATTTTTCTCTTCGTTGATTTTTCAGAGTGGTAAAGTATTAGCTACTGGACCACTTTCTCAAACTATCTCTCAGGGCATCCTTTTTAGTATTGCTACTAGTTTGTGTTTTGTCACGTGTAGGTGTTTGTAGTCATATGTATTAGCAAATATACTCGCACTCAATAACGCTGATTTATTTCAATATGATGGCCTGCCTATTGAGATACTATGTAAATGATGCCTAGTACATACCAGTGCTGATATTTTCAATATTTTTGCTCCAAGCAGGCTACTAAAAATACGAAATGTCACCACATCTGTAATATAGCTAGATTTATCCTCATACTGCAGTGCGCCGCTCGGTTTGGGTACGATTCCAGGTTGTTAGTGGACTGTTTTTGTTTTTTAACTAAGGTTAGGCTCGCTAAGTTGTTTATTTGTATAATGCTTTTGTTTATCGTGAATAAAGATGTTTTGCTGCTTCACCAACTGGCTCTACCTTTTTGTTGTTGTGACGTGAGCCTTTCACTGATTTACAGGTGTAACATTGTGTGCGAAACCGGGCCGTATAAGAAAAAGGTAATAAGGCGAGCGATATCTGAGAAGAAAATAGGGCATACACAAAGAATACAATTTCTATGGGCATTCAGAGACACGGGAGAGCAGGCGCGTCAAGAGTGGCCAGGATCCATGACGGCAGCCCTAAAAAGGGCCTTTGTCAGGGCATTAAAATAAACAAACCGTACACTTGACGGGAAGGTGTGAATTCGTCGACTGCTGTCAGGTCGGTTCTAGGCAGGGCACTACGGCTCTCATTCCGTTGGAACCAGGGCTTCGACGTGGCCTCCTAGGCGCCAAGTGCAGAGGTTAAGCCTGGTCACGTACTCTCCGAATGCAGCAGCTTACATGTCGTCCGTAATGAAAGCGAACGCTGCCTCGATGCGCTGATTTAAGGTGTCGAATGGGTGGATGCGGCCCTTGTACACCGGGGACTTCACATACCTTCAAACGAAAAAGTCGCATATTGTGAGGTCCGGCGATTGGGGCGGCCACGGCATGTTTGGCGATTGCCGGTTCTTCCAGCGCTCTGGGAAGATGTTTTCCAGCCAGTGCCTTACACTCGTCGACCAGTGGGGTGGCATACCATCCTCCATAAAAATGCGTACGTTCCGCTGCATGTGCAGTGCTTCCAACTCGGGAAGGAACTCATCCTGCATCATCTTCAGGTTGGTACTTCCAGTTACGTTGTCGTTGCAGAAAAAGGGGGCCAACGACGCCCTCGCTCCAGATTCCGCACCAGACTGTTACCTTGGGCGACTGCAAAGCTTTCTCGAGCGTCCAGTGCGGATTTGTCGAACACCAATAGCGGCAATTCTGTGTGTTTACCCGCCCGTCCAGGTGAAATGTCACCTCATCACTAAAGCGCAGAAACTGCAGATGTGATGGATCTTGTGCAGTCCTGAGGAGCTCGTCTCGGCAAAAGTCTAGCCACTTCTCGTACTCTCTGGGCAACAACTCATGAATCAGGCCAAGCTTGTACGGGCGCATCTCGCCGATAGCTTTGCGCACGGTGCGCGTGGGTACTTCGAACAAACGCGCGGCTCTTCGCAGACGCAAGTGGGAATCTGCCTCGAAGACCCCGACGATGGCGAAGCGGAGCTCTTCTTTTTGAGGAGGAACGTGGAAGACGTGCATTTTGTTCTTGACGCAACATTCTTCTGCAAAGCTTCGGGCCCAAATCCAGATCACCGACTTCGAAAATGGTCCTAAGCCGTACTCTGAAACAAACTTGCGCTTGACCTTTTTGAAGCTCCTCAGGTTGGTGTACCAAAGTACGACCTGACTTCGTTGCTTGCGCGTTAATGGCAGCATAATGAATACCAGTTCGTAATAAAATAAAACGGAATATAAACAATCAATGCAGGTGCCCGTAGATGACTGTCGGCGTTCGTGATGACATAAGCAGACGACGTCTGCTTCGGTATTTATTGGGATACCTTTTCATAAAAAAGGCGAGTGACCACAATTTTAGGTATTTTATTTAGTTTTGTTTCCTTCTATTATTAACCGACAAAGATTGTGACAAGGATACGATGCTTTTGTCAGGTATTTTAACTTTGCCGTCAGTCGCTCGAATTAGACAAGCGGGGCAGCGCAGGAAGCTTCGAGGACAAGTAGCGCCATCTGTGAGATGCCGTCGCAAAGAGAGGCATTTTGTCTGCTGCTTCTCACGGACGGCGTCCTTTCATAGACGAAAAAGGTTTTTCACCTCTAACTTTTTATTCCGGTAAAAGTAAGTATTGACATTTTGGCATCTTGCTCGGACGGCTGGGGCAACGTTTTGACGGAATTGGAGCTCCTCGTAATGTCTAGTTTATTTTTGTGGTGCGAAAAGCTGGGTTCGGATTTCTCACAAACACCCGGTACTTCGAATCTTTTATATGGGAAAGGCGTGCGCGTGCGGCGCCGGCGTCTGCAGCAGTAACTCCTCTAAAGCAAGAGCCTAAAATCATAGACGCCTCTATGCTGACAAAGTTTGGTAGTTAGACACGAGAAACGGCCGCCGAAATTGAAAAGCTAGAGCGGCAGACAGCAGATGAGAGGAGAGGCTAAAGCCCCTCGATATGTTTCCGTTTGTCTTGCAAGTAGCGTCAAATGCGCGAGCGCACGAGACCCGTGTCTCGAGCGGCCCTTGGAAGCAAATGGCGGCGAAGCACTGAAATGAGCGGCCCTTGGAAGCGAATGGCGACGGAGCACGCGCTCGTGGCACGTGTCTCGCGCGTTTCCACAACAATGGTTGGCGGTACTTGTACAAAAAGCCTTTATCAAGGGGCTTTAGGAGAGGCACGTGACGGGCGCCCCGCTGTGGCGAGACGCCGAAACACACTTCTCCCGAGCGATGGAATGTCGCGTTCCTCGCGCTACTGTTTCTTTTCTCGTCGGGTTTGAAAATCATGTTTTGGATCCTCGCCGCTACAAAAGCTGTGCGCTGACTACAGGTTCCCCGAGAGATGCTCTGTGCTACCAGATCCTCGCGCTCCAAATCTGCGACCGGCCACTCTATGGCTCCATCGTCGAACTGCCAGGCTTTGTGAGTATAAAGGAGGATATGTTAAAACAAATTGTAGCTTGCACGCGCGTTCGTCAACGCTTTATTTTGGTTACTTACTTCGAATCTTTCCTACGAGGAAGGCGTGCGCGTGCGGAGCGTACGGCGGTGCGAGTGCAGAGTTTTTAGTCACTGCACACGAAAACTCCACAGACCCCTAGCCATAAACAGCTTCTCTGTAACAAGCTTTCCCCTTAGGTCATTGGGACGCTTAATTTAACAAAAAAGTGGAAGGGACAGCCTTGTTGTCGTTCCCTGTTTTTGTCAGTCGAACGTCCTAGTGGCCCACAAGTATGTTTTCTAGCTTTGACAGGAAACGGCTTCGACGGCCCATAGAACTTTGTTTGTTTTTATTTGCAACTTTTGACTGGGGCAAGTCGTTCCTTTGATATTTTCAGAATTAAAATCCACCACCTAGCCTAAATTATGTGTGTAATTACACTATACGATTTATTTAGCTCTCGTCTGACGCCTGTATAATATCGGTAATACTGCGCGCAAGAAAAATATTTTTATGGGCTACTGGCAGCTGTTGAAAGCATTCGAGACATGGACATAAAACCGATACAGACATGAAAGCCTCAATTCGTATAGTATATAAGGTGTTTTGACGAGGGAAGAGAATGGCAGATTTGATATTTTCGCAAAAACCTAGCTGGTATGTGCAATTCTAAAAGGACAGGTGAACCACTAAAATATAGCCTTCCGTGATTCAGTATACAAGCCTGCTATAAAATTTTTTTAAGACGTGCGGTACTACTTTGAAAAATTGTTTGTAGGTTCAGGACGGAACATTCCGGACGGGAAAACGTCCTAATGTCTTGTTTTGGAGTCGCACATGCAGGGTTCTATATATCTGCGCCACTAGTTACCGGGCATGTGAGAGCACTAAATAGTAGCTTCGCGGTGAATATCTGCGTTCTTGTTCATTACATTGTTTAGATTTATTCCGTCACTCACCTGCTAATAGCCGATGTACGCTGTTTCCGTGCGCGCGCCAGAAAGCGCCAAAATTTCGCTGTATACTTCGTTTCAGCTTCGGTCCGAGCGCGGCCGATGTTATGAGCCGAAGGGCCAATCAAACAGCGCAAAAAGCGCAACGTCATGGCGTGCTCTCTGCGCTTGATAGGACTAGCCGGCGGAGGAGCAGTGCGCAGAGAGGTGGCGAATACCCCCTGGTCCTATCAACTGCAGAGAGCACGCCATGACGTTGTGCCTCTTTCGCTGCTTTATTGGCCCTTCGGCTAATTACTTCGGCCGCGCTCGGCGCGCCCGCGCCGGTCGCGCCGCATCAGCGCCTCCTGCCCATACACTACCTTGGTTTAGCACAGAAGCCGCTTGATGGCGCCACTTACCCGTACGCGGCACGTGATTTGTGAACCGCTCGTAAGGCGGAGCAGAGCCGTTTATTGAGAGAGTTTGGCTATACATTGGTTTGAATAGGCGAGCATCTCGGGCCAACCACAGGCCGCGAAACAGCCCCTAGCGGTGGTCGCGTGCTCTAAATTTGTGCCACGACTATACTTCGTTTCACCTTATGTGCGAGCGAAGGCAAAACTGGAAGCGCGAGCACGGAAGCTCCGTGCGTTCAGGCTTTGCTCGAGCGCGCGAGCTGGGGAGAAATGCAAAAAGCGCTGGTCTCGCGCTTCTAGCTTTGGCTTCGCTCGCAGGTAAAGTGAAACGAAGTATAATTTGATTCTGAAGGTTTCCAGCTGAACGTAAGGAAAAAACAACAAGGAGTAGAGAAAAAGAGACACACACTGCTGGAAACCTTCAGCTGGAAACCTTCAGAATCATGTCATACCAACCAGCTCAGCTCCAGGCAGTCACAGTATAATTTGAGCCGTGCCGAGCGGAACTACGCGTCTCAAGACGCTCGCGCACTCCACCCTTTGCACTGCTTTCTTTCAGCCAGTCTCAGGACGCTGTTCTAGCAGTGCAGACAAAGGCATGGGCACGAGCGCGTGGCTTTGGAAAGTGCCTCCTATGCACGAGGTCTCGTACAAACAATAGCGTTTCGCTAAGCTAGGCTCACGCGCCTGTGCCTTTGTCTTCGCTGTCGACATTTGTGAGATGGAATAGAGGTCTCCTGATTGGTCGACGCTGTGTCACAAATTTAGTTTACGCTCTAAGCGTGGGGGGAATATTCGGCGCTGGCGGCGGCCTTTGCTCCGCCTATTGTCCAAACTCTCCTAATATACGGCTCTGAGGCGGAGTTGACAGGCATAGTACTATGGTGGCTAGGAGGACTTCGTGTCCGGAGCGCCGCTCGAAGCGCGGGCCGTTTGAAGAAGACGAAGTAGGTGGCGCTGTGCAACGAAGGGCCGCCAGGATACGGGGTGGCACGGCCGTGCGACGCCTCAGCGCATCGTTGCGCGTTTCGTTTTCAGTGGGACCGTATTTAGGGCTGTATCTCGAATTATTTTGCTGATGTCTATTCAGAATTCCCGACTGTTATGCACACCAATCTATCGTTCACAGAATTACTTCTTTCAAGCGGTCCCACGTAAGGGTGACTACCGTTCTGTCGATACTCGAGGGGCAACCTTTTCTGGCGTTTTCTCGCGCGCGCGCAGCTTTGATCGGTGTTTGAAGTGCATGAGCGTCCACAGCTTTGACTGCATTGCCAAGAAAAGTCCAGCAGTATTGTCTTGTGCGCTGCTGGGTGTAAATCGAAATTATATTTATAGTTCACATACTTGGAATAGCCAGATCCGCACACAGGAGTTTCACTATGTATACTGTAAACGACTTAATTTTCGTGAGGACCTAATTTCCGCGAAAAATAGGTCCCGCGAACAATTTCGGTAAAATGTAAACACATTAGAATCTATATTGAGATCCCACCGCATCGCGAAAATTAGAGCCCGCGAATTATTCCAAACCTTCAGCCTTGACCCAAATCGCAAAATATTGAGCCCACGTAAAATAAGTCGTTTACATTAGACATTTGTGGTAGTGATATCTTCGACTGATTTTACTGTCACTAAACAATTGGAGGGTTTGTGATCCAGACCAATGAAAGGTGAATGTTTCGAAGCTATCGTGGTGGTTTCATACTAGATGCCGGACTATGATGTTTACGGCACATTGAAAGGAAAATTTTTTTTTTTCATTCGCTTTCCTAAACGCCCATGTCATTTGATAAAATAAACCATAACAAACGGTAAGAAAAACACAACGCCAGAAAGCATCAGGATTGGTGCAATAACCTAAGGTTATTGCTTTACGAAAAAAAAAATACAGAAGTTATTTTAGCAGATTTTACCTGCAAATAAAAGCGTTCCAAAAATGAAAGTAATTTTTCACACAGTATACTTAAAGCAATGTTCAATAATGCTACCAATAGATAACAGCTTGTACAGAAAAACTAAGCAGCTATATCTACAGACCACACTTCTGCTCACCTGCAGCAGTGTGTTCGTTCAAAGGAGGTACATTCCAATCAAGTGCCCTACGTTCACACTCTTATATCTACGAAGAGGTATAATTGCTCATCATACAGTAATGCTTCCACAGGCGTAAAGAGCAAGTACCTTGCATAAGTCAAACCGCAGCCTACTGGAGTCGCCGCTGCTTCGACAGGTTTGCCTTGGCACTTTTCTCTTTTAGAGCGCAGCTCTTATTAAGCGCGAAACACATGCGCGTCAAAACTGTCCGATCCGGCGTGCGAACTGTCGGGAAGATAGCTGCTCCGAATTGCCGCACTGGAAGGTTCGCGACACATGGTTTCCGAGTCCCGACGCGTCGTTGCGTCGCTTCGTTCAGCTCAGCCCAATTTCGGGTGTCCCTCAACCGAATGGATGGATGGATGCTAATGGCAATATTTATAACGGGCGGTAGCGCGCGCCACCTAGCCTAGAAAACTAAAATGCTTCCCTCACCCTTCTTGGTTTGTTTTACTTTAAAACAAACAGAATATTTTTATTACATACTTTAAAGTGCGCGTGTGCGAAGATTTTCCGTGAGGCTACTCTTCTGCTGAACATCACTTAATCGCGATGGACCGCAGCGGACCTAAGGAGCCATCCCAGCGAAGCGAGCACTGCGTACAAATCACGTGACTACGTACCGCGCGCATTGCTGCGTCTCTCCCGAAGTTCAAGTGACACTCACATGACATTGGAATGGCTCGTAGCGTCCGCTGCTGTGCATAGTAAGGTGAAACGGAGTATAGTCGGGTTTCGACGGTCTCGATCGGTCCCAGAAGGCCGGCTTGCTTTGGCGCGCGAACTCAGCAGCTCGTTTTGTGCGCGCGGGAAAACTCAATGGCGTCCGTTTCCTTCACAACCACGACTCGCGTCGCGTGACGCACCGCGCACCGCCACATCCGCTTCCCCGAGCCACATAGCGCCTCCTCGCCCGATCAGTCCAAAAGTCACGTGACAACATGACCTTCGCGCCATCCGTGCTGCCATTGGCTGCGGCCCTTCGAAAATCGGACAACGGTGCGGCGATATCTGGCGAGTCGGACGCATGCCGGCGCCCGGAGCCCCCGTCCGACGCTCCGGTGCGACGAAAACCCTCGCGTCCGAACGTCGTTCCGGCAGTTCGCACGTCGGATCGGACAGTTTGGACGCGCATGTGTTTCGCGCTTTAGGCGAACGTTTCCGGCTTGAGCGGCGTCGCCGTTGGCGTCAGCGTCGTCGTCGCCGTCGGCGTAACCACGCGGTGCATTATGGGAAATGTCCCATAATGCACCGCGCGAGCCCCCCCCCCCCCCCCCGGGGTCACGTGACCTCGGGGGGGGGGGGGGGAGGCTCACGTGACCCCCACTCCCAGGTCACGTGACCACACCCCTCTCTCCCCCCCCAAGGTCACGTTACCTCCCGGAGCAGATTGAAGATGGGGGGAGGAGGAGGAGCGCTATACCCTACCCTCAGTACCATTCCCTCCTCCTCCTCCTCAAGAGCTGCGCTCCAAGTCGGCATTACAGGGAGTTGTAAACGGCTTTCACTTTTTTTTCTGATTAACTCCCTTCACATAGAAGTGAAATCTCGTCACAATGTAGAACTTAATAACTGTCCGTGTTAAATCATGCTTGTGGGTTTCACATCCCACTGAAGGGCAGCCCGAGTTCACACAGCTGAGCACATCACGAATGCTCTCAGAGTGAAGCTCACTGGTGTTGAAACAATTCATGAAAGATACGTTGTGATTGCCTGAAGCTGAGCAGGTTGGTTATTCATGCTTGTGGGAACATACACATGTACCAGCGGAGTACATGTGTATGTTCCTTCTCTCTCTCTCTGTCTTGTATATTTCTTCCTTCGTTCAGCTGGCATATCCCACAAGAATTCATGAAAGCCTTCTCCAGGTGGACAATCAGCATAAACATCCTTTCGGACACAAACAGCAGCCCTCCACGACTAACTGCGTTAGTAAATGCTGCATTCTCGGGTGCTGTTGATGCATCAGTCAAAGAGAAAGCCTTACAATCGCCACATTTCAGGCGTAAAACGCATCTGCGTGCTGCATATCCTGCCACATAGTACAGCAGCCGCAAGTCACTCTGCTTCGCAAAGCCGGCTGAATGGTCCGAGCGGAGGGTTTGCTCAACTTCATCTATGCGTCCCTCATCGAGCAGGTCAACCGCCTGACATTGTCAGGCGGACCAAGCAGGGAGTTGAGAACACCCTCACTGACCGTTCCTCCTGTGGAGACCTAGCAAGATTATAGAAGCTAAGACAGTTTACAGTTAAAAGAAACTGTGTTGGCGTTGGATAGTCGTTTGCTCCATTCGACTGTCGAATGATACCGAAAAGACGCTCTATACAATCCTGGCTAAGGCGTGCGGTCATGAGGAACTCATAATTAAGGTGTCCAAGGTACGCCAGGATGCCCTTGGTGCTCTCCAACGTAACCCGCAGCCCCTCAGCAGTTGCCTTGCTTACGAAGCCTCCGTCTTCAGCTTTTTCCTCCCAGTCGGTCAGGAAGCTTAGAAAGTCGTCAATGAATGTGGCCTCTGAAGTCTGCGGTCTGGAACACACAAACAACAAAAGGAAGCTTTTTAGAGGCACAGAATTCAAATAAAAATGGAATAAAAATGAGCACAATAACATTATTGAAATATTATTTGATCAATGTTATTTTATCTGCACAATATCTTCTTTAAAACACTAAACACAATACAGCACATAATCAGGCTATCGGATCAGTGGCATTCTGCTCACCTCAAAGCATCGTCTGGGCATCGAGAGGTCATGACTTGTATCAGTTTGTTGATTAAGCAAACAAACTTTACAGTAGCACTGTAGCTGCCACAGTTCTGCTCGACTGTTTTGTGGTGTAGATCAAGGCCTCGCAGCACTTCATCGCTGAACAGCCTGGAGGTAAGGTTGACCCTCATTTTTTCAAAAGCATTCGAGTACAGCGTTGAATGAGTGATACGTAGCATCACCCTGACTGGCAAAACATGCGAGTCCACTCTGTACGCAGCAGCAATTGGTTCCTTGCACACCTGTTAGAGCAGCCAATAATATTACAATTGATCATTCCATAAATATTTGTTTTCCATGCGAATGAACAAAAAAAAGAAATCAATGTCAAGACAACATGCAACAGCATCAGTGTTACCCTCACCCTGCCATATGGAGTGTTGAAGCCCGTTTTCAGAAACATATTCCGCAGGCATTTGAGGAGATGGGGAAAATCCGATACAAAATAGAGGCGTCTTTGGGAATCAACAGGATGGAGAGCACTGCATGTTATTTGGCTGGATGTTGCCTGAAAAATAGAAAAAGATAGAATTGAGCTATTATTTTACATTTGGAGAATATTAATATAGTTTTGATACTTAGAGAGCATTTTGAATAGCTACTAAAGGTAAATATACTGAAGATTGATAAAAATTAAGGAGACATATATAACATTAGTGAAGCATTTACTTTATATTTTATTGGGTCTACAAACAGCTCATGGCCTTGGCGGTGGCAGACATTAAACATATTAAACAGAAAAAAAGCCTTAGGCACTGCATAAATTTTCAAAGAAAAAGAGCAAGCGGATAATAAGATACTAGCAGATGACGTCTGACAAACAAATCCCAGTCAGGCACATGACAAGGGCAAAATAGCATTTGTAGATGGGAACCAACCTTGATACCAAAGCATCTCCACATGCTGCTGTTTCATGAGGCACCGTCCCAGCAGATGTAATCAATCCAAAGCTCAGCCTGCTCGCACAAGATGACGGCATTGACAATCATTTTTGCTAACAGGTTGCCCTTGACGTTTCCTTGTAATGCAAACACACCTTTCATGGAATAAAAGAGAGTTGTGTAACACAAATTCAGTATTTTTGTTATATTTGTCAGTCGCCTACGAAATGTCAGTGTGCAAAACCGAGACAAAGCCCATTTGGCTATGTTGTCAAACATTGTTGATAAAATATCTTTTTTTTTTAGCAGAAATTTATTTTTTAACGTGTCTGTCTATTTTGGCCGTAAAAAATATATGTTTCCTAGGATTTCGGTGTCTCTTTCAGTAATAGGACTGCCAATACTGTTAGTCTACTCTATGCCATTGTGTCTTACCCACAATTAGAATCCACTTCTCGGCAAATGGCTGGAATAGTACCACCATGCCATGGTCAGCTGGGGTAGTGTTTGTCTCATTTGCAGAGAATTGTCCAAGGTCAACAAAACCCTCCAGTCTTCCACATGCCTGCACGGAGATATTTTCGGAGAGCTTCACCTCGTCTACCACGAGGCCTCCGTGGCACAAGAACTCACCCTTCTCAGTCGTCTTTTCTTTGAGGGCCTCGAAGGTGTTCGGGTTAAACCCAAATCCACTTTTATAGTCCTTGACATATTTTTGTAAAGTTTATGGCGATGGGAGTTTCAGGATCTAGTTTCTACGTAGGTGCCTGTACAGGCGTGCGCTTTTCATCCGGGAATGAAGTATGCAAGCCTATTAAAACAAGTTATGAAAAATAGGAATCTTCATTATAGGACACAAGTTGTGGTTGGACCAAGAAAAAAGCTGTCGTACGAAGCTTAGATCTGGTGGAGATTGGTCGCCATGCCTTTGTACATCCCCATAAAACGCCATCTGATAAAACTTTCTGGCACTGTCCGTGAGACAATAAATTTAAGCCACTATAATTCAGTTTGTAACACAGTGTTTATACAATGCGAACGTGCCAACTCTGATCCACTCTTTTTGTATTGCTTCCTGTCTCCAACCATTTTTATATGCCAACGCTGTGAAGACATGACATGGAAAGTTGGGGGAGACCCATAAACTTCCTACCTGTAATTTAAGAGCTCTAATGACAGCTCAAGTATGTAACATATCTATATTACCTCATGATTATGCATTCCAAGATCTTTTCTCAAGCATAGACAATACCCTTCGTTGATTTTCGTTGAGTGGCCTTAAGGCAGTGTCTCACACACATCTGCTGCTTGCGGGGAAGACCTTTAATCTGGAAGTATTAGGTATGTTTGCTTTTAAGTAACAGAGGCACTGAATAATAATATTGCCACTGCGTCCGCTACTTCAAATAAGGTGGTGCCATCCAGCGGCAAACACATGAAGTGGAGAGGAGCTGACGTCCTTTAAAATGTGCACTAAAAGTGCAGCCACATAGAGGTTCAACTATGAATCACAGGAACAGGGATTAGAGTGCATTTGTGGGGATGGGATTCAATAACCAGGTTTATGGTGCTTCCACAGGGATAAACAAGAGTGATACTCACCGTCTCAAGAACCGTATCATTTATGCTCGCAGCCTTCTTCAACAGATCCTCAACCCTACGTTGCAATGAGTGGACTGTGTTGTTCCTACGCTTCAGTCGCTTCTGTAGTATTTTTGCAGCCTCGGTCGAATGCTTTGTCCGCCTTTTTGCTTTGCTTTTCCGTGTGAGTAGCAGTTTCCTGACATACCTTCAGTGTAAGCATGACTATCCTGAAAGCATACAGAGGATAAATTAGGAACTACTGTTCGTGCATTGAAAACACCGACCCATATCTATTACCTGCAGAGTGGACAGTCATCGCAAATTTTTGGGCGATCAGTTGGTTGTCCCAAATCTTCACTGTAGACGAGAGTTAAACCTCCAGGGGAAGAAACTCATAGAGCAGTCCGGCACCACAGCAGGTCTGGATGGAGTCAGCAGCTTCCAATTCTTGGTTGAGGTCTTCAACGCTTGCTCGGTCGACTTCTTTCAGCTTCTTTCTCTTTACATAGAGCAGACACTGTGTTTTATGACTTTCAAGCTCTGCCGCTTGTGTCCTCACCAGCAGAAGCTTCTCGCTGCGGAGCTCTGACCCCGTCGAGTTCAACGAAGATAGCGCAATAGCCACACAACCTTCCAATACTGTCCAGGACCACGCATTTGAAAACACAGTAGACGAACACCAATTCACTTTGTTTTCGTGTGTTGCTCTACCTTCGTCCTCTTCGATATCATTTGGGCTGCTCGCAAGCGAGGCATCACACCGAGCACACTTTAGGCGTCCGACATTGGCATGAACATCGGAGGACTCTGAACGTTCTTTGCGTTTACGGGGAAGTTTCTTCGTCAGGTATGACGGCAGGTTCGGAAATACAGTCGGGTGCGCGTCTTGCGTTAGTGCTGGCCGCTCCCTTTTCAGCTGCACGATCTCTCCCTTGATGATGTGAGGTTCATAAAAATGTTGCACAAACCTTTCGTCGAAATGTAGTTCACAAACGGCCCACGAAGGCTGTAGTGGTGCGTCTCCACAGGGTATACTTCGGGACCACAGAAGAAACCGTTCACTGTCTTTGGGCACCGAAAATAACGCGGACTTTCGCTCAGCCGAGCGGTAACCTGTCTTGCATCTAGGCACACAGCAGTGCCTGTTCCTTGGCGACCGCTTCGGCGCTGACCCCGTCCGTCATTTCGCTCACCTTGGTTATTTTATTTGTTTCATGCCTTCAGTCACTGTATTTAATCACTCCTCGGCCAAATTACAGCACATGCTCACGCTCACCAAGCGTCCTTGTGTTTCTCTGTCTCGCTTCACCGGCTGCATTCCCGCTTCGGCTCGACCCGTCTTAGCATGTATGTATGTATATATGTATATTTGCAGCGCAATCTCTTTGCAACGAGAGTCTATGGTATAGACACACCAAAAACTAAAACAAAACAATAAACCACTAGCGTCACCGATGAGTCTTCCACCATGTCTCGAGTCGCCGCTTAGAGCAGGCTATATGGTTGTGTTCCTCATTAAAACCTAGTGCTTGCTCGATACGGGATCCCAGGGTGTCGTGGCGCCACCTATCCACGTCTTCCTCAAACGGCCCGCGCTTGTCAATGGGAGGGGGAGCTCGTTCCGGACACCAAGTCCCTCTAGCCACCATAATAGTACAGGCTCTGGTCGTACTAATGACGGTCTTGCGGTGCCTCATTATGCAAGAGGTTGAAGAAGATGCTCCAAAGCGAATGATCCATAGGCCTATAGATTCGAGACGTTAGTACGATGCGACGCAGGAATTGAATACAAGAGCTGCGTAAGCGTTCATTTATAACTCGGGCCCAGTTGGTCTGTTGCCGGAACATAACCGGCTCTAAAGCCCTTTGATGTATAAGATTCTATCACGGCGTCAATCCAGAAAGAATCGTAAGGTAAAGAGAACATTCTCTACTGCTGTTGACTAGCGAAAGTGATGGCGCCCGGCAAAATACTAAAGACTGCAGGTCGATTACTGCCATCAGTACGGTAAAAGGTAAACTGTTTCGAACAGGGTCTATTAAAAGAAATAACTAATCACATTGGGCAATTTTATTTCGGTCAAACAATAAAAAAAGGGAGAAGAAAAGCGGTCACTCACATCACCGAAGTACGAAGACGTGAGTACACCGCTGGGAAAATATGACAATATTCAATAATGGCAGTACCTCCTATTGGTTTCAGTTGTAAACACAAACTCGCAACTGCGTGCTCCGAACCGCATACTTAGCAACAACTTGCCAAATGATTAGAGAGAAAAAAATGGGGGCTCCAATCCACGCTGTGAAGGCGGTTGGTCAGCGAAGCTGTGGTATCACCTGCAACGATTGCCTACTGCACTATAGGGGGTATTCACTGGACGCCATATTTGAGGTCACTGATTAGAGCGCATGCTCAGAACGAGCTCACATTAATGGGCTGCGAAGACCGGCAATCTTGATGGTGTGGAGTGCACGTTGCAAAATGAACTGTGGAAGCTTGCCTTCAGCACGCGCTGAGCAGTCGCGCACACAGCTATGGCCGCCAGTGAATACTCCCTATAGGGAGTATTCACTGGCGGCCATAGCTGTGTGCGCGAATGCTGAGCGCGTGCTGATGGCGAGCTTCCACAGTTCTTTTGCAACGTGCGATCCGCGCCATCAAAAGTGCCGGTCTTAGCAGCCTATTGATGTGAGCTCGTTCTGAACATGCGCTCTGAACAGCACCCACAAATATGGCGTCTAGTGAATACTCCCTATACGAAATGCCGCCGCCGGTCGTAGCACGCCGCCGCTGGTTGTATTGCCGTTTCTTTTCCCTTTGCCGCTCTTAGCATTCACACTACTCCTCGGGAGTCCTTACTATGCGTGGCCTATTCATCGCGGTGTTGCAGCAACAATTAAATCAGTTGATATTGCCGCGCGCGCAGCTTGCCAAGTAGGCAGCGCGCGCGTGGCCTAACGGTTATAGCGCCTGCCTTTCACGCCAAAAAGCCAGGGTTCGATTCCTGGCCGCGGGGACGCCTTTTTGTTGACATCTAATGTAATGTTCTGGTAAATTCGAGAACCGTGTTGCTTGTTCGAGTTTAGAAAGTTCTACACGCCGAACCTTCTACACCGATTATTCCAAAAGCCTACGCGTGTACATAAGGGGCTTCGCGTGGCGAGCCAAGTCAGTTTTGCCCCAGCGTTCGATCCCGCTGCTTCGCCGCCTTCGACGCCCGCGACGCTCTGCTGTTATCTTTCTTTTTTCCTTTTACTTTTGGGCACAAGTTCGCCCCATTAAACGTTCAGTTTACTCAGTCACTCGCCGCTTCATCACTTGTCATTCGTGACATTTTGGTGGAGGTGCTGGGTATCGCATGCCCCTGCCGCGTACCCCTCCGAGGGCCCGCAGTGCAAGTCCGACGCCAAGCCCCCAAGAACCGAACGAAGACCAGACCGGGATCCGATCAAGCTGCCGGAACCTTGGCCTACCCCCGGAATTAGGACCCTTACCACCAAAGACCAGGCAAACAAGGAGGACGACGATGGCCAACCAGTCGGAGACACCCGCCGCTTCTGCCGTCGTATACCTGCCCGTCGCACCCCGGACACCGACGCCTTTCCACGGAGAGATCTACGAGGACGTTGAAGATTGGCTACAGCATTACGAACGAGTGGCCCGCCATAACCAGTGGACACCGGAGCAGTGCCTTCAGAACGTCTACTTCGCTCTGGAAGGCACTGCACGCACCTGGTTCGAGAACCACGAAGCGTCAATTTCGTCGTGGCAAGACTTCCAGGCGCAGCTTCAACGTACTTTTGCCAGCCAGCAGCGACGTCAGCGGGCCGAAGAACTTCTTCAAGCTAGAAGCCAAGGGCCAAACGAGAGCGTCACAAGTTTCGTCGAGGACGTTCTCCGCCTCATGACCCGCGCCGACCCAAACGCTCCTGACGAGAAGAAGCTGCGGTTCCTGATGCGAGGGGTGAAAGAGACCATCTTCGGAGGCCTTGTGCGGAACCCGCCTATCACCGTCCAAGACTTCATCACGGAGGCAACAAACATCGAACGTGCCCTTCAAGCACGGGCCTCCCATTACCAGCGACTTCCCGGCGTCGCTGCAATCTCGACTTCCAGCTGCAACAGCCCGGACCTCCGCGAGATTATCCGGGACGTCGTGCGGGAGGAAATCAGGAAGCTGCTACCTGCTGCCACAAGCCCGGTTACGCCCTCAGTCGCCGAGATTGTCCGGGAAGAACTTCAGCAGGCGCTGTAGCCAGAAGTTCTCACCAGCGCCACTCCTGAACCACCGAAGCTGAGCTACGCCGCAGCTACCCGACGACCACCGCCCCCTGCTCACCCGTATACGGCGCCACCTCGACGTGACCTACCAGAGCCGCAGACTTTCCGACGTCGGGAAGGGCAACCCCAGCTCGTCCGAACTGAACAACCGGCGCCACGGAAGACAGATGTCTGGCGCACGGCCGATCGACGACCGCTGTGTTATCACTGCGGCGAAGCCGATCACGTCTACCGGAGGTGCCCGTACCGACAAATGGGCCTGCGAAGCTTCGCGCCGAGCGACCCGCGACCTCGCCTTGGGGAGCGACCAAGAGACATCGAGGAGTACCTCCGACGACCCCTGTCCCCGGTGCCGACTCCACCCCGAGGTTCCCGTTCGCCTTCGCCTCGACGTGCGCTTTCGCCCTTCCGCCGCTCTCGTCGGGACAGCCTGTCCCCCCTATCTCGTCGGGAAAACTAAGTGCGGCAACGCCTGGAGGTGGCGTTGCCGAAGACGACCAAAGTAAAGAGCCTCCAAGAACGCCGGAGCGCTCCCACTCTCCCGACGCCACGCATCGCAACGAAGCCCCTGCAACGGTGTCCAACAACCTAAATGTTGTTATCGACGGCTACGACGCATCGGCACTCGTGGACACCGGAGCAGACTACTCAGTCATGAGTGGGAGGCTCTCTCGCCGCCTGCGAAAAGTTACGACGCCCTGGGGAGGACCACAAATTCGAACCGCCGGAGGACACCTTATCTCGCCTGTCGGAAGTTGCACTGCTCGCGTCGAAATTCACGGCGAAACGTGCCCTGTGAAGTTCGTCGTTCTACAAGACTGTTCCAGAGATGTCATTCTCGGCATGGACTTTCTGTGCGAATACGGCGCCGTCATCGACCTGGGTGAGAACAGATTGACGCTGCGGAAGCCTGTTCCGCCTTCAGAGAAACCCCAAACAGCGTCAGCCGCCGTCCGAGTCGCCGCCGCTCACGTGAACCTGCCGCCGCGATCAAGTGTTGTCGTACCCGTCGTGGCCGATACAGCTACCTGCGGTGAAGTTGTCCTTCAAGGCAACCTTCAATTGCTTCTGGGAAGAGGAATAGGCGTCGCAAGAGGAGTGGCCAAACTTCAGGATGGGTGGACTGTGGTCCTCGTTACAAACTTCCGAAACGAAACGCAACACCTCACGAAAGGTGCAGCCGTGGGCCACGTCGAGGAACTTCGAAACGGCGCCGAAATCGCCGCGATTACTGACGAAACTTCGCCACCTCAGCAAGACTGTACGTCGCCAGCGCAGCTCGACATTGACCCTAAGCTTCCGGGCCCGAAACGACGGCAGCTGCTTAACCTCCTCGCCGAATACCGGGACTGCTTTGCGACGTCGTCGAAGGTACGCCAAACCGCCGTTGCGAAACACCGCATCGTTACCGAGGACGACGCGCACCCTGTGCATCGATCGCCGTACAGAGTCTTCGTTAAAGAAAGGGAGGTGATCCAGGAGCAAGTTCAAGAGATGCTGACCGACGACATAATCCAGCCATCAAGCAGTCCGTGGGCCTCTCCAGTCGTACTGGTTAAGAAGAAGGACGGAACGCTTAGGTTCTGCGTGGACTACCGAGAGCTGAACGCGGTGACGAAGAAAGACATCTACCCGCTCCCTCGCATCGACGACACTCTGGACCGGCTGCGCCACTCTCGATATTTCTCATCGATGGACCTGAAGAGCGGCTACTAGCAGATCGAAGTCGACGAACGGGACAGAGAGAAGAAGCCTTCGTCACGCCGGATGGACTGTACGAGTTCAAAGTGATGCCCTTCGGACTATGCACGGCGCCAGCAACATTCCAGCGTGTCATGGACACCGTACTGGCAGGGCTGAAGTGGCAGAGCTGTCTCGTCTACCTTGACGACGTCGTAGTGTTTTCAACTGACTTCGACGAGCACTTCCGACGACTCCGAGCTGTTCTCCAAGCCCTACAGACCGCCGGGCTCACCCTCAAGGCGTCAAAGTGCCGGTTCGCCTATGACGAACTGAAGTTTTTAGGTCACGTGGTTAGTAACGAAGGCGTCCGCCCAGACCCCGAGAAGACTCGCGCCGTCGCGGCATTCCCAGCGCCGAAAGACAAGAAGGCCGTGCGAAGATTCCTCGGACTTTGTGCCTACTATCGACGCTTCGTTCGGGATTTCGCAAGGATTTCCGCACCGCTCACATACCTCACGAAGGACGCCGAGAAGTTCGAATGGGCCGAGGAGCAGCAGCATGCATTCGACGAGCTGAAGCGAAGACTCCAGACTCCTCCTGTCCTAGTACACTTTGATCAGGATGCGGAAACCGAGATTCACACGGACGCTAGTAATGCAGGACTTGGAGCCGTACTGGTTCAAGGGCAAGAAGGCACCGAGCGAGTCATCGCCTACGCAAGTCGGACGCTCTCCAAATCAGAAAGAAATTACTCCACGACTGAAAAGGAGTGTCTTGCGGTCGTCTGGGCAATTACGAAGTTCCGCCCGTATTTGTACGGGAGCCCGTTCCACGTAGTCACAGACCACCACTCGCTCTGCTGGCTTGCGAACCTCAAGGACCCTTCAGGACGCCTCGCTCGATGGAGTCTCCGGCTACAGGAGTTCAACATGACTGTAATCTACAAGTCAGGCCACAAGCACAGCGACGCTGACTGCTTGTCCAGGGCTCCTGTCGAAACACCTTCCGGCACCAGCGACGACAATGACGACGAGCGCTTCCTAGGAGCACTGACCACCGACGACCTGGCACGACGTCAACAAAACGTCCTGAGCTGCGCGCTTTAATTCAGCACCTGGAAGGGCGCGGGAGTACCGTGCCCCATGTTTTCTCACGAACCCTGCCGACCTTCGCTATTCGACAAGGTGTACTCTACAAAGAGAACTTTGGGGACAGCAACTCGCCGTGGCTGCTGGTAATCCCGGCTGACCTTCGAGAGGAGGTCTTTCAAGCCTGCCATGACGATCCGACGTCCGGACACCTTGGTTACAGCCGTACACTGGCCCGAATTCGTGAAAGGTATTACTGGCCCAAGCTGCCGAAGACCGTTCACTTCTACACACGGTCGTGCCACGAGTGCCAGCGACGCAAGAAACCGCCGACGAAGCCGGCAGGTCTCCTGCAGCCCATAGCTCCCCCGACCGCACCGTTCCAGCAGATTGGAATGGATCTACTTGGTCCTTTCCCACCATCGACGCAAGGAAACAGATGGATTATCGTCGCCACAGATTATCTCACACGGTACGCCGAAACGAAAGCCCTTCCTGCAGGGACTGCTGTGGAAGTCGCCAAATTTTTTATCGAGTCCATCGTCCTCCGGCACGGCGCTCCCAAAGTTCTGATCTCCGACCGTGGATCATCGTACATGGCCCAGCTGACGCAAGAAATCCTTCGTCTCAGCCACACCAGCCATCGGCGCACAACGGCGTACCACCCGCAGACCAACGGGCTGACAGAGAGACTCAACAATACCATCGCCGACATGATCTCCATGTACGTCGACGTGGACCACAAGACATGGGACGAGGTGTTGCCGTACGTCACATTTGCCTACAACACGGCCGTGCAAGAGACCACCGGAGTGACACCCTTCCAGCTGGTTCATGGTCGCAAAGTGTCGACAATGCTGGACGCGATGTTACCCCACGAACCGGCTGTCGATGGAAGCGACGACGCCCAGGTGGTGACCCAACGGGCAGAAGAAGTCCGCCAGCTCGCCAGACACCGTATTCAAGCCCAACAACAAGTCGACACTGGCCGCTACAACCTTCGTCGTCGGGATGTCCACTTCCAGCCCGGAGACAAGGTGTGGGTGTGGACACCGATCCGCCGTCGTGGTCTCAGCGAAAAACTCTTGAAGCGCTACTTCGTACCCTACAGAGTGCTTCGTCGACTCGGGGATCTGAACTACGAGGTGATGCCCGACGGAACACGGACTTCATCACGCCGCCCTCCACGACCAGAAGTCGTCCACGTCGTGCGCATGAAGCCCTACTACGCTCGATAGGACTGTGGACCTTATGTGTTCCAAACGACTCTTTAGCTTACCGTTCTTTTTTGTTTGGTTTGTTTCGTGCTGCATCGAGGCGATGCACTTTTAAAGGGAGGGAGTAATGCCGCGCGCGCAGCTTGCCAAGCAGGCAGCGCGCGCGTGGCCTAACGGTTATAGCGCCTGCCTCCCACGCCAAAAAGCCAGGTTTCGATTCCTGGCCGCGCGCGGGGACGCCTTTTTGTTGACATGTAATGTTCTGGTAAATTCGAGAACCGTGTTGCTTGTTCGAGTTTAGAAAGTTCTACACGCCGAACCTTCTACACCGATTATTCCAGAAGCCTACGCGTGTACATAAGGGGCTTCGCGTGGCGAGCCAAGTCAGTTTCGCCCCAGCGTTCGATCCCGCTGCTTCGCCGCCTTCGACGCCCACGACGCTCTGCTGTTATCTTTCTTTTTTCCTTTTACTTTTGGGCACAAGTTCGCCCCATTAAACGTTCAGTTTACTCAGTCACTCGCCGCTTCATCACTTGTCATTCGTGACAATATACTCGTTTCATCTTACGTTTAACCGCAGCGGATGTTACGAGACATCGGAGCCAATCGGAGGCGGTTTGAGGGTCACGTGACCTTAGAGAGGGGGCACAGCGACGCGCGGAAAGCGTATCACAGGCCACGTCCACAGAACGGGATTGGCTAAACGGGGTATAGGCGGGTTCTTTTATATATGATAGGCGAGTGACGTCACTCCCCACGTCGCAAGCTGCCCTCGCCGTGGCAGCTTGTGCACAGTAATCTTCACCCGGAACGTATGCGGTGGGCGCTACGTGCTTCGCATTGTTTTCAGGAGCTCGTTATCATTCATTATATGGATAGGATGCTTGTTTTGTGCTTATTCTTTATTGAAACGAATGTTGTGCAGTATTCTGTATGCGTGGTGCTTGTACTTTTCGCTTCAATCTTTTGAAGTATTTTTTTCCGTGAGAACGCCGACACGGAAACACACGCGGGGAGAAGGAACGTGCTTCGCATTGTTCGCAGGCGCCATTATCATTCATTATACGGTTTGCACTTCACACGAGGGCTTCGAATGATGTCAACCCCTTTCGAAGCAGCTGCAAACCTAATCTTTACGGGAACGCGTGGGAGGGTGTTCCTATTGATCACACGCGCCTTATCATCCATCATGTGGTTTTGATGTTTGTTTTGTGGTTTTCTTTCTGTTTTTTTTTTATTGAAACAGATGTTGAGCTGTCTGCTGTATGCCTGATTTCAAAGGAGATACGCTGTTTTGCCTTCAATTGTTCGCCGGGAGTTTTTCGCTTACAACGCCAACAACACGAAACTTTCCTTGACCGGAGGTATACAGCTTCGCTGTAAAAACGCACACACACACAAACACGCCGTTTTGCTTGTCGATAAGGCTGCTTCTACTTTGATGTGGCTTGCACGTTAGGGTTTTCTTTGCCCGAAGAACGTTTTCCGCTCTTTTCCTGCAAACAAGAACACGCTTTCCCGGGACGATTGATGTCCCTGCATTTTTTTACTTTTTCTAGGGACAGCATTTTTAGCGAGATGAAACGGTCTAAAACAGGGGTCTCTAAACCTTTTGGCTAAGTGGTCGAAATGAGGATCTGTCGTAATCTCGATGGCCGGAAAATAATATATATATATATATATATATATATATATATATATATATATATATATATATATATATATATATATATATATAAAAAAAATAATGGGACTTTAAATACGAAAATTAAAACTAGAGTAAACAGCCAAAAATAAATGTAAGGTGGATGAATACATATGTTTTATTTTTAAGTATAATACGCTGCTAATTATGACATTAAAAATAATTGTGGCCCACAGAATTCACGAGGCATAAATCAAAGCGCATATAATTTGCCACACCCACAAAGGGGAGAAGACTAATGAGAGTGGTAGATCTAGTGACAATATCCACGAGTTATCACACATAGGTACAATATACATTAGAACGGAAATGAATTTTATCACAGTTACACAGACAAGAAGCAGGAAACTACGAATAGTAAGGCTGGTGTTAAAGGGGCCATAAAACGAATTTGGGGCTGGGATAAATGATTTTAAATTGGGAATTTACTAATCACATATCGTTTAGTTGGCCAAAAGAAAGAGGGTATAAAGTCCACAGCCAGCTTTTCGGTACGAACATTTGAAAATATAGCGGACTATTTTGTACCTTCTTTCTTTCGAAAGCTCTCCGCCTTTTCACTTTGATACATCCGCGGTTCCCAAAGCGCGTCAGCGGTGCCAAACTGACGTCAGCCGAGCCCAGCTCACGCATTGGACACGAGAGCTGCGTCACTCGGACGTATGCGCTTGTCAACAATCAGTCCGTAGACGAATATTCGGATTCGCGTTCGTGACCAATGAGTGCCCTGACGGAACTTATCGTCACTGGGGAATGACAAGTTCAATGGTGTGCATAAACAGCACGGTGGAAGCTAGGAGTCATCGCACCGGTGCCGAAGAATGTCATGGCGGCGTGATTTCACAATTAGCATTTGAGTTGAGGATTAAAGCTAAGGAAGAAGTAGGAAAATCGTTTCATGACCCCTTTAATAATGTACAAAATACATGATATGGCGAGAGAACCCGCGCTTAGATGCAGTTTTTGTTTTAATTCGTTCTGATGTCTTCTTAATACGCTCTTCAAGGGCGCCGCGGGGCCTTTCACGCGCGTTTATTTTTTGCGTTTCAGCGGCGGCCGCGGTCTGGGCATCGCTGGAAAGACCGTGGCCATCTGCGGGCAGGCAGGAACACCGCCGCGTGCCGGATCTCGTCCGCGGGCCTAGGTTTGGATAGCCCAGTCTTCTACTATCGTTCTTACAACACCGCTATAATGCCCCGCCTCTCGCATTCGCGCAACCGCATCACGGTACAATTGTTTTACAGCAATCCACACAAAACGGAAAAGTTAGAGCCACCTATCTGATTGAGCCGCTTAAACGCAACGCCAAGCGCCGCCGCATGTGTTTAGCGGCCTAGTTTATGGCCTATTCGTCTAGGGCACACCGCACGCTTCCAGTTCAGTAATTTCTTTCCACTTTAGCGCACGGAAGGCAGGCGCGGAAAGAAGGAAGCTCCCCTCTCCCCTCTTGCCTTCCCTGTATACGAACCGCACTGCACCGGTGCGATGCGGGACCAGAGTAATTGGTCATTAGCGATTTCCGAATCCAGTGCAATGCGCACGAAGCACATGTGCTGTTTTCCAGCTGCATGCTCGTAAATTGAAGATCTGGCGCTTTGCAGGTATAGAATGCTGTACATGCATGAAGCCGCCCATACTTGGAGTATTTTCAGGTCTGCGTCGGTTTTGTAAAGCCAAATATCTAGCCGAAATCCGGGCAGTTTCCGCGGGTTGACTTGGTGAGTGTGAGTCCCACGTATACTATCGGATTATCGGGAATACTTAAAGGGGCCGGATATTAGAGAAGGATGGCTAGTTGGGCTAGTTGGTTTTGCACCATGGTGTAATACGCGAAAACAACACGGACGAAAACGAAGGGATACGCCCCGTCCTGTCCAGTTCTCCCTTCGTTTTCGTCCGTGTTGTTTTGGCTATTACACCATGATAATAGATCGTTTTAGAAGAGCCACCTTGGGTCCCACGAGCAGCTTCAAGAGTCGCACTGCGCATGCGCACAACTTATGCGCATGTGCGGTGAGACTTGCCAAGTTGCTCCGGGAGCCCAAAACGTTGGGGCCCCCTAAAACTTTCTAGTGGGTTGGGAGGTTTCTCACTTTATACAAGCTTCCTGGCACTATGGGTAACCCAGGAATTCACTAACTACACTCTCTGACGTCAGGCAACTGCGGTGGCGCTGCTATCGGCGTTGCCCCTGTCAAAACGCTTTCCCTTCTGCGAATCTGGCTTCTGCGCAGCGTACCTGTGCAAACTCACTCATGAACTCCTGAACTCACACTCACCGCGCGATGGTGATTGGCTGTGAGCGAGTTCGTGAAGTTTAAATAGGTCATGATGTGATAGTAAGTGACTTCATGAGCGTGATGAGAAGAGATGAGATGGTGAGTGACGTCATGAGTGTTATGAGTTCATGAGGAGATGGTGAGTAACCTCGTGAGCGTGATGAGTTCATGATGGTGACTTTGTGAGCGCGATGAGTTCATGATGAGATAGTGAATGACTGTGAACGTGATGGGTTCGTGATCTGATGGGGACGAGTGAGCCTGTGAACTCTAAAACATTCGTGATTGGGAATGAGTTCATGAGTTCGGACGCTGGGATGAGTTTGGCAGTTGCCGTTCCTCGCGAAAGTTGTGCGGCTTGACTTTGGACAACTGAGCGGTATCGCCAAAGGGGGGGAGGGGGGGACCGTGCGGACTGTGCGGGTGGGGAGGCGTTTTTTTCTTTTCTGAACGTCCGATTGTTGTGTTTTCTTTGCGTTTCCGTGCAATTGAGCAGATGAAGAAACTTGGGGCGAGGGGGGGGGGGGGGGGGGTGCTTAAGCGTCGCAGAAACAATGCTGTAGAGAGGTGTTTGTGTAGTTGATCTGAATGATGGCGCCTTCCGCGTGTAAGAGAGGAGAGTCGTGCGCTGGGGAGGTGCGTTTGAAATCTTCGCAGCAGTGCAAGGAGCTGAAGTTTGCTTGCCAGTGATTTCATGGCGTCGAGTTGTGTTCTCGCTGCCTTTGGAACGTTTGAAGTGCTGTGAGGCTCTGTGGATCATGCACATCGGGCTCGGGAGAAACCGGCGGTAGCGGGGCTTACAGGCAGTGGCGTCACAAGGGGGGGGCAAGGGGGGGGGGGGGCGGAGCGCCCCGGGTGCAGCGCTCAGGGGGGTGTCACGGCGGGCCACGGGGGGGGGGGGGGGGTAGGGGGGGGGGTAGGAGGGGGGGGGGAGTCGCGGCGAAACACGCGAGAGCGGGGGGGGGGGGGTGTCGCGGCGGGCTACCGCCCCGGGTGCCGCTGACATTCGTGACGCCACTGCTTACAGGTATACCTATAGAAATAAATTTGTCGAATGTAATGTGAGAGGATATTTACTTGATCTTCACTGCTTTGCGATCTTCACTGCGTTGCGCAAAACCGCAGATTCTGTATGGGGAGTCCTCGTGATTGCCCCGGGAGTGAGGGATGACGAAATTGGCGCTGGTCCATCGCGATAGAAGAAGCACCCTATGGCGCTATGAAGCGGGTAGCGCAGGCAAACAGCAGCGTAGACACCATGACGGTAATGGACGTAAACCGTTGACACATTCAGTACACGCACACTTGAACTCCCGTGCCGCTCCGATGGGATCGGGCGACGAGTCGGAAGCGTACCCGTCAAGTGCACACCGCCTTGAGGTCAATAAAGAACACTTCCAAAATCGCGCACTCGGGGTGTAAGCATGTAGCTCCACTTAATATCACGTCCGCGGTTTTTCCGGCTTCACACCCATCAAGCTTTATTGCTTCTATTGCCCGAGAACCTTTCTGACATAATTAGCGAAAACGCTTTGTTTTTGTTATTTCTATAATCAGCAGTCTCATGTTTATGATTCTACGCGCCGTCATGACATCGCGTGACGTCACAGGCCGTGTTCCAAAATTTACTCGATCTTACTCCAGGGTAAGGGTTCTGTACCTTGGCGTTCGAAAACCTACCCGCTTCCAGCGCTTTTCAATCTGTGTTGTCACGTGACACGACCCGCCGGAGTAACTCGAATCAATTTTGAGTAAGATCTGGAACACAGCTACAGTGTCACGTCACGTCATCACTTTACCTGACTCACGGTGTCACACCTGACTTCATGAAGAGAAACGAAGTATAGGAGCCGCGCATCAGCGCCACTGTCTTGTCGCAGGGTTTCAATACCGTGTATAGCATCATCAAATGATATTTTAAAGTGATGTCGGTTGCCTTATACTATCGTTCTTACAAGGTCGCTATAGCCAGTCGGCAACAGCCAGGTGGCGCCAGCAGAGTGAGAGCCCACGGTTATACCCTAGTCTCGTTGTAACTTGGGAGAGGGTGAACGATAAGTCCGACATTGCGTGCCGACGGCTTCGACATGCGCTACGTATACGAGCGACACGCACACATATTGGAGCATGAAGGAGCGGAAAACCTCATACTTCTTCGCAGTAGAAGCGCACGCCGGTGATACATAGTCACGTTCCGATCGGCCCGCCAAGGACGTAGCCTTCCGCCGTACTGGCATGTTACGCGATCACGGGTTCCTGGCCTATACCCAATATTTTTTGCTTCAGACACTAGGCAAAGCGGCGCCACCGGAATAATAGCTCACGTTTGAACAATGCAGCCGCCCCCTCCCAGGCATACCCGACGTTTCTCGGTTCAGTGGCTAGATAGCGCCAAACCAAACAGCACTGCAAGACTCATATAATACCCCGCGTCTCCCATCCACGCAACCCGATCACGGGACAATGGACCTTTTTCACATACCGACGGCACCAGGCGGTGGCTGCACGAACTAAAAATCGAGGAAGTGACCTACCTGCGCTACCAATCGATAATGGGAGCTACGCTACCAGTTTCTTCGCTCTCCGACCAGCGGCGCGTGCCCAAGGCGATTCTAAAGAGGGGGATCTGTGGCGTCCACCCAAACGTCATGTTTTTCTTTCCGTTCACTTTCTTTTTTTGTGTAACACAATTATATATACGTTGCAATTACGTGTCCTACTCGCTGATCCGCAGCCTCCTTCCGAATTTCCTCGATTTCTAGTGCCGACTTCCGCCGCTTGGCATCGAGTGCTCGCACGTGCGCAGAACGCTTCTCGGGAAAGGTCCATTGTCTCAGCAATACGCACAAAAAGGAATATAGCCACCCACCTGATTGAGCCGTTTAAAGTCAACGCCAAGCGCAGCCGCATGTGTTCAGCGGCCTAGTTTAGTAAATTCCAGATCCAATGCAATGCGCACAAAGCAGGTGTGCTGTTTTCCAGTTGCATGCTCGTAAATTGAAGATTAGATGCTTTGCTGGTAGAGTGCTCTACTTACACGTAAGCGCACCCACTCGGAGTGTTTTCAGGTCTGCGTCGGTTCTGTGAAGCTAAATATCTCACTGAAATCAGGGTGGTGTTCACGCCGCTGCTTGACTTGGTGAGTGTGAGTCCCACGTACTCTCGGATTATCGCGGATACCTAAAAGAAACTGCGAGTAGCTTGAGGCGTCGCACTGCGTATGCGCAGAACTTATGCGCTCATGCAGTAAGACATCCCAAGCTGCTCGGGGAGCCGTAAGCTTTGGGGCCCCTTATTTTAAAACTTTCTATCGAGTCTGAATATTTCTCACTTTGCAGGAGCTGAGAGGCACTTCGAGGATCTTTTTTTTTGTTCTAAAATATATTCATTTCTCTCTACTTGCCCTATGGGGGTCCAAGTATACAGCGAGCATGTGTTCTAAAATGCGTGTTTTGCGGATCGGACCGGCCAATCAAAAGGCAACGCAGGTAACGCGTAGAGAACGCGCGAGGACGAAGCAGCCGAGCTCACGCCGTCCACGGTTGAGGTCGGGGATAAACAAGCGCACGAAATGCGCAAGGGGCAGTCGAATTTGCACTCCGTATACACCACCTCAACTCTTTGACGTCAGGCTATTCCAGTAGCGCTACTATCGGCACTGCACATGTGAAGACGCTTTACCTCTTGTGAATCTTGCTTCTGCGCATGCGCAGTGCCCACACTTTCTGTGGACACTGACCACAGAAAGTGTGTTTGCCCACACTTTCTGTGGGCAAACGTTAGCTTGTTTGCAAACAACGGGTTGTTGTATCTTCTCACGCAACGCCAATCACCAAAACACTTTTGCGTCGCGGAGTCATCCTATGATGAGCGCGGTCCTTTTCTTTCAGTCTCGTTCGCGAAACCTGACGGCGTATCATGGTGGCCGCAGTGATGACGCGTAGTCATCGGGGGTATTGACGGGATTCACCCACAGTGACGATATTTGAATGGGGCACATAGATTGAAGACGAGCACTGCGTGAGCTGTTGATTTTAGCTCGTCGCAATCAATACCTCGATAAGCGTTCGGGTAGTGGCTCGTGTCCGATCGGTGAAATGACCGGAATAGACAGCCCAGCACATGCTCTGCTCTTTGGCAGCCCCAGCGTGTGGCTGCGATGAGCATTGCCGGCGCCAGCTCATCTGGCCACTTGTTCTGGCTGTGATTTGAAGGGGTGGCTATTGGTTGTTTTTGTCTAATTCTTTGTGCGGCTGCCGTGGCGCGGAAAGAAAACAAACGCGTGTCTCGTAGGCTATGAACGTTAATGATTAATTCTATGCGGTAGTTGCGGAAAGTACAAAAATCCCTGCAGAACCCCTTTAAAGGTTATCTTCAGATACATTTAAGGATTTTCCTCACATAATGAAAAATCATCCGCGAACCATACATGTACGTAACGCGTTACAAGTAACGAGTTACTTGTACCTAGTTACTATTTTCGGTAACGAGTAACGTATTTAGTTACTTTTTTAGAAAAGGAACAAGTAACGGTATTTAGTTACTTTGAAGGCCAAGTAACGAGTAACGGTATCTCGTTACTTTTGAGGAGTAACGTGTACAACACCGCTTAAACGGCCTTGTTTTTATTCTAACCTGAGTATACGTCTATTGTGACAAAGGCAGATGGGCAACCCGAAAAACAACTAACCAGTATGACAGTACAGCAACGTATATCGCTAAACACATCAGTCGAACGGTTCGACTGACGTGTCCAGCGATAAACGTTGCTGTACTGAACTCTACAGCTGGGAATGTCCTTCACCCAGCGAGCACAATCAGGTTCGTTGGTTGAACCTTCTAGAAACGGGTACGGACCGAATGTAAACCCGGAGGTTGCAAACACGGGGAGGCACATAACCCATTACCCGCTGTCCTCAATGAAGGCGCAGTTCTCGAAGATTCACCAGCTCTTCCTGAAGCACAACACTGCCGTTCCTTCGAGCGCGTCGGTAGAACGACTCTTCAGCGTCGCCGGAGATGTATTTTCAAGGAAGCGGGGAAACATAACTGATGAAAACTTCTACAGGCAGCTCCTGCTGAAGGGCAATGACTACTAAAAAGAAAACAATAAACCATGAAACAAAAACAGTTGTGTATTTGGTCGTCAAAGTAACGTGGAAAGTAACTCGTTACTTTTGAGGTAACTCACGCGTTCCTTTTGAAAATCGGTAACGAGTAACGTATTTAGTTACTTTTTGAGCGAGTAACGAGTAACGGTATTTAGTTACTTTTTTTGGGTAACGTGTACATGTCTGCCGCGAACCAACCGGGGATTCCACAAAAATATAAGAGGTTACCTGAGGCTAAGGTAGAATTATTGTTAAGTTACTTAGGAGTATTCTTGATGAAAAACAAGCATCATTGGACACCAGACAAGTCTCCTATAATGCTAGCTGCTTATCTCTGGGTGCCAGACGACTTCTCCGAACACTGGAGAGTTATCCTTGCGTAGCGGATGCTTACACTTTGGTGCCCGATGATTCTTCGGATACCAGATAAACACCCTAATGTAGCAGATGATTATCCTTAGATATCAAACGATTTTCCGCAGTTGGCATATGAATATTATATACGGTACTAAAATTAAACAGTGGTCGCACGTCTTAATACTTCGTGCATAATGATGCATTCTGAAATTCCTCATAAGGACCCTCCTGTACCAAAAAGTCTATATAAGTGATGAACTGATATTAGAAATGACACTTCTGGCGAATCGTTTTTTCTTTTTTATATATATTGGCATTTCGGGTGCTCTTTCTTTTTCTCTTTTTCTTTTTCATCTATGTACCTTTTTCAATAGCGATTTTCCTTTTCGTTCACTTCACAATGTAGCAGACTAGAATAGGAGCCTTGACCTCATTGTTCAAGAAACGGCAATTTTTCACTTTCACTTTGCAGAAACTGTCTGAGGCTGTGTTTTTCTTCTTTTTTTTTTTTGTATGACAATCTTCTTAAAGGACAGGCATACAAGGAAGACATTGCGTATAAAAAATAAATGTCCGCAGTCATGCTCAAAGCATACACGTGTACGTCTCAAACGTGCTTCGAAAATACTTGAGACGTGCCCGCAGGTAATTTTGTCATCAGGTCTGTAGCAAACACCCTGTTTTTTTTTTTTTTTTGTATGATGGACGAATAGTGTGACAGGGGTCTATAGACGCTTATCTGCAGATCCCCGAAGATGAACCTTGGATGGATACCTTAGGACACTAGGATATATTCAACGATATCACATGATTACTTGAAGGAATCCGAAGATAGCAGAGGATGATCTATCCTCACCCTGTGGTTGACGGGGGCATTCGCAATAAAACAAGAAGGGGAGGAGGGAAAGGGGGGGGGGGGGGATGCGGCTTAAAATATTTTCAGCGTTGCAGACCCTGGATTGTACGCGGTACACCAGCTCGGAGCACGTGGAGCGAAAGCTCGCGCTGCAGA
The DNA here is from genome assembly GCA_013358835.2 of Ixodes persulcatus. Taxonomy (NCBI): domain Eukaryota; kingdom Metazoa; phylum Arthropoda; class Arachnida; order Ixodida; family Ixodidae; genus Ixodes; species Ixodes persulcatus. Next base: position 184,005 of record JABSTQ010008555.1, on the reverse strand, counting down.
ACCCAGGGATCCTGGGCTCAATCCCCACCCCTGCCCCTTTCGATCTGGATGAGCATCGTACCGGCGTGCGGTCGTGTATCACTACTGCGTGGTGCACGTTAAAGACCCCAGGCTAGCAGTTGTACTGCACTGGCTAAATTGCTCATCTACAGCGAGTGACTCGTCGCAACATTAAAAATGGCTGACCAACGACTCGCTGTATAAATATCCACACAACCCCAATCAAGTAAGATGCGGCTTTCATCGTTCGTACGCATTGCGTGCGATTTTAAAATGATAAGCCGTGGTTTGGAGGAGGCTATGTTACTGAGCATATGTTTTGTTCGATTATTTTATATCTGGAGTACGTTGCGAACGCGAAAACCTCTGCGGTTAGTGTCATGTCGCGCAGGTGACGCTCCAGGTATTTCCTAGTCACGAAACGTGGCGCTCTGGTGGGTATCTTATACCCGCTCTTAAAAGAACATTAAAACCTCCTCCGCCTCCCAAATTTTTAAAGCGCAGCTCTTCGGCGCTCGTTTCGGCTTGAGCGGGGTCGGCGTCACCGTCGGCGTAACCGCGCGTTATATTATGGGAAACGTCCCATAATGCAACGTGCGGGTCACGAGTGACGTCACGAGGGTCCCTAATGACCACATACGTGACGTCACTCGTATTCCGCTCGTTGCTTATGGGACGTTTCCCGTAATGACGTCAGACGTGACGTCACGTGTGGCGTCACGACGGTCACGAGAGTTACGAGTGACGTCACGACGACCACGAGTGACGTCATTACGTGAAACGTCCCATAATGCAACGCGCGGGTTACAAGTGATGTCACGAGTGACGTCACGAGGGTCCTTAGTGACGTCACGAGGGTTACCAGTGACGTCACTCGTGTGTAGGCTACAAAAATGGGGTGCATTATATTTCCTATTTTTTAATATTGAATGCGTTCCTTAGATGACCTACGACATTGAATCTATTTGGCACGCATAGGTAACGATACGATACGATTATTTTTTTTTCGCTACAATTACCCAGTGTGCGCTAGCCGAGTGGGCTAGCACACCCGAGGTCGGACACGCGGAGTGAAAGCTCGCACTGCAGAACCCAGGGATCCTTGGTTCAATCCCTACCCCTGCCCGTTTCGATCTGGACGAGCATCGCACCGGCGTGTGGTCGTGTATCCCTACTGCGTGACTCACGTTAAAGACCTTAGGCTAGCGGTTGCACTGCACTAGCTAAATTACTCATCTACCGCTGAGACACAACTCGCCTGTTGAGGTAGACTAAGTTCAGGCTAATAAGCTGACCCACCCCGCATTTTTTTTTTCTTTTTTTTTTTTTGCTGTCTTGAAGGCGGATTGATGGCGGCAGCCCCCTTCCCAATTCAATGGGGAACCTCCCGCGCTGCACTCGTCCAGCTGTGCAAACTACACTCCCAGAAAAAAGACTATAGACCCCTTTCAAAATACGGTACTCTGTTGGCAGCTGTGAAATCTCTGCACAATGGCAGACTGATACCTTAACGTCACGGCACACTAGAAAAATCACACCCACAAACAAAGGGGGATGATCGCAATGACGCTGCACTTTCGACGCGGTTTGATTGGCTCGTCAGTTCGTCCTGTTGGCCGCGCCCCGACGTTCGCTATCTGATGGAATGACTCGCAAGTTCCTCGATGCAGTCGCTCCGCCATTGTGCAGTGGTTCCGACCCTTTAATAATCGGCACGTGACTTTTGAAAGGGGTCTATAGTCATACAGTCATGTCTCGTTCTCGATACCTCGCTATATGGACACAACTTTCGGGGATAATCTGGGAAAATACATGCATTTTTGTCTCGTTAATATGGACAACTCACATTATGGACAATTTTTACGGGAACGGAGGTGTCCATAGTAACGAGACATCACTGTACACCCTTTTTTTCATATATTACACCGGAAAATTTCAGTTCGATGCACAGCGCACTGACACCCGAACTGGCGTATACCAACTTTCACGAGCGGCAGTTGATAGATGAGTGGTACAACTTGTTAAAATAGCTAATGTGCGTGTTACTGCCTACAAAACAAAATCGTTCTTGGGGCTGCCCATTGAAAAATTTCAGTGTTTTTTTTTGTGGTTTTTGATACGTGCTTTATCTGTTTAGTACGTTATATTACACTGTTATCAAGCCCCACGTAAAAGTTGGGGCCGTCAGCTCGACATCAGTGCGCTCGCTGTACGTCGGACTGAAGTTTTGGCGTGTATTGTATGAGACAAAAGGTGTAAGGTTACACATTTTTTTTAGTGTGTACGCAAACGCTGTCCGCTCCGAACGCTAATTGAATAAAAGATCGAGGTAGACCTCGGCATTCCTTATGAGTTGTGAATGCGAAAGCATGCAAGCCGCTCGTCCGCTCCCTTTTTCGTCTGCTGCGTATGTTTCGTCGCCGGTCGGCGCGTGTGCTCCCCTGGTGACCTTGGACGCTCCGCGCTGATGGACACGCAGCGCCATAGGGTGAGTGGTCGTGGAAACTGAGGAGCGCAGCGGCCAATGGGAGCCCCGTCCGCGCGCGCCAGCCAATGGAACCGAAGGAAACTATATGCCGTTTTCGCGCTTCAAACTGATGACGTCAGCTCGCTCCATGAGACAGTTACTGGTTTCGCCTTAAAAGCGGTTTTCTAGTCACGTACTGGGTAGCGCAGTGCTCCCCTACCCTCACCCGGTCTTCGCGTCCCCGAGGTCGCCTCTGTCGTCTGCTAGAACCTGTTCTACCTTGACTTCCCGGCATTTCTTTAAGCGCCTTGGACGTTGTTGCACGCTTCGCAAAATATTTATTCAGTTTCCTCGCTAAATGTAGCGGGCAAATTGGTATGACGTGACCTATACACCGATCAAATTTACCCGTTATAAATTTAGTGGTTAAAATTGATAAACAATAAGTTCGTCTTCATTCCCAAAACGATAGAGGGAGCTGCCATAAGGACCAGCATATCAGGCACGCCTTGCAAAATTTGAACTCCAAACATACATACCTGAAATTGGGCAAAAAAGCGTGGTTTCAAAAGAGTTCTACTTAAAGAAAAATATTACTAGAGCTTAGTTTAGAGATGCTGAAACGTTAAATATAGAACAAAAACGGCGGCGACGGGAGCGATCAAAGCGTCGTTGTGGTCGGCATGCCACGGTTGGCCGAATGCCGACTATGACGCCAGCAAACGATTTATCATTGACGGAAATAAGAATAATGTAAGAACTTCACTTTTGGCGGTGTTGGCAGTGTTTGCTTTCAGAGTGCAATGATTTCAAGCTTCTACTATGCTCATTATAAACACTATCGTCCTTGTTGCTCGCAAAGTAATGACTTTAGGGGAGGGAACCAGAGCCGTTTATTGAGAGAGTTTGGCCATACATTGGTTTGAATAGGCGAGCATCTCGGGCCAACCACAGGCCGCGATACTGCCCCTAGCGGTGGTCGTGTGCTCTAAATTTGTGACACGACTATACTTCGTTTCACCTTATGTGCGAGCGAAGGCAAAACTGGAAGCGCGAGCACGGAAGCTCCGTGCGTTCAGGCTTTGCTCGAGCGCGCGAGCTGGGGAGAAATGCAAAAACCGCTGGTCTCGCGCTTCTAGCTTTGGCTTTGCTCGCAGATAAAGTGAAACGAAGTATAATTTGAGCCGTGCCGAGCGGAACTCCGCGTCTCAAGACGCTCGCGCACCCCACCCTTTGCACTGTTTTCTTTCAGCCAGTCTCAGGACGCTGTTCTAGCAGTACAGACAAAGGCATGGGCACGAGCGCGTGGCTTTGGAAAGTGCCTCCTATGCACGAGGTCTCGTACAAACAAAAGCATTTCGCTGAGCTAGGCTCACGCGCCTGTGCCTTTGTCTTCACTGCAGACATTTGTGAGATGGAGTAGAGGTCTCCTGATTGGTCAACGCTGTGGCACAAATTTAGTTTACGCTCTAAGCGTGGGGGGAATATTCGGCGCTGGCGGCGGCCTTTGCTCCGCCTATTGTCCAAACTCTCCTAATATACGGCTCTGGAGGGAACCATAGGAGGGAGCCACCAAAACATCTCGACGCCAATAGACAATAGAACCTTTCACAAATTCAGTGCCATCTAGTGTCTGAAATAGCAGTTCAAATTGCTGTATGCTAATGGCGGATAAAATCTGGTGCCTTTTCATCAACGGTAGGCGTACGAAAGTTAGGGTGTTTTCCGTTGAACGGTTATTTCTCTATCTGCTTCAGTTTCGATGGTGTCAAGAAACTAACGCTCTGCACAAGGCGCTTATAGACGTTTCCAATGTTTACAAAATCACAGTCCAGCGTGCGATCTTCACAGCCCAGCACGTGCGTGTTCGTCGCTTCGGAAAGCGAGCAAAGCACGCGCCATACGTACAAACACTAAAAATGGCACCGGCCACACGCTCCTTTCTAAAACAAACAGTTCACTGTCATGAGCTGTCATGGGGCGTGCTGAAGCCGAGCATTCCAAGGACTTGCATGACACCCTCAAATGCGTAATGCATATAAGCTTATAAGCCTAGATGCTCAGGCTCCGCATCGGTTTCTGTCTTCAAATTCTTCCTTCACCAGCCATAGAAAGGCCGCCATTCGCATGTACAGATGATACACACTTAGGTGATGATAGCTATCGAGGTGGCCAGACTGAATTTCTGGAAGGGTCTATTGCAAGCAAGGCGCCCCGGACTGGTGCTCAACGTGTGCAGGCACGTGCCCGTGAACATAGCTTTGACAAGCTTGCAATTGCACGGGCTTACTCACACAAGCAGAGACATGGCAGCGTGCCGGCATCGCTGACCTTCTCTCGTCTCACCGAGATACCAAGCCACTGAAGCGGGCTTTGACGAGCCTCTACAAGGGCCCGTGCTAGGGAGATGGACGCAGTTGAATCTAGATTGTCAATTAGCTGTGCCACTGTGTAAATGATGGAGCAAAGCTATAAAAACGCGAGAAAACAAAAACTGAAGATCGGTTATTGAGGCGCCCATGCAGAGCGTCTGCACACAGGTTTGCAAGCTCGTTTCCAGGTGGTTTCAATCACTGAGTTAATCTTTAAAAATTATACACAAAACCTTCCGGCAAAACGACGTTTGCATGCCCAGTCTTAGGTATGTACACGCTTGGAACACGAATTTTACAAGGCGTGCCACATGCGCTGGCCCTTACGGTCGTTCCCTGTACATATAGCACTCTTTTGCTTTGTAAATATACTGTTTTTTGTTGTTGTTGTTTTTTTTTATTCTGGTTTATACGCGGTTGCTTTCCTTTTTCTCGTCAAACGTTAACACCTTTAGAACAGAGATTTTGGACTGGTCGGTTTGTGTACATTGCGCGGCATTTGTGACGAATTGGCGACAAGTTCGTGCAATTTATATGACCAAAGCTATTGGTATTTTCATTCTTCTCATATGCACGGTATTCTTCTCTGGTGGTTGTCCACATTATATAATTGGGTTAATATATATTCGTTATTTCACACAAACACTGTTCGTATTGAGGACAGTACCTTCCTGTGTCTTCTCCTGTATCTTCTCTCTTCTCTCTACGTGTGCGCTCATAATTACCAACTTCCCCAATTATCTGCCCTTTCACAATAGCACACGTTCTCCTACAATGAGCTTCACCACGGCAGCTGTAGCGGCAGCTGGGGAGCTATCTTTTTCTATGTTTTTGTCATCTGAACGCTGGTTTGAGTGTGGGATATTTAGCGGAATCACTTTCAAAGCGTGGAATCGTTTAGAACGTAACCCAATAACCCAGAAATGTGTCTCTTCATCCATGCGTCTGTGCATTTTACCGCGAAATTTAGTGACGAAATTGACGTCACGTGACCTGACATCCGTGGTGCAAACAGGATCAATTGCTGCTGAACCCTCCAAAAACAAGTGCTTTCGTTGTACCGACATCACGGTCACGGATGAAGGCGAAGAGACGATGAGTAATAAACTGAAAGAAGCATTAATCGGGCGAACTTGAAGCCCAAAATAAACGAACAACCAAAAGAGGTAAATAAAGATAAGTACAGAGAAGAGCGTCGCGGACGTCGAAGTTGGCAAAAAATGCAGAGTCGACCACGCGCGGAAGAGTGCGTCGTCGTCTGGCAAGTCTGAATGAGTCTGCAAAGCCCACGCTCGATTCCTTACTTACTACAATCGGCATCTCGAAGATTCAACCTAGAATCCTCGAGAGTAAATTAGGGCTAGACTGAGTTGGCAAGTTTATTCTGGCCTCCTTATATTTCAGCCTCGGGGTTAGAGCAAACACGAATCTTCTAAATTTGCGGAGGGAGAAGCTTTCCTTCTCGGTCATGCACGCGGCAAATACCGTTCTTGACTACACGTAAAAACTTGTCGGAATGCCAGTGCACCAAGTCTGTCTTTCGTACTTTGTGATTCGTGGTTCGGTGTTCCCCTTAGTTCGTGCTACAATCTGATTGGCTCTGGAGCGACGATACGAGTAGAAATTTAGAGAGAGAGAAGTAAATGAAAGCGCGCGGGGATAGCAACCAGTTCTGGTTGGAATGATTAGTGCGTAGGCGCAAAGCTAGCTGCATTTTTCTTTACTCAGCGTTCGAGCGCGTTCGAACGCCGAACGCTGAACGCGGGCGTTCGGCGTTCTATACCGTTCGCACAGTGAGTAGAGATAAGCAGCTAGCTTTTCGTCTATCCACTAATAATTCCAATCAGAGCTCTGCGCTCTGATATCCCCTGGCGCTCTCGTCTCCTCTTCTCTCTCTCTCTCTCTCTCTCTCTCTCTCTCTCTCTCTCTCTATTTCTACAAGAATAAGATGCCCGGCACTGGAAATTCTCGGCGTTAATGACTGCCAACGAAAGATATTCCGAGAAATTTTCACGGTTCTTTCTAAGCTCGCAGTTTAATAGATAAACGTTTACAATGTACAATACGGTGCAAAAGGCTACCGCAATTTATGGGCTATGCAGCACTTTTGGCAAAAATTCATTTTACGAAAAATCGTACTACTCTTAAAGGGGCGATGCAACGATTTTTGTATTTTGCGCAAATACTGCTTAGAACGGATACCTGACGTTAATGACCTGTGAAATACCCGTTTGTTTTTCACCACACGCAGTCGAAGTCACAGAAAAAAAATTAAGAAAAACGAGCAGCGTTCACCCCCTCAACTCGCAGCCAGAACAAGCGGCCACGCGATCTGGAGCCGATTATATGCCGCCAATGTTGATCATAGCCATGCGCTGGGTTTGGCAAGGCACAGGACACGCGCTGAGTTCCAGACATTGTTATGGTTCGGCTGTTGTCGTCAATGCAGCGATTGGACACAGGACACTACCCGAATGCTTCTCGAGCTATCGATTATCACTAGCCAAAATCGAGTATCCACGCCATGCTCGGGTCCAATCTATGAGCCGCATTCAAATATCGTCACTGGGCGGTACTGCTACCGCCCAGCTACGTCATCAGGTTTTGCGAAGGAGAGATTGAATGAAAACACTCGGTTTTGTCCTCAAACTTACAGCGCATCAAAGGAGTTTCTTGGTCAGTGGCGTTGCGTGCGAGTATCCTAGAGTCCCACTAGTGCCAGTAAGCTCGTGTAAAGTGAAAAACATTCCAATTGAATATCGTTGCACCGCCCCTTTAAGGCTCGTTCACAGATTTGCGACTCCTTAGAACTGAGTGCCCTAAACCCCTGAAAATCTCTTACGACGAGAGATCACAATGACCCGCTGGCGCCATCTATGCGGTGATCCTGGAACTGCATTTCACTAGAGCCAAGGTTTGGCGGTATTTTCGAGGTCAAATGTGCGTACTACTTATGAGAAATGGTCGTCTATGTTGTGTTAGCATGTGGACAAGAACTATACTCTGTTTCACCGTATGATGTACCGCAGGAAAGGCTACAAGCGCGAGCTCCCTGCTCTGGGGCACATCCCGGCGGCACAAGCTCTCGTGACTTAAGAGCAGCTGCCAACGCTATGAGCTCGCGCTTCTAGCCTTCGCTGCGGTACAACATAAGGTGAAACGAAGTATAGACGCTTTCAGCGCGCGCCAAATTGAGCCGCCATAGCCGACCTTCTCTTGTCTTACCGAGATGCCGAGCCACTGAAGCGGGCGTTGACGAGTCTTCACAAGGGCCTATGCTGGGGAGAAGGACGCGGTACAATCTAAAATGGCAATGACATGACCTACTGTGGTAATGATGAAGTGGAGCGAACGGAATAAAAGGGAACAAAAACTGAAGGTCGGTTATGGCGGCGCCCATGCACAGCTGCCTGGAAGCGTCATTCCTCATCGAGCCCAGACAGAAAGTTCCCTTTACTTCGTCGTCTTCTAGCAGCCCCCCCCCCCCCCCCCACTCTCGGCGCGCGATAACACGCGTAACCTGGCTTACTAAACACCTCCCCCTTTTTGTCGGTCGGTGAATAGTATTTCAAGTTCAATCTATTCAGTGGATTCATTGTCCGTTCACTTCTAGTGAGAGTCAGACCTTGTGGTCCACTAGGAGGAGCTGCTGGTAGCGCTGGCAGCGGCTGTACATTATGACTGGTAGCCGTAACCCCAGAAAAGGCTGGAGTCGACAGTACCAGATGGAATATGTTGCGCCATACAATCCCACGGTCTATTTTGACCTGGTAAGAGCAAGGTGGCTCTGCTTTAGACCACCATTCCGCTTGTATTTAGGTCAATTATCCAGACGCGTTGTCCGCTTTGCAGAGATTTCAACGGACACGCTGCGTGTCTCGTGCCGAAGTTACGTTTCTGTTTCCCCTTGTTTTCTGCCTCCTAGAGCCGTTTATTGAGAGAGTTTGGCCATACATTGGTTTGTATAGGCGAGCATCTCGGGGCCAACCACAGGCCGCGAAACAGCCCCTAGCGGTGGTCGTGTGCTCTAAATTTGTGACACGACTATACTTCGTTTCACCTTATGTGCGAGCGAAGGCAAAACTGGAAGCGCGAGCACGGAAGCTCCGTGCGTTCAGGCTTTGCTCGAGCGCGCGAGCTGGGGAGAAATGCAAAAAGCGCTGGTCTCGCGCTTCTAGCTTTGGCTTCGCTCGCAGATAAAGTGAAACGAAGTATAATTTGAGCCGTGCCGAGCGGAACTCCGCGTCTCAAGACGCTCGCGCACCCCACCCTTTGCACTGCTTTCTTTCAGCCAGTCTCAGGACGCTGTTCTAGTAGTGCAGACAAAGGCATGGGCACGAGCGCGTGGCTTTGGAAAGTGCGTCCTATGCACGAGGTCTCGTACAAACAAAAGCGTTTCGCTGAGCTAGGCTCACGCGCCTGTGCCTTTGTCTTCACTGCAGACATTTGTGAGATGGAGTAGAGGTCTCCTGATTGGTCAACGCTGTGTCACAAATTTAGTTTACGCTCTAAGCGTGGGGGGAATATTCGGCGCTGGCGGCGGCCTTTGCTCCGCCTAATGTCCAAACTCTCCTAATATACGGCTCTGCTGCCTCCCACTTCCGTAGCTTCTGAAGCTCGGGTGTAACAGGTTTTAACAAAGAAGGAACAATTGGGAAAGATGCGCGAATTCTTCGGCCCAAGAGAGGTTCATCTGGGATAAGCTCGTTTGCAAACGATAGCACGGTATGATTGTAATGCACGCTATGCCTCATCCCTCTTCTGCCAGCTCCTCTTGATGATCTACTCCGGCTTCCACAAAACCGTTTCTCTATGGAAGCATTTGGCTGGACGTGTTGTGAACAAAACCCCATTCTTTGGAAAACTTGAAAAACTCAGATCCAAGTAATCTTTGGAACTGTGGTCCGTTGTCGCTGCATGCGGTCTCTGGCGTCCCATGTCTTACGAAGATAGACTTCATGTGGTCGACGACAGAACAGCTGACAAGCTGGCAACTTCGGGGTATCTAAAGTAATAATCCGTCACTAGCAAGTTCCACCTGTTTTCCAAGGAGGAAAGGTCTAGGCTTACTTGCTGCCAAGGCCGTTCAGGAAACGGAGTTGCTATCAAAAGCTCTCGGCGGTTGATTGTTTCCTGAATGCACTGTGTTCACCCTTTTATCATTTCTTCTATCTGCTTAAACAAGCCCGGCCACCGCACAAATTCACGGGGATGTGCTCTTCATTTAATGATGTCAAAGACTTGATTTTCTCATTACCTTAGGAATGATTATTTTCGACCCTCTCAATAGAAGGGCGTCTTCCACTGCAACATCACTTCTGTGCTGCAAATAGGCACTGCACTCCTGGTCTCACGCTTTCTTGGCTGGCCAGCCGTCTGTACTAAAGGGCGTTAGAAGTGGACATGTTGCGTCAATTTTCTGGTTAGATTGAGTTTATGATAATTTTTCGTTCGTTGCTGGAAGATTTGCAGTGAGACCTCGCAGGTATGCTGATATCTCGTATTTCATCACCTTGTCCCGTGCATGTTCCAGAGGATTTCTGGAGAGGTAGTCAGCCTCCACTAGATCCTTTCCGGGAACGTGTGTGATGTCATGAGAAAACCTCATCATTCGGAGTTTCATTCGCTGTAGTCTTGGCGTGATGTCTTCCAAGCTCTTGAACGAAAATGTAGGAACCAGCGCTTTGTGGTCCGTCTCGATCTGGATATTCATCCCGGTTATGAAGTCTCGAAACTTTTCGCACCCCCAGACCACGGCCCGTCCTTCTTTTTTGATCTGAACGTATCGTATTTCTCTTTCGCTAAGTGTTTTCAGCGCGTACGCCAATGGTCTGTAGATCCCGTTCTCTTGCTTCTGGCGCAATACTGCACCAAAGCCAAAAAAGAGGCGTCTGTCGACAACGTGATTGATTTTCTTGGATCAAACAGAACGAGTAGCGGGTGTGATGTCCAAATCACGTTTAGCTTTTCAAAATCCCTCTGTTGTTGGTGGTTCCAGGCCCACTGATTTTTCGAACTCAATAATACGACCAGCGGGCGTGACTCTTGGGCCAAACGGGGAAAAAATTTCCTAAGGTAATTAACCATTCCAAGAGAGCTCTTCAGCTCCGTGATACAAGTGGAGGCTTTCATCTTCACGATAGCTTCTACCTTCTCTTGATCTGGACTAAATCCTTTTTGATTGTTGACATGTCCAAGAAACATTACCATGAGTTTCTGTGAGCCGACATTTAGTTTCGTTCACGGTAATTCCAGCCTGCCTAAGTCAAAAGAAGACGTCTCGCAGGTTTCTGTCGTGTTCCTGCTCTCGTGGATTCATAGACAAGGATATCGTTCATGTTGCAGACTTGTCCTTTGACTCCGCTCAGAAGCTGGCTCATCTTCTTCTGGAAGAACTCTGAGCAGATGCAATACCGAAGCGAGGCCGTTTACCTTAAAGCGTCCAAATGGTGTGATGAAGGTGGTCAAAATCTGGGACACTTGAGGAAGCTTAAACTGCAGAATCCAGAATTTGCATCGATTTTTTAGAAGAAATTCGCATTCCCAAATTGTCCCAGTACGTGGTCTGTCACCGGCAGCCGGATATCGGTCTCGTTCCACATACTGGTTCAGTTCTGTGAAGTCAACGAAACTTCTGTAGCATTCGTTCGACTTTGTCACGACTACCATTTATGAGCACCAGTCTGTGGGCTCGTCCACACCTTCAATTGCGCCCACGTTGACCATACTGTCGAACTCTTCCTTGATCTTTTCCATTAAAGAAATTGGGATTCTTCGCGAAGTGCTTAGAGACAAGGGAATTGCATCCTTGCATAACTTAATCTTGTAAGGTTGTTTCACGTAGCCAAGGCTTTAAAAAAGTTTCGGAAACTCGACCTTTGGATCGACTGTCCCGGGTTGTGTGTCGATCACCGCACTCAGCCTCTGTATAAGTCCCAACTGCACAGAGCGGCCTCTCGACAGAAGTGCTTCGTCTACCTCTTTTAGGACATAGACATCGGCGGATATGAGCTTTTTTCTACGGCGAATATCTGCTCTCAGTACACACAGTACGATCAGCTTTGTTCGGCTGGGCCCCTTTACTACTCTTTTGGCCTCAACCAGAGGCAATGCACTGAGGTACTGTCTGTACATTCTTTCTGAAAACGCAGTGACGCCTGGCCCCGTGTCTATCTTGAAACATACTGGAGCTGTCCGGACTGTCAGTACAATCCTCCATGCGTCTTCCTCGGCTTTTCTATGACTCCAAAAGGGGCGGTCTCTTCGGCTTTGACTTCTCTAACTGTCATGGAGCTGCGGCAAACTTGAAAAATGTGGTATATTTCTGCACTTGCTGCAGGTTGCTTGTTTGGCGGGAAATTTATTTTGTGAATAAAAACTTCGCCCACACAGACACGTTTCTTTAGTAGCCTCTTTGGATGGCCTTCTCGCATTCACTTTGCGCGTTGGTGGTGACGCCGCGGACACTCGATTGAGACTGTCTTTTACGTGAAGAACAGCTTCCTGCTTCTCCACAGCCTCCGACTCACGTGCCATTGTGGTTGTTTCTCCTAATGCCAGCTTCGCGTCGAGCTGCATCCGCTCGGACAACTTCCTGTCTCGGACACCCACTACGATGCGGTCCCTGATCATTTCGTCGTGTAGGTTGTCGAACAGGCAGTACTTGTGCAATCCGTGAAGGGCCGTTATGAAGTTTTTAATTGACTCCGACAACTCTTGCACCCGCGAATGGAACTTGGTCCTGTAGTAAAATACGTTCCGTCGAATAATAAAATGCTCTCCGAATGCATTTCGTACTGCGTCTCTGTAAGCTTCAGCGAGAGAAGAATATCTTCGCTCTTGTCTCCCATGCAGTAGACTGAGGCGCTGACTTGTTCAGAGCCGCTTTTTGCTTGGAGTCCACTCACCATTTGAAAGCGCTTGAAACTCAGAATCCACTGGGGCCAGGGGGGCTATGTTGCGCTTTTTGGACTCCCAGGAGACTAGGGAGAGGGAAGTGACGTCAACAACGCAGCAAATGCAGATTGGATGTTGATTTTGTTTTCTTCTGTCAACATCCAATCTGCGTTTCTCTAGTCGTTGACGTCACTTCCCTCTTCCAAGTCTCCTGGGAGTCCAAAAAGCGCAACATAGCACCCCAGTACTCTGACTTAAAAAAGTCAAACTCTTCTGGTGGATGGCATGCGAAGAGAGGAGCCGCCATGGCGATGCAAACATCAGGTTCTTGAGAACTGCCGTCTTCTGTTACCATCTGTTCATAGTCGTCGCTTTGGCACACTTCTTACTAAAGTCCTCTCAGGGCGAACGTCCTTAAAGAGTCGCTGCCACCATGTTGTGTGTGTTAGCATGTGGACAAGAACAAAACCATTCCTTCTCGAGCCCAAACAAAGAGTGCCCTTTACTTCGTCGCCTTCTAGCAGCCCCCCCCCCCCCCCCCCCCGCCTCTACACTCCCACTCTCGGCAAGCGGTAATGCGCGTAGCCTGGCTTACTGAACAGTTTATACCATTGACGATAGTTTTTTCGAGCAAAGAAAGAAAAGACGACGCGCGAAAGAAATAGAAAATGTACGGGACTGCCAAGTGTTCAACTGCTACCCGATAGATGGCGCCAGTGTTTTCTCTCGTCTAGAGCGCCTTCATACACACGCGCGCTTTTGCTTGAGTGGTGACATCTCAGCCATTTTCACGCTCAATCATTTGTTTATGCATTTAGAAGTGCGCGCAATACGGTGTCACTCAGCTCGAGCGCGCAGCTTTGGCTAATGCATAGACGCCATTTTATCGCCCAAGTCACGCACCGAGTGCGCGAGAGCGTCACGCGCTGGCACATTCAGTGCAACAGTGGATGTCTTTACCCTGAGATAGGGTGCCTTCATGTGCGCTTTGCTTGGGGTGATGACATCCAATGACATCTGGCCATTTTGTTTCGAACGTTAATTTTTATTTTTTGTTCTGAAGCGCGTGAAAGGGCGTGTCCCTGCACGCGCTCGTGACGCTGACTGTGGTACGGCGACATTTTGTTTCCTGCAATTTCTTTGTATTTTCCCTGTGAGCGCGTGCTGTCGGCATCGGGTACTACAAACGATGGCATCACCCTAAACAGAAGGACATTGAGGCACTCTACCCTGAGAGAGACAGACATGTAGGCACCCTATTCTCGTCCTGCTCTCGTCGTAAGAAATTTAAAAGGTTTCAAGGTACTCAGTCTTAAGAATTTGCAAGTGTGTGAATGGGCCTTTATGTGTTCTCATAAAACAAAAAGCTGCAATGACCCGAAATCGTTGGACATGTTTCTTCTCGTTTCTGCAGCTTCTCCACAAGACAAGAGTTGGATGCTGGTGTTTAGTTGACGTACGATGCGGCATTTTAGTTAGGTTAGGTGTCAATGTTGGAACCACGGCGGGCTTAGACAGCAAGTGAGGGTTTGAGTGCCGCTGCGTAACTTAAAAAGACATGCCTGCTGAACCATTCTGGCTTCGACGCTTTCTTGCCGCGCTCCTCCTCGTCGGGTATCTGGTTTTACTCGCAAGTCTGTGGTCCAACGGGGTGCCTGGCACCGGATGCAGGTGCTCTGACGACCAGAGCCCGACCGCTCTACCTCAAGCCGATGGCTCCACACAGGAAAGGTAGGTGCAACCAACAGAAAATAAAACATTTAAATCACCGTACACAGAAAGTGGGAAAGCGGCATCAGTTTGGTGGATCCACTCTATTAAACACACGCACGTGCGCACTTTACAATCGACGCAGGGTATCCCCGACGATAGTGGTGGTGACATGTGCGAACGGCTTGGAACTCACCATGGCCAGTCTCAAGTCAGCCGTCGCATTTTCGAGGGTTCCACTGAGGCTGATTCTGTACGCCGATGTTGAGAACATCAAGCGCCTTCAAGACAGGGTAACTACAGCATCGCCCAGCGTAGTTTTGTGCTACGTCAATCCCCGGTCCACTGCTTATACATCTCAGAGAAGACAGTCTGCAGACACTAGCCAGTTTGAGGAAACCGTTTCTGCACATCCGATAGGGTAGATGGGCCGTCCGGAACGAACTGCGCATGAGCGAGTGTTCTGTGGTAGCGCGTGCGCAGGTCACGTGACCCCCCCCCCCCTGAGGTCACGTGACCCCGCTGAGGTTACGTGACCCCCCCTGAGGCCACGTGACCTCAGGGAATCACCTATCCCTCAGTACCCTTCCATCCTATCCCTTCGTACCCTTCCATCCTCCTCCTCAAGAGCTGCCCTCTAATCCGGCGTTACAGGGAATTGTAAACGGCTTTCATTTTTAACAACATTTTCGAAGCATACATATGTATCAAAAAAACATGTCTGCAACGATCACCATGTCTTTCCTATATTACAATAGCAGTGCTGCGGTTAAAAAAGACAAGACAACTTGTGCCTCAGTCACTCCAAATCACCCGCAAAACTATTCTAGTGTAGTTACGAGGCTAACGAATAACCAGACCAAAATTATACTCAGGATACACACGACAATTTTCAGCGGAGAAACAACTCTTGTGATTATGAAATTCCAGCATTTTCGTTAGTGTGCTTCTAATAGAGAATGCAGTAAACAATTTTTTTTTAAACTCAAACTTTATCGTTATCGATGAAGTGTTGTAGAGCAAACGCCGGATTAATAAAGTTGCATCTCTTGCGCGTGATCGAAATGTCCGTGCTAAGAAAAGAAAACAGCAGAAAAAAAAAAGCAAGTGGAATCTGCGGATAATTTTTCTTGTTACTTGTAAACCAGAGTCAGTATTTCGGTTCCCATATCTAGCTGATTGCGTTACTTCTTCAATCAATAAATGTACGAATCTTTTTTTTTTCTTTTTTTTTGTCGCGGTAAAAGCTATTTATTGTAAAAGAACATCGCTCGCAGATTCACACTCACAAATTCTGCAATACTGTCATACAAACACAAGACCGAAATAGGTGTTGTATATTACTTTTTTCGGTTATAAGTCTGTTGTGAACAGTCAGCATCACGGTGGAAGAAGAGAGTTGTGTCACAACGGCGCCGCCTCGCCACGAAGCAGTGTGTCGAAGATTCGCTCCCCTTTCTGGCAAACACCGTGAGATGGCGCGGCATGATTGGAGCTCGAGAAAGCATCCTTATTCGCGCACACGCTTGGAAAACCTTGCGGCGCTCTACCGCGCCTGCGCGCGGAGCCCCAACCCGACAGCACAGCTGCCGGGAGACGCGCGAAGCCCGAGTAAAATTTCGGCTCTCTTTCAGGCTTTGTTCCCGAAACCTTTTTTTTTTTTTTTTCACCGTGGTCTACATATAGACCAACACGCGGCTCTGACATCACGTAGCTGCGGTAGCGCTGCTGCTTATGTGGCCCTTGCGCAGACGCTTTTCTTCACTTTACTGCACACAGACAGCGCTTGTACTGTGTGCACTTCTTCTGTGTCCCTGTGTTTTTGAGCGCTGTTTGCGCTTTACTTCACACAAACCTGTTTTCTGCGCACGCGCAGGGCCCACACCTCGAGTGGGGATTACACGGGCTTGTTTGTAAACTGCTCGTTGGTCTATATACATTGTAATCTTGCGTTAACTTGATGGTCCAGATCATGCAGTGGCCAGCGAGTGCATTGAACCGGATTACCTACGATCTGCGCTTGGTGATGTTCCCGAAAAAGGACTTCGAAACGTGGAAGAAACTGTTCGTGCCCTGCTCTACGCAGCGACTCTTCCTCCCGGTGAGTGTTTGCTTTATACCCCTATTAAGGTGAATAATAGTACGCGCATGGACATTTACCCCCTTTTCCCGAATCTCAACACTCCCCGCCCCCCCCCCCCCCCCCCCCCGTAACGAGGTTCCGATGGACCGTACCGTAAAGGACGGGATTCTTTCCGTGGCTATAGCGCTTATGGACATCACCATCATCATCTAACATCAGACATCATTATTGTCGTGTTACCGAGTGGTATTTAAAGAAGAGCCGAGGCAAGAGGAACTAGAACCCCGTCGGGTTTATTCCTCGCTTACGCACATAACACGTATTTTTCTCTCCACACGCATCCCATTCCGCGAGGCGCTTTATATGACAATTATAATCGTAAGCAGTGATGGAGTGCAGGCGAGCTGGTAATTAATTGACATCTTGTAAACCCTGAGGTGGGGAACTCCCCATCTCTGGGTTTACAAGTGTCAATTATAATCACCTTTTCTTTTTTTTTTTCTTTTTTTTCTTTTTTTCAAACACCAAGGGTGGTGATGTCCAGTGCGTCGTACACTTGGCGGCAATATTGCCGCGAGCGCAGCTGACCAAGCAGGCAGCGCGCTCGTGGCCTGACGGTTATCGCGCATGCCTTTCACGCGGAAAGCTAGGGTTCGATTCCTGGCCGCGGGGACACATTTTTGTTGACTCTGACGTGAAGTTCTGGTAAATTCGAGAACCGTGTTGCTTGTTCGAGGTCAGAATGTTCTACACGCAGAACCTTCTACGCCGAATCTTCCAGAACCCCACGCGTGTACATAAGGGGCTCCGCGAGGCGAGCCGCAGTCAGTTTTTGCCTCAGCGTTCGATCTTGCTGCTTCGCCGCCTTCGACGCCCGCGACGCTCTGTTGTTTTCTTTCTTTTTCCTTTTATTTTTGGGTACAAGTTCGCCCCATTAAACGTTCAGTTTACTCAGTCGTTCGCCGCCTCATCACTTGTCATTCGTGACATTTTGGTGAAGGTGCGGGGTACCGCATGTCCGTGCAGCGCACCCCTCCAAGTTCCCGCAGTACAAGTCCGAACCCAAGCTCCGGAGGACCCGACGAAGACCAGATCGAGACCCGATCAAGTCGCCGCATCCAAGGTCTACACCCGGAACACGGACCTCTGCCACCCACGACCAAGCCGAAGAAGACAACTATGGCCAACCAGGCGCGGACCCCGGCCGCTTCTGCCGTCGTATACCTGCCGATCGCACCCAGAACTCCAACGCCTTTTCGCGGAGACGTCCACGAGGACATTGAAGACTGGCTGCAACACTAAGAGCGTGTAGCCCGACACAACGGATGGACGACTGAGCAATGCCTCCACAATCTCTACTTCGCGCTTGAAGGAACTGCGAGGCACTGGTTTGAAAACCACGAAGCGTCCTTCACTACGTGGGAGTCCTGCGCCGCCAAGTTGAAGCGAACGTTCCTCAACCACCACCGTCGGCAGCGAGTGGAGGACCTTCTCCGAACAAGGGTGCAGGGCCCCAACGAAAGCGTGACCAGCTTCGTAGAGGATGTCATGCGCCTATGCGCCCGAGCCGATCCGAAGGCAGCCGAGGAGAAGAAGCTTCGTGTCCTCGTGCGTGGCGTGAAGGCTGAAATTTTCGGGGGCCTTGTCCGCAATACCCCGACAACCATCGACGGTTTTGTGGCTGAAGCCACTAACATCGAGCGCGCGCTGTCGGCCCGAGCAAGCCATTACCATCGACTCTGCGGCGTGCCTGCTCCTCCAACCGCCGCATCTTGCCGACTGGACCTGAACACCACTGGGGTCGACGGCCTTCGGGAAATCGTCCGCGACATCGTCCGGGAAGAACTCCGCAAGATGCTCCCCGCCGCGGATCGCCCATCCTCACTGTCGCTCACCGAGGTGGTTCGAGAGGAGGTTCACAGAGCCTTCCAACCTGAAGTCCCGATCAACACGACGACGCCAGAGGAACCTTTTTTGAGCTACGCCCCCATGGCCCGACGACCTCCGCAAGCTAACCGCCAAGCCACGGCGCCACCCCGGCGAGACACACCGATGCCGTTGCATCCTCGTCGCCCGGAAGGAGAAGTCCAGTATGTCCTCCCGGAACAACTATCGCCGAGGAAAACCGACGTGTGGAGGACGGCCGATCGACGCCCGTTGTGCTACCACTGCGGGGAAGCCGACCATATCTACCGCCGCTTCCCCTACCAGCAAATAGGGCTGCGTGGCTTCCATCCGAACGATCCACATCCACGCTACAGTGAACGACCACAGGAGATCGAAGAATCCCCCGCCTGCAGCTCGCCGCGTGTTCCGGTCGCCGTCGCGCTTCACCGATGCACCGACCCCGAAGTGAAAGCCTGTCGTCCCTCGCTCCTCGCCGGGGAAACTAGGCGCGGCAACCCCTGGAGGTGGAGTTGCCGAAGACGACCGACGCCAAGATCCTCCACGAACGTCGGAGGGCCCCCCCTCAAACACCACCAGAGACCGAAACGACGCTCCTGTAACGGTGAAGAATAACCTACACGTCGTTATCGACGGCCACGACGTGTCGGCTCTCGTCGACACTGGAGCAGACTACTCCGTCCTGAGTGGGAGGCTCTCCCAACGCCTTCGGAAAGTGACGACGCCGTGGGATGATCCACAGATACAAACCTCCGGGGGACATCTCATCACGCCAGTCGGAAGATGCACTGCTCGCGTCGAGATCCACGGCGAGACGTGTCCTGTGAAATTCGTCATTCTACAAGACTGTGCCAGAGACGTCATCCTCGGCATGAACTTTTTGTGCGAATACGGCGCTGTCATCGACCTTGGTGAAAACAGATTGACGCTGCGTACGCCTGTTCCGCCTTCAGGGACGCCCCAAACAGCGTCAGCTGCCGCCCGAGTCGCTGCCGACCACGTGAACCTGCCGCCGCGATCAAGTGTTTTCGTAACCGTCGTGACTGATGCCGCTACCCGCGGCGACGTTTTTCTGGAGGGAAACCTTCAATTGCTCCTGGGAAAAGGAATAGGCATTGCAAGAGGAGTAGCTGAACTTCGGGATGACCGCACTGTAGTCCTCGTGGCGAACTTTCGAAATGAAACGCAACATCTCACGAAAGGTGCAGCCGTGGGTCACGTCGAGGAACTCCGGAACTCCGCCGAAATCTCTGCGATTACTGAAGAATCCTCGCCACCTCAGCAAGACAGTACATCGCCAGCGCAGCTCGACATTGACCCTAAGCTTCCGGGTCCGAAGAGACGGCAGCCATTCGACCTCCTCGCCGAGTACACCGACTGCTTTGCGACATCGTCGAAGGTACGCCAAACCGCCGTTGCGAAGCACCGCATCATTACCGAGGACGACGCGCGCCCTGTGCATCGATCGCCGTACAGAGTCTCCGTAAAAGAAGGGGGGGTAATCCAGGAGCAAGTTCAAGAGATGCTGAACGACGACATAATCCAGCCTTCAAGCAGTCCGTGGGCCTCTCCAGTCGTACTAGTTAAGAAGAAGGACGGAACGCTTAGGTTCTGTGTGAACTACCGGCAGCAGAACGCGATAACGAAGAAAGATGACTATCCACTCCCCCGCATCGACGACACGTTAGACCGGCTGCGCCACTCTCGATACTTTTCATCGATGGATCTGAAGAGCGGCTACTGGCAAATCGAAGTCGACGAACGGGACTGAGGGAAGACAGCTTTCGTCACGCCGGATGGCCTGTACGAGTTCAAAGGGATGCCTTTCGGCCTATGCACGGCGCCAGCATCTTTCTAGCGTGTCATGGACACCGTACTGGCAGGACTGAAGTGGCAGAGCTGTCTCGTGTACCCCGACGACGTCGTAGTGTTTTCCGGCAACTTTGACAACCACTTGCGACGACTCCGAGCTGTTCTCCAAGCCATACAAACCGCCGGACTCACCCTCAAACCGTCAAAGTGTCGCTTCGCTTATAACGAACTGAAGTTCCTAGGTCACGTGGTTGGTAGCGAAGGCGTTCGCGCGGACCCAGAAAAGACTCGCGCTGTCGCAGCATTTCCAGCGCCTACAGACAAGAAGGCCGTACGCAGGTTCCTTGGACTATGTGCCTACTATCAGCGCTTCGTTCGGGATTTCGCAAGGATTTCTGCACCGCTCACAAACCTTACGAAGGACGCCGAGAAGTTCAAATGGACCGAAGAGCAGCAGCAGGCATTCGACAAGCTAAAGCGACGACTCCATACTCCTCCTGTTCTTGGACATTTCGATCAGGATGCGGAAACCGAGATCCACACGGACGCAAGTAACGCAGGACTTGGCGCGGTACTGGTTCAACTACAACAAGGCACCGAGCGAGTTATCGCCTACGCACGTCGAACACTGTCCAAGGCGGAGAAAAATTACTCCACGACTGAGAAAGAATGCCTTGCGGTCGTCTGGGCAATCACGAAGTTTCGTCCGTACTTGTACGGGAGCCCGTTCCGCGTAGTCACGGACCACTATTCGCTCTGCTGGCTTGCCAACCTCAAGGACCCGTCAGGACGCCTCGCTCGATGGAGTCTCCGACTACAAGAGTTCAACATGACTGTGGTCTACAAGTCAGGCCGCAAGCACAGCGACGCCGACTGCCTGTCTCGAGCGCCCGTCGAAACACCTTCCGGCAGCAGCGATGACGATGAAGACGAGTGCCTCCTAGGCGCAGTGAACACCGACGACATGGCACGCCGTCAACGAGACGATCCTGAGCTGCAGGCACTAATAGAGCACCTGGAAGGGCGCGGGAGTACCATGCCACGTGTTTTCTCACGAACCCTGTCGACCTTCGTCATGCGACAAGGTGTACTCTACAAGGAGAGCTTCAGGGACAACTTGTTGTGGCTGCTGGTAATCCCGACCGACCTTCGAGAGGAGATCTTCCAAGCCTGCCACGACAACCCAACGTCTGGACATCTTGGTTACAGCCGGACACTGGCCCGTATTCGTGAAAAGTATTACTGGCCCAAGCTCCCCAAAACCCTCCACCTATACACCCGATCGTGCCACGAGTGCCAGCGACGCAAGAAACCTCCGATGAGGCCGGCCGGACTCCTGCAGCCAATTTCTCCTCCAACTGCACCCTTCCAGCAGATCGGAATGGATCTACTTGTCCCTTTTCCGCCGTCGACGTCGGGGAACCGCTGGATCATCGTCGCCACAGATTATCTCACGCGGTACGTTGAAACGAAAGCCCTTCCTGCAGGGACTGCTGTGGAAGTTGCCAAGTTTTTCATCGAGTCCATCGTCCTCCGGCACGGCGCTCCCGAAGTCCTGATCTCAGACCGTGGATCATCATCCATGGCCCAGCTGACGCAATAACTTCCTTCGTCTCAGCCACACCAGCCATCGTCGCACCACGGCGTATCACCCGCAGACCAACGGGCTGACGGAGAGACTCAACAAGACCATCGCCGACATAATTTCCACGTACGTCGACGTCGAGCACAAGACATGGGACGAAGTGTTGCCGTACGTCACATTTGCCTACAACACGGCCGTGCAAGAGACCACCGGGGTGACACCCTTTCAACTGGTTCATGGACGCAAAGTAACGACAATGCTGGACGTGATGTTACCCCACGAACCGGCTGTCGACGGAAGCGAAGACGCCCAGATGGTTGCCCAACAAGCAGAAGAAGTCCGTCAGCTCGCCAAACTCCGGATTAAAGCCCAACAACGCGTCGAACTGGCCGCTACAACCTTCGTCGTCGGGACGTCCACTTCCAGCCCGGAGACAGGGTATGGGTCTGTACTCCCATTCGTCGCCGTGGTCTCAGCGAGAAACTCCTGAAACGGTATTTTGGAACCTACAAGGTACTTCGTCAACTTGGAGATCTCAACTACAAGGTGATGCCCGACGGAACAAGAACATCATCACGCCGCCCACCACGACCTGAAGTCGTCCACGTCGTGCGCCTGAAACCGTACTACGCTCGATAGGACTGTGGACCTTATGTGTTCCAAATGACTCTTTAGTTTACCGTCCTTTTTATTTGCCTTGTTTTGTTTTGTGTTGCATCGGGGCGATGCACTTTTTAAAGGGGGGAGTAATGCCGCGAGCGCAGCTGACCAAGCAGGCAGCGCGCTCGTGGCCTAACGGTTATCGCGCGTGCCTCCCACGCAGAAAGCTAGGGTTCGATTCCTGGCCGCGGGGACGCATTTTTGTTGGCTCTGACGTAAAGTTCTGGCGAATTAGAGAACCGTGTTGCTTGTTCGAGGTCCGAATGTTCTACACGCAGAACCTTCTACGCCGAATCTTGCAGAACCCCGCGCGTGTACAGGTCCCCTCAAAGTAAAACGGAGCGCCGCAGCGGCGACCGAACTGCATCGCCGCGCTATCTAGCAGCGCCGGCTGGAACTGATGGGCTACATCTGCGCATGCGAACGTGTCTTCCGCGGGGGCCTCCGTTTTCTTCTTCCAACTCACACGTTACCGGTGGCTCGAGCGGCGACACGCTCTTCCTAAAAACGCCGCGTGATAGCACAAGGGGCGGTGCTCATTGACAACACTCGCACCTCTCTCCCACTTGCCCTCAGCGTTATCTCCCCGTGCGATTCGAACACCTAGCGGTGTTCATCGGAACAACGTTTGGTACCTCGAGACGCCGATAATGCGAGCATCAAGCAAGAAAGACGAAGGACACCGCGAACGGCACGCGCGCATGCAGGGCCGGGCTTAGAGCAGCAAGCGCCCTGGGCAAACTGCGGCCATGCCCCCCCCCCCCCTCCCCCCCCAAACAGTTGAGTTCGCAACACTGATGGGCATTACGAGTCGTCGCTGGTCGCTCACACACAAAAAAGAAAGAGCTGCGGATCAAAAGTTCTTTACACAAATTATTTTCAGTTGGCGGCCCTTTCAGTGCCCCCCTATGAATGGCGCCCTGTGCGGCTGCACAGGTCGCCCACCCCAAAGGCCGGCCCTGCGCGCATGCGCAGACGGCACCTATCAGTTGCAGCCGGCGCTGCTAGATAGCGCGGCGATGCAGTTCGGTCACCGCTCCGGCGCTCTGTTTTACTTTGAGTGGACCTGTACATAAGGGGCTCCGCGTGGTGAGCCGCAGTCAGCTTTCGCCTCAGCGTTCGATCTTGCTGCTTCGCCGCCTTCGATGCCCGCGGTGCTCTGTTGTTATCTTTCTTTTTCCTTTCATTTTTGGGCACAAGTTCGCCCCATTAAACGTTCAGTTTACTCAGTCGTTCGCCGCCTCACCACTTGTCATTCGTGACAATATGAGCCTGCCCAATTTAGGGCTAACTGAAAGGGGCAAATGCCGCATCGGTTGCCTTCGGTTGCCTCCGGCATGCCGTCATAAAACCGACGAAAGGCGGCAGTCCATAACCTGGGGTCCCCCATGACTTCTGAGGCGAAACGTCATGACCGTCCATCTCACTTTGCCGCACTCTGTACCAGCGTCTTTATTTCTGTCTCGAAAACGTTTTGCTGGACAGTTTAAAACCGTGGCCACACTAAAAATATATCATACAAAAGACACTCTGCGGACACTGTCTGAGAAAAGTGTCTTTTTTTCTGTCACATTGGTAAGACAACACCTGTTTGTCGCAAATTCAAAAGAAACATGCGTAATACATGTGTCTCAACCACGGTGTGGTCTCGACTCATGTATGCTATTGTAGCGGCAGCTATCGGCAGCGATCCAGCGCTTGAACGGCGCCAAGGTCACGGGACAGGCACTAGCTAAGGACACGAGGTGTCTGGACCACGAGCTGCACAGACTATGGGATTCGGCAAAGCCCCCTCGATGAGCTAGTCAAAAGGACAGTGTAAATATTGTAAATAAATATGTAGAGTGTGATTTACCGAGCCTCCACTCCTACATACTGGTGACCTTGGACCGAGCTACCCCCGACCACGCCCAGCTACGCTGCCCTGGAGCCCTGGTTCTTTGGGTGAGTCAAGCTTTGTGCCCCCGTCATGAGCCTCGGAGACGATGGTCTCTCTCCCGGAGTCCCAACGACACTGGGGGCGACGACTCTGAACATCAAGTTCCCGGAGTTCTGGTTATTCGATTCGGAGCTGTGGTTCCTGACCGCGGAATCAATTTTCCGCAAGAGCAGGATCACCTCATCATTGACCGAATTTGACTACGTCGTCGCTGCCCTCCCGCAGTCAACCGCATCCGTGGTTCGCGACATTCTGCGTTCTCCACCCGCAGACCAGCCCTACGAGACTCTACAGAAAGAGCTGATTCGTCGCACCACAGAGTCTGAGTAACGGCGTCTTCAGCAGCTGTTGACTGCGGAGGAGCTGGGAGACCGCAAACTAACCGAATTATTGTGACGGATGGAGCACCTCCTTGGGGACAAAGCCGCGACGATGGACACATCCATATTTAAAGAACTCTTTCTCCAACGCCTACCAAGCCAAGTTTGGATGATTTTGAGCACATCTGCCACCGACTCAATCTCCACGCTTGCTCGTATGGCCGACCAAATCATGGACGTAGGCTTCCCTGCCATCTCCGCGGTGCGTCAAGAAAACCGTTATCTTCTGACCTGCGTCGATCGCTTCACGCGGTGGCCCGAAGCGGCACCAATGAAAGATATCACCGCAACAACCGTAGCTCGCACACTGATTGAAATGTGGATTAGTCGCTTTGGTGTCCCACAGACGATCACAACGGACAAAGAACGCCAGTTCGAAGAGACTTTATTTAGAACTCTCTCCGACTTCCTTGGAGTTCAACACATCCATACGACGTCATACCATCCAATTTCCAACGGCATGGTAGAGCGTTTTCATCGTAAGTTGAAAGCCTCCATCAAAGCACAAACCAACAGCTCAACATGGACAGTGGCGCTTCCACTCGTCTTGCTGGGAATCGGAACAGCCTTTAAATCGGACATTAATTGCAGTGCAGCTGAACTCGTTTACGGCACGTCACTCCGCTTGCCTGGTGAATTTTTTTCTTCCTCGGCAAACATCTCACAGGAAACAGCAGAAAACTATGTTCAACGGCTGCGGCTACTAATGAAAGACCTTCAACCGACCTGCCCAAGGACGCCCTCCACAAGACACACTTTTGTCAGCCGTGACCTCGACAAAAGTACGCACGTGTTCGTTCGGCGCGATGGCGTGAAGAAGCCCTTGCAGCCCCCATATGACGGCCCTCATCTTATACTGCGTCGAAACAAAAAGAACACGACGCTCGACGTCAACGGTCGAGAAGTAGTAGTCTCTCTCGACAGAGTCAAGCCAGCTCACTTAGCACCCGATTTCTACTCATCCGTAACCACACGCCTTCCAAAGCCACCTCGCGTCAGGTTCCAGATGAACACCAGCCTGCACACGCACCCCCTCGAAGCCAGGAACGCTCGGCAGCCGTCTTCCTCGCTGGGGGGGGAGTACCTGTAACGGCAGCTACCGGCAGCGATCCAGCGCTTGAACGGCGCCAAGGTCACAGGACAGGCACGAGCTAAGGACACGAGGTGCCTGGACCACGAGCTGCACGGGCTATGGGATTCGGCGAAGCCCCCCTCGATGAGGTAGTCAAAAGGGCAGTGTAAATATTGTAAATAAATATGTAGAGTGTGATTTACCGACCCTCCACTCCTACAATATCATAAAATAATTTTCACCCTCTCGTAAAATTTAGGGTTGAGAATACTTTCCATGCTCAAAATCCGAATGCGCAGAGCAACATTAGTTTATATCTACAGGCGCTTCAGGTTTCAGGTATCAAGTATTCATCATGATTATCATGATTATTACGCACCACATCGCATGCACATTTTTCCTTTCGTCGCCGAGACAACTTTTTTTTATTTTTGCAACAGTCAACCGACGCATAAGGACACGTCGTTGAGGAAGCTTAATTATTGTGCCTGTAGCGCCTCTCCAACTGGCGTGTTTACCGCGTTCTCGGAAGTGGACCCTCAAATTCCGCCCGATGACGTCATGGAAGTGTTTGGTTGTTGCCTGTCGTGACCCTAGCGGTGGCAGAGCAGTGTAGCCGGATGTGGCAGACGCCTGTCCGGCTGCAGGTCACTCTACAGCCAGACAGTGGACGGCAACCAAACCGAACACGAGATGGGACGTCGCGACGACGGCGATACTTGCGCCCGCTCGCCTTTTTCGCCAGCATTTCTACGACCACCCGCCAGGATCGCTCCATTTGACAGCAGGGTTCATCTCAGACCATGGGGAGCATTTGCAATTTAATGGCGGACGCCTCCTGCGGAGATTGGTAGCCACTGCGCATGTGCTGCGATTTCGCGTGCCGAGAAGGAAAGCAAACAGAAAGGCGAAGAGGTTTGGGGGCGATCAACGCTTTCGGTCCCTCCTTGCAGCTCGTCATACAAATGCCGCCCATAAGCCGCGTGACCCCGATCAGGCAGCTGGAAACTGTCTGTAATACAGGCCAGCTCCCTC
The DNA here is from genome assembly GCA_013358835.2 of Ixodes persulcatus. Taxonomy (NCBI): domain Eukaryota; kingdom Metazoa; phylum Arthropoda; class Arachnida; order Ixodida; family Ixodidae; genus Ixodes; species Ixodes persulcatus. The sequence goes on along the minus strand of JABSTQ010008555.1, from coordinate 157,089 downwards.
ACACGCCAGCTCCCGCGACGTAACTTGTTGCTATTTGGGACGTCTTTGATGCGTTGGCCCGATAGGACGGTAAACCTTCCAGTCGAAGACGCGTTCCAGCTTAACGAAAATAGCACGGAACGTTTTTTTTTCACCGACTGTAACCATTACCACCTAGACGGCAAGGCCTGCCCAAGACGTCATCATTGGTAGATCCTCGACCCGCCACACCCAAAAAAGACTATTTTATCCAAAAGAAAGGACGCGTGCAATGTGATTGTTGATGACAATTTCAGCCCGGCGTTATCTGCAGGACATGCTACCGAACGAGGATGCAGTCTTGTACGTGGACGCTGACACCCTCTTTCTGAACCCTGTCGAGGAACTCTGGAGCGTCTTCGAGAAGATGAACGAGAGCCATCTGATGGCCCTAACTTACGAGGTTGAAGACGTGGGTACCAGCTGGTACCATCAGTATGGCAAGCACCCTTTCCCTCCACCTTTCGGTACGTATTTGCATAACACTGCGCGACACTGTTACCATGATCATGACAGCTCCGCTTTTTCTCATCTTACACCAAAAAGGGTATTGGCGGGCAATAAACTTTACCATGTAGGTTAGAACACCAGACGAATGCTTTCGACCACTCTAGTAGTTTTGTTGATGACAGCCCTTAACCCAAGGTCACACTGCCTATATATCATAGAAAATATACGGTGTCTGCTGCAGGATTAATGACTCAATTATCTAGGGACACGCCTCAAACATTTTCGAAGGATGATTGATTCATAGATTTATATGAACAAGCAAAGCTGTCACGATCATGACAGCTCCGCTTGTTCGATATAACAATGTGACGCAGCGTACAAACTTGTTCCTTAAAAAAATAAAAATGTTGTCTACTATCTTGTTGTTGTCTTTTCGCTTTTCAGAAAAAAAAATAATAAACAATTAATGCCGCTTGCGAAGAGGCTACAATGTCGAAAAGACGGCCAAAAAATCAAATTACACGTTCGTGTTTAGACAGCGTAAGGTCGGTCTGCCTCTGGATATGGCGACAGCTGTTTACGCTGTAGATAAGACATTTAACCAGTGCAGTGCGGCTGCTAGCCTCGGGTCTCGAACATGCATCACGCACTAGTGGTACTCCAGCACACGCTGAAACGATGCACGTCCAGATCGAAACTGGCAGAGGTGGGGATTGAACCAAGGATGCCTGGGTTCTGCATGTGCGAGCTTTCGCTACATGCGCTCCGAGCTCCGGTGTAATTTCTTCGCTAAATGTAGCGGGAACAATTTTACTCTCAACATTGCTGGACAATTTCTCCGCTAAACGTCACGCTGTCATGCGACGTCACGTAGTATCATGACCTGATTTTATTAGCTTACGTGACTCCATTATGCCACGTGACTCTATGACGTCACAAGACGTCGTGGTTAGTTTGGTTGTGAGTGGTCTGTGCTCAGCAGAGCGTGCAGGTGCAAGACACGGCGAGTAACCGGGATTTTTTTTTTTTACTGTCACAGGAGCGAACGCCGGCGTAATGCTCATGAACCTCACGCGCATGCGCAGCTTTGACTGGGTGTCGCGCATGGCGCCCTTGATGGAAGAGTACGCTGGCCGGATCCCCTGGGCTGACAATGACTTGATAAACATCCTCTTCAGCGCCCACCCGGGCAAGCTGCTCATGTTGACGTGCAGGTGGGGCTACCGACAGGACAACTGCAGGTTCCACGATTCGTGCTTGGGAGAAACGCCCGCCATGTTGCACGCGAACCGGAAGTGCTTCATCGCCCCGGAAAGGGCACCCGCCTTCTCTGCCATTCACCGGGTCATGCGGAAGGTACGTGGGCCATGCTGTTCTCAAACCGACAAACAGACACAAAGAGAAAGAGACAAAACAAACACGACATGCAATTTGTTGAGCTGTCGTACGGCCTGAAGTGTATGGACTGGACATGCTCTCTGTGTGTGTTGGGGGTTGGAGCTTATCTGTGCAAAATTAGCGCAACAACACATCTCATGTGCATGACATAGTCGGTGACCGCCTAAGAAACTGAGCATATTATTATCGCTTGCGGCGTTACTCGATAATAACTCCGAAAACGAATCACGAGGGAAGAAGCGGTAATGTAATAAGCGACGGGTTTCTTCAGCAGTCAATTACTCAACACATTCCTTGTCCCCCGATCTTTAGCAACGCTAATTGACCTGCTGTAAATTAGTGACGTTATAAGCAAACCTTTAGCTTTCACCAGACGCCTGCTCCGCTCAGCTCAGCCGGTATATTATCTGGTCGGAAGGCTAAATGGCATCGCGAGGATCAGCGGGTGCCGCTGACCCTCGCGACGCCACTGGTTCATAGAGTCCATATACCTTAAGACACTATGAGCGTTCGTCGAATATAAACCACTTATGGTCGTCCATAGCAAGAAGAGTTCTGCTGAGTGTTCCTCCGGTGGGAACCCCGAGCAACACGGACATCAGGCATACATTTCTCTCGTGTCTTCTTCGCAGTACGAGCTCGGCACAAGCCTGGAGCGGAACTTCATCGATCCATTGGAACGCGAGCTGCGCCGCGTCCGGCGACACGAGTGCGTCGACGAGTTCCTGCTCCACTCCAAGCAGTGGCGGATCCTGGCGCGACAGCTGGACAACGAACGAGGCTTTAATGACGACGCCACCAATGCGACGGCATCTTGATCAACATATAGGAACGGTGCCTTGAACATGTCTGCGACTGGCGTGTTTAGCCTGTTATTCTGCCCATGTATCAAAAGTCGTCTCGAAGTGGCAACAAATGACGTCACCAAAACCGGAATGTCACGCTGTCGGATGTCGCGATCCTGGCGGTAGGGCGTAGAAGTTCTGGAAACAAAAGCAGGAGAGAATGCGAGCGTCGCAGTCGTCGAAGAATCCCAACACTTGGCTGGCGAAGTTTACGTGGACTACCAAGTTGGAGAGCAACCTGCAGCAGAACCATACCTCGGCAAACCTCCCTCATGAGGGCCCTAACTCACCCTCACCCACCCTCGTTTCACAGGTGAGGTGAGGGTAAGTGAGTTTCTGAACCAGGAAAATTCATGAGTGAGGGTGAGTGAGGGCCGTGAGGGCTGTGAGGATCGTGAGTGCGTGGGGGCCGTGAGGGCGGTAAGTGCGTGAGGGGTGTGAGGGCCATGAGTCCATGACGGGCGTGAGGGCGGTGAGTGCGTGAGGGGCGTGAGGGCCGTGAGGGCGGTGAGTGCGTGAGGGGTGTGAGGGCTGTGAGTGCAACTTTCTCAGCAATTTTGGTGTTGCTGGCGGGTTGTTCCCTAGCTTTCCCTAGATCGACGCGAATTGCTGAGATCGGGTCCGGCTCGAAACAAGCGAGCAACTCGGAGCAATTCGAAGACGATTGAAGCGGCTGCATCCAATCAGGGACGCGATATTTTCACGTGATACCTTGTGCCGGTGATGATGACAACAAAAGACTTGGTTCTGGTTTGAAAGTCATCGTTTTTGGAAATAAACTGTTTCAGAAAGATGCATTAGTATTCTCAACGAGATTTAAATCCATAAAAACACGTTTATAGCGCGTAATTGTGTGTCTAAATAGTGCAAGCAAAATAAATTTTCATGATGATGATGGCAAATTGCAGCAAATGGTTGCTGCGTGTGAACGCGGGCGGCCCATGTTGCTGGTGTTGCGACGTCAAGTTTCTGGGCGAAATTGCCCCATCTGAAGCGGGCCTGAGTGGCGTGAGGGCCACGAGTGCGTGAGGGGCGTGAGGGCTATGAGTGCGTGAGGGCGGTGAGTGGCGTGAAGGCCATGAGTGAGTGAGGAGCGTGAGGATGGTGAGTGGCGTGAGGGCCATGAGTGAGTGAGGGGCGTGAGGGCGGTGAGTGGCGTGAGGGCCATAAGTGCGTGAGGGCGGTGAGGGGCGTGAGGGCCATGAGTGCGCGAGGGGCGTGAGGCCCGTGAGGTTGAGTGAGAGTGAGTGAAGGGCTGAAGGTGGGTGTGACTGTGAGGATGAGGGTGAGTGGGGGGCTGAAGGTGAGTGCAGGTGTGAGGGTGAGGGTGAGTGAGGGGCTTAGGTGAGTGTGGCTGTGAGGGTGAGGGTGAGTGAGGGCGACCTAAAATGCCGGATATTAGTTTATCGCTCTAAGCCCCTCTACGTCGTGGTTTAAGATAGACAGGTGGGGAAACGACCACTGAAACCTGCAGCAGCGGTGTGACGGGAGTGTGTCCTGACGGCGTCCGCTTGGCAGCTACCTCCGCCTTACGATAGGTGGCGCGGTGGGATACGGACTGCGATATGAACTCGAGTTTGTATGAAACTCTGCGAAAAATCGCACCGTGTCAGCGATATTTTTTTTCTACTTATTTAAAGTAGAACTTACTATATCCGGGCGAAATAAAATGAGCACACGAATATCTATCAACCTTTCACTGAACTTTGAGGCACTTTGTTCTTCTTTTATCTTCTTCGTTTAATGCCTTTTTTCTTTTGTAAAGTGAAATGTTCATGCACTGTCAATTCGTATAGGAAAGACGCTCGTCTTTTTTGGCTCAGAAACGACGTCTGCTATTACCCTGGTCGAGGATCGACATACAAGGAAGGAACAGGCCTCAGATAGTCTCTGAAGACTGTCTTTTGAATGCAGTATCAGCAGTGTCACCGCGGCCTAAGAGCACGCCACCGAAACATCTCATCGTCAATATATCCTGAATTCCAAGAAGCAAAATACCCCCCCCCCTCTCCTTCACCCGCAATCCCCCCCCCCCCCCCCCAAACGCTCAGGTTCGGCGTTATCGTCAGGGACTGCGGCACGGCGCATGCCTATCAAGGCACTCCGACGCGGCGTTGCTCCGGCGGTCCCTGGGCTGGCTAAGACCGTTTACCCACAGTCGCGAAAGCTTGCGGAATGGAATATGCCCGTTCAACCCTTGTGGACCCTTCCCGTATGAAGAGTTTTATCGCTGACACGTTTTCGGTTGAAAGGTCAGTTTCTTCCCTCTGTGTTAGCCTTGCTTTCAGAGGCAGCGGTGGCGAACGCTCTCGTCGAAAAGTGTCATACTCCTCGATTCTTGAAAAGTGTCACTCTCTTCGATTATATCTCTTTTTTTTTGTACTATAGAGCTTTAATAAAAGCCGTATGAATTATTTTCGTATCATATGGCACGCATACTTTGTTATTCAGTAACGTTGATAGTTGTGGGCTCGTTAGTATTCGTTAATTCTACTGTAGAATTAGGATACTTTGTTATTGGTATGCCCCTTTTTATTACTACACGAGGGTACGTCAACACTGTCGAGCTAGAGCAGTTCGTGGGAGCTACGTTATGCCGCTCCAACCTTCCTCTGCCGAGTGTGATGTAAGCATCGACTTGCAATCGTCTAGTCCCGAAGTACTTACCAAGACGCGGTCCGACAGCGCGGTTCTTCCAGCGCTTCAAACAAACACGTGCGTACCCGCTCCCAGCGTGAACAGGTATTTACGTGACTCTTGCTGACACTCTCTTAGTTCGAACGCATCTTGGACGTCGGCCCGCTCCTGCATCCGGTGATTTGTTTCCATACAATGTCCCTTGGCAAACGAGCGGCGCGTGCCGTCTCCTTTTAGCAACGATGATTGTTGTGTTGACTTCGTAGCGGTCAACGAAGGTGGTTATTCCGTCCTCGGCATTCGAGCCCGTTTAAACCATTGTAGCGTCGACATTTCACCGCACGGCCACGATCTTCAAATAAGCGGTTTTTATTAAAACCCCATTAGCTCCGAACCATGCCCAGCTATTCGATTGGTTGTTCGTGTTTCCGAAGACGCTGTTGTCACAGCAACAGCCCGCTGTAGTGGTAATCGAGAGCTTGCGGGACGCCGGAAGGTCTATACGTGGTCTATACTTCGTTAGCCGACGATACGAGCTAAGGCTGCTTAAAGTCACTGGATCCTGGGAAAGTAGTGCCAAGCTCCCCGTATGGTCGCCATTTTCCCAGGCAGCACAGACACGTTGAAAAGACGTCGAAAGAACGTCGAAAGTCTGAACGTCAGGTCCCTTCGACGTAATATGGAAAGGCTAATGTCTCGAAAAAAAAACGCCGAGTGCACGTCTCAATTGGACGGGAAGTCAAGTGATAACGTGATATCAACATTGACACAATGTCCCATTTAACGACCATAAAACGTCGAGTATACGTCTAAACTGAACGGGATGTCAATTGAGAACGTCAAATTAACGACATCATAACGTCCCATTTAACGACATAAAATGTCGAGCGCACGTCTGTGATAACGTTATGTCAACGTTAAAATAACGTCCCATTTAACGGCCATACGTCGGCATACGTCGAGAGTGAACGGGACGTCATGTGATAACGGTCTCGACCTGGGTCACCATAGAACAATGGAGTCAACCGGATCTGGCTTCGTCGCCCGAAAGTATGTTCGCGAAAGCATGTATATTCGGACGAAATAGACCATTTGCTAAATCCCCCAAGCGCCCCGGCCCGCAATCCAGGAATCATGAGAACGGTGTTCCTTCGCTCCCAAGTGATAGGTAATTTCGGCCACTTCCATGGTTACGCAGTTTTGGGTGTAAATCGGAGTCACCCTAAACAAGCATCCTATAGTGTCCAAGGACCTGTCATATCACTGTTAAGATTTCTCGTCAATGACAGCGTTTTTGATACCGTGCATGCTGTGCACCCTTCAACCTGGCTCAACTGCAGAAATCTCTTACATTATTATCATTCTCTTACAGCTTCAAAGACGTTGATATTAAGTTAGAAACGCTAAAAATGCTATAAACAGCCCCGCTGACCTCGAGCTAAATCCTGATTTTTGTTTTGAATTCTCGGCTTTTTAAGCAATTCCTACTAAAACAACAATCACCAGAATAATAATATTCTAAGAGATTTCTGCAGCTCAGCCAGGCTGAAAGGTGGATTGCATGCGCAGTATCAAAAATGCTGACATTGACGAGAAATTTCAAAAGTGATACGACAGCACCTTGCATGGATCTATTAAGGCGCTTGTTCTGGGTGATCAAGGTGTTCGCTCAGACATTGTTGGGACGTCTCGCGCTCAACGTTCAAAGAACCTCCCAAAACAAAACGTAGAACTGACGTCGAATAATGTCGATTACGCCAAGGTGTTGCTCAGGACATTGTTGGTACGTCTCGTGCTCCACGTTTAAAGAACTTCCCGGAGAAAACGTAGAACTGACGTCTATTATTGCCAATGACGTCAAGGTGTTGCTCAGACATTGTTGGGACGTCTCGCGCTCAACGTTCAAAGAACCTCCCGAAAAAATGTAGAACTGACGTCGAATAATATCGATGACGTCAAGATGTTGCTCAGGACAATGTTGGGACGTCTCGTGCTCGACGTTCAAATAACTTCCCGGAAAAAACGTAGAACTGACGTCGATTAATGTCGAAGATGTCAAGGTGTTGTTCAGGACATTGTTATGACGTCTCCTGCTCGACGGTCAAAGAACTTCTCATACAAGACGTCCAACAGACGTCGATTACTGTTGAAGACGTCGAGGTGAAGCTTATGACGTTGTCACTACGTCGCATGTTTGACGTTGTCGGAACCTCTCATGTGAACGTACCAATGCCGTCGATAAAAAGTTTGTTAAGGACTTCGACGTCGCCCAACGTCTAGGACCTTATTTCGACGTACTCTCGACATCTTGTGCTGCCTGGGTTGGTCCGCTAACACATGCCTCAGTGATACACGCGATAGGGGAGCCTTTTTTTAAGCAGCGTCCCCTTTTTGATAAACGGCATACCTCTAAACTGGGGCTCCACTCTCCAAACCAAGCTTCAATAAAACGAACCCGTTCTCCAAAACGTGTTTCAATGAAATGGCGTTCTATTAACCGTAGTAAACCCGTCAGGCAAGCCTCTCAACGAGGACAACCTAAGGCTCATTTTTCTAACGTCCTGCCTAGGCAAACTGTTTAAAAAATTAGTCCCAACAAGACTCAACAAATAGCTACATGACGCAGAAGCACTTTACAATACCCTCCTTGGCTACAGACAGCGGAGCTTTACCCAGGACTGTCACTTACAACTCAAAGAACTCCTGGACGAACCCAGCACAGCCCAAATATGGGCAGTGCTTGCGCTTGATCTCTCCAAAGCTTTGGATAACGTCACACATGACGCCATCCTCTGAAACCTAGAAAGCACGAACTGCTGAAGCAAGACGTACAACTACACCAGAAGCTGCCTAAAGGACGGCTCAGCTCAATTAACAATAAGACCGCTTCAAGGAGATGGCCTTTCCATCAACAGGGGCACACCACATGGCTCAATTCTATCTCCAACACTGTTCGATCTAGCCATCATGCCCCTACCCAAGGAATTGAATGCCGTTCTCAACGAACGACACTCCACCTACGCCACTAATGTTTCACACGCGTTTATAAAAGAAGCACTGCAACATGCAGCTGATATAACGCAACGCTTTTTTATTTATTTATTTATTCTTGAGCTGAAGATGTCTACCAACAGCTAAACGCCTTACCGGTGGTACACCATAATACATTCAAAATGAAACTTGCAATGTGAATACTGCAATAACGTAAGTATAAAGAAACATCCAAATGCAAATGTTCTATGTGATTTCCGCTTAAAGACATCTTTTACGGGTGACGAAAGATTGTTTTACAAGTCCACCATTCCTGAGAGAGGCGAGAAGTTTAAATGTCAAAGAACATTAAAAAAAGTTCATTATATCTATACCTGTTTTCACCTCAAGAAAAAAGCACGTTTTGCGCATTGTTCCTGCGCGGCGCGAAATAGTTCATACGAGATTCGGTTGTCGGAGGAAAAACGATGCTTTTGGCGTTTGGAACGTGTACGTCTTGATAATATAACATACCTATATCTAATCTAAAATTCACCTACATACGTCTTCATTATCCACATAAAGGGGAAAAGTAGTAATGTTCCGCGAGGAGCCGAACTTGTTTTACTTCGGTTCTTGAGGTGAAAACAGGTATAGAGAAGCGAGATGGTACACGCTTGCTTATATTTGTTAGCAAGCCTGGGCAAGCTACTCCGCCGTTCAATAGTGTGTGCAGAAATAACAAATCCCTTATATATATTATCACTACAACTGTGATTATTTGCAAATTTACAAAGTAGCCAGCTCTAAACATAATATTTCTTACGTAAGTATCGGTCGTAAACCAAACGAATAACACGCATCTGAGCTTCTTCAATATTTTAATCTAGACAACGTCAATGAATTTTACGCAGTTGATGCAAATTCTAATTTTGAGCGGACGAAACAGTTATATACGCCTCGCAAGTGGGCTCATTTTCGTCTTCTGCGCATGAGAAAGGAAGTAGCGGTGACGTCAGAACGCCGAGCCCTGATTGGCTGATCGCGACCCCCCTATCTGAGCGTCGTCTGCTTCTCCTTTGCAACGTCGTCTGCTCGCAACGTCCGCCTGTCTTACCTTTCCTGCGACTTTCGGAAGTGCAGGTCTTTACGAGCGAGCTCGACTTCGCCTTTCAGAGAGGGCAGACGAAATAAATCGAGCGGTACGTTGTTTTTCACAACTAGCAGACGCGCATCAAGGAGAGAAGTCAAAGGACTCACTGGCGAGGTGTCCCGAGGCGCCGAGGTTTGTTTGCTAAGAACCGAGAGTGAGCGTGTTAGTGTCCGCAAGTTCCCTCCCAAATACTTTTTCCCTCCTTTCGTGTGCGGCGAGACTCCTCACACTTTAACGGCGTCGGCGGGTCGGCGCAGTTAACATCGTCTGCTTTACGTGTGCTAGTCAAAGCGATGGCTGCTTTACCTTTCCTGCGTCTGTCGGAGATTCACCGCTTTTTCACCGGCGAGAGTCACCGCTGCCTCGGAAAACAAGGAGATGAGAAGAGGAAGAGATTGAAGGGCTCACAAGGGTCGCGCGGGCATATTCCATTCAGCACGCCAGCCGGTCGTGGGCAGACGGTCTTGGCCAAGGACCGTCGGAGCACCGCTGTGCCTGCTAGGCCTATCTGCCGAGCTCGCTTACTCGGGGTCGGTGGAATCGTGGCCGTTGGAGCATTTCCCGGGTGTTTGTGGATCCAGCGTTCTTGTTCGTCGTGGTTTATTTCAAGTACTTTTTCCTTTTTTTTCTTGCTGCTTGCAGTCGGGACGCGTGAGAAGAGCACGTACAAAAATAAACGTCCGTTGATCGTCGCGACCAAGTAACTGAGCGACGCTGTCGGCCATGCTGAGTTGATCGTCGTAGGATTCCGTCGTAACCTGAGCAAAACTTACGATAATTTCGCTTCGTGAATACGAATTTGTTCTCACGTTTTGTCTTACGCACTCTTTTGGCGTAAGACGGTTTTGTGAATCTGGCCTCTGCACTTCCGAAAGTCGCAGGAAAGGTAAGACAGACGCAGACGACGTTGCGAGCAGACGACGTTGCAAAGGAGCAGACGACGCTCAGATAGGGGGGTCGCGATCAGCCAATCAGGGCACGGCGTTCTGACGTCACCGCTACCCCCTGCGCAAGAAGCAACGTTACTAGATTACCTCAGTTGTGGAACTCCCGCGGAGAGGGGTACCCCCCCTCACTCACCTCAATCCGCCTAGAGTCGTTCGAAGCGCCATCTATATTTTCGTTTCATAACTGTGCATTCTAAAGAGCACAGCTGAAGCGCCAAATGGCGATCACAACGCCGCCATTTCTCCCGCAGCGGTCACTCTACGAACTGCACGTGACATCTATTTTTGGCTTCAATCGGGTTACAGGGGTTCCACCCCCGTCTCCCTTGTGGACGCGCCGCGAAATACCCCCAAGACGAACTTGCCCTCCGCATAGTTCTATTGCAGTTTTCGGGTTTTAAAGTGTTGTGCTATTCTGGACATCATGCTACGTATTCTCAATGAGGAAGCAACTCCTTCGCCTGTGCCTCCATTCAAAGGGCGGAATCCCATAACACACCGAGATCTCGAATTTCATACTTCCGCTTTATTTCACATATGTTCAGCATGTAAGAATGCGTATGTATTACATTTTTCGGCTGAATGTAATTACTCAGATATTCTAAAAATGTAACATAAGAGAATTCTTTCAAAACCGCATACTGACCGCGATAATATTTCTTTGAAAATTCAAGCTATCTCCAGGGGTTTCAATTTATGGAATACTTTTATGTCGTCTGCATAGCGCAGCATCTGAGAAACTTTTATAAAATCAAAAACATAATTGAAAAAAAATGTATAAAAGGGAACCAAGATTTGATCCCTGAGGAAAAGCAGCCAGCGACGTCTGGGGCAGACATGACTCCTTGAATGCGTACAAAGTTCTCGCGCCCCGACAAATAACTTCTGAACCACCTTCTAGCTGTACCTTTCGGTTACTCAATATTCAGACATCTTTACTAACAGCAATTCATAATTGACCATACTGAAAGCTTTCGGCACATCTAAAAAGATACATCGACCCGTCCTTGGTTTGGGACGCAAAACTGCATAAACTAACAAAGATTTGTTTCTACCAATCTGCCCTTCATAAAACCATGTTGAGCAAAGTTAATTCAGTGTTCAAAAAGCGACACAGTCATGCACAGACAACCATCTCAAAGCCTTTGGATACGTTAAACAGCAATGAAACCAGAGTATAATATTTTTTTTTATCGGTTGGATCTCCTGATTTAAAAACAGGAACAATCACAGCACCCTTCCACACGGTAGACAACGACTCTGACCTTAAAGAAAAATACAAAAATGTTATAAAACAGGTGCGAATATGCTCCATCGAGTCCTGTCGATAGCTTTGGCTTGAGTTTCCCCACTGAATTAATTTTTTTCGGAATTCTCGACCTTCATCCGCTACCACCCATTCCCCGCAACTCCAACGAGTGTGAAACGGGTCAACATCAACTGATTAAATAAAACTGATGAACTACAATCTTACAAAAATTCTGAGCGACATCAGGCAGGGGAGTGATAATTACAACCTCCTTTATTCACAGTAATTTGCTGTCGTGTTTTTTTTTTCTTTTTGTATTTCTTCGTAAATCGCCAACTGTCTGTATCGTCGCTAATGTGTCCCCCCTTTCTAAATGTTTAAAAAGCACCGACACGTTCAAATAGTACAAATATCTAGGATGCGTCCTTAGGTTTCCTTCAATTCTCTCCTTTGTGACTCATATCATCATGCTGATCAATTTTCTTCAGCTAAAGTTCTACACATTTATTTGTCATACCAATACTTTAAGCCAGTCAGCTTGTACTGCCTTTGGTAATTAGGTTTTCTGCAACAATTCCGTCTCAGTTTCGGTGAAACACAAAAAGGAACCTTTGAAGATTTTACTGTACCCACAAGAATGAACAGTGTTAGCATCGTTTAATCTTGCTTCCACGTACCAATCTAGATTATTGTAATATCTGTACAATATAATCACGCCTATTATTCCGAAAGTAAGGGCAGCTTTCGTTCGAGGCCTGGAAATAAACAAACAGCTCAAAAGGAGGGTGGTACTTGTCTACCCTTACCAACAGAGCACAAGCAGCATTGACTTTAGGGCACTGGTCATTTCAGAGAAAGAAATCACGAGACTTTCGGGCGGCACTTGAACGCGTGAGAAGAGTACCGTCGGACGGCACTCGAACGCTCTGCAAGAGTGCCGTCGGACGGTACCCCACCAGTAATACACGCGCCGTCTGACTCTCTTTCGGACGGCACTTGTAGGAGCGAGTGGACCGTCGGATGGCACTGTAGACACAGCCTCTAAGGAATGCTTCGGCTCCATATGCAGTTAAGCCTTCAGCATGTTATGCAAAGCACTCGTACATCAATCGCCGTACTTCAGTTCTACTCACCTGCCATGTAGAGTACTTTCGCGTCGTAGAACCCTCCTTTTGTTCGCGTGTCTCCAGCCCAGTAGAGCTGGTACACCTTGGCGTCTTCAACTACACCGCTAAACTTCCTTACATAGTCGGAACTCCCGAAACACTGGGTCTTTTCGAGGAGAAATTCTACTAAAACGTAAGACGTTGTAGAGCTCGGGCGGGATCGACAGGTTGGAGCAAGCGGGCAAACAAAACGAGTCGAGAGCGATCATTCATGGAAGCTCGGCGAAGCCGGGCGAAGCGAAAGTAAAGGAGTAAGTGGCGCGTTCGGCCAGTTCGGCGTTCGGCGGGCTTCTGATCAGTGTTGTCGGTCGGTTGCGTGTCATATCTCTAACATCAGCGGTTTTATGGTTACACGTCCCGAAATCGTTTTCTCGTGCATAGATTATTTTTCGTATTCATAGATTTGACGAAATATTGGTATTCGAACGAACTTTACGTCCATTGACCGTACGTCTGTCTGCCCGTCAAAGCTTTTTGACGTACAGTCAGAGACAATCGATGTCCAATCAGAATCGCCACCAAGAAATCTTGACGGCATTTCGCGGCGGCCGACTGCCACCAGCAAACCATCAGAAAGCCGACAAGCGGAGTCTGACTGGAGTTTGACTGTCGGTCAGAGTAACTTGTTGGCCAATCAGACGTGCTTGACGTACAATCAGGCACAGACGGGTATCCACTAGAAAACATCGACTGCCAGCCCCATTAAAAATGTTGTTACATTGTGCGAAATCATTAAGGTGTGCAAAATCAAGCAAACAAAAAGCTCTTAGTCTGCAGAGGACAAAGGACTCTTCTGCTTAACGGAGACACCTGAATTTAAAGTCGTCAAAGAACACAACCCCAACAACTGCAACCTCTGATCAAGGTACTCCTAAACGACAAGAAAATTCCTTAGAAAAACGCCGTCACGATCCTGGGAACAACAGAGCAGTGGGCAAGCCAATCTCACCATAAGAAAACTTATCGACCAAATCAATCAAATAATTCAAGTCATCAAACGCATCTCCAACAGGCACAAAGGACTAGAAGAAACAGACTTACTGCGACCCAAGAAGGGTCTTGCCATTTCCAGCTTCATGTTTCATATTCCATAGGTAAACGTCACCAAAACAAAATTAAACGAAGTGCAAAACAGCTAAGGAAGTCCACAAACTGGCACTACGCGTCCCCATATACGCCAGCCAACAAGCTCTAGACGACGCAGGCCCAACACGTGCACTAGAAGAACGCCTGATGGCCCACAAGGTTGGACAATTAAGACTCCTACGAAACACAATCCAGGGACGCAACATCCTACGCACCCTGGGCTATCAAGTGGGCGATAAGACTCAACGAACGTAAAAAGGCCATTTTCAGCCCCCAACACAGGGCAAGAATTAAGGTATCACCAATACCAACTCACACGAACCCTGACAGGCACCGTTAAAGACGCAAACTACGTGTGCAAGCAACCCACGAAGTCAGCCGACGACCAACGAGCACTCTGCATCGATACCAATCTTGCACCGGATATCTTTTCGGCGCCAGTGGCAGCTGTAAACAAAGAGCTTTTTACGGTTTTATTAATTCCAATACCTGAATACCACAGCCCAACCCAAGCATAAATAGCTGCAATTACTCTGGCTCTCGCAACTGATGCTCAGATTCCAAATAATTAATCATCCTAACGGACTCGCAAGAAGTCTGCAGAGCACTCCGTCTAAAGGGGTGTCAAAACAGGATACTACTAAAACGCACGACTCCGACAAATCGTGTGGCGCTCCGCTTCCAGGCCGCCGGGGTGAAATTTTCCCCTGTCAAATCTGCCGGGGCAAAACTTCCCCCGTCAAATCTCCCCCTCGCTACCTCCACGGCGGCCTTGCTCTGCTCATCACGTCGGTTCGGAGAGCCACTCACACACTCTGTTGGCTGTCGGTCAATCGCTCAAGGCCTCCGCCGCTATGGAAGTCCCGAAAACGGGAAAGGGAAGACTCGAGTGCGAGGGGGCAAGCCAGGCGAGCGCGCGTCGTGTCCAAGGTCGTGTCATCCGTGTCATCTTATAGCAGTTCTGTGGATTGGATCGGATTCCCTGCGGCTCTTGTTCCCAACGTACCTAGTATAGACAAACAAACCTCGTTGGTTTGGAGTTTAATAAAATAAATGATATGTTCTTAAGTACTCAGTGTTTCTACATACAACTAAAAGTATCACAGTTGCGCACTGCACTGTTTTTTTTTCGAGCTAAGAACGTGGATTTGACAAAAAAAGTTGAGCCGGGGCGGCCGAAACGCGTGATTCGACGCAGGAATCTCCCAAATCCACCCGAAGCCGGACCTCTTTGGCCATCCTGCCGAGGTGACGGCAGTAGCAAGGCCGGCGACCTCGTGAGCCGCGGGAGATAGACAGGCATCAGTCACACCAGTGCCAGGAGGATAGAAGGGTAGGAGAGGGCATTCAGCCGCGAAGCCTCCACAAGCCATGGTCCCTTGACGCCTCGCCTCTTTCTCATTTTCCTCCTTACTCTCCTTACTTATCAGCCCAACATGACCACATCACGTGACCGTAGCTAGCCTTCGTCTAGCCTTCGATCTGATAAAACCTACCGGACGGAGCGCGCGCAAGCCTGCAAGGAATCCTTCCACAATCAAGCCATCCATCTCGCACGTGACATGTCACGCGCACCAATCGCCAGAAAGATCTGCGGTCACGTTGGGCACAATATTGTTTAAACGCTTCTCACCTTAGCATGGACTAACTGCGAAGGCTGTGCAAGCGCGAGCTGGTAGCATTGACTGCCTTGACTGGAGCACTCGCTGCACGAGCGCTCGTGCAGCCACCGAGGCTTCACAAAAAGCAAATAGCTCGCGCGTTTAGCATGCGCGGCTAACAATAGTCCGTGCTAAGGTGAGACGAAGTATAGGCTTCACCAATATTGCAACGTGCCCCCTCCTAGTACTTATAACCTCCTTGCACCAGCGGCAGGTGGCGTGTGACGTCAAGTCTGACGAGCACCGACGTCAAAGAAAAAAGAACGAGGCGAGGAGGAAAGTCGTGAATTTGGCTTGGCCGGTGTCCAAACAGACATACGACCGACGACTCCCGAACGCTTCCATTTTGACGATTTTTGCAGGAGTCGTGTGGCCTGACGACTTTTGTAGAGCCTGTTTGGACAGGCCTTAAAGGGGTGTCCAAACAGGATACTACAAACGCACGACTCCGACAAATCGTGCGGCGCTCCGCTTCCGGCCGCCGGGGGGAAATTTCCCCCTGTCAAATCTGCCGGGGGGAAACTTCCCCCCGTCAAATCTCCCCCTCGCTACCTACACGGCGGCCTTGCTCTGCTCATCACGTGGGTTCGGAGAGCCACTCACACGCTCTGTTGGCTGTCGGTCAATCGCTCAAGGCCTCCGCCACTTTGGAAGTCCCGAAAACGGGAAAGGGAAGACTCGAGTGTGAGGGGGCATTAAGCAAGGCGAGCGAGCGTCGTGTCCAGTGTTGGACAAAATACTCGATAAAAGTATTTAAGTTAAGTTACTAAATACATGCTTCATAAAGTATTTAAAATACTACTCAAGTTACTTTCACTGTAAAGTATCTTGAGTAGAGTACAAATACTTAGAAATGTAATTCAGTTACTTTTGAAGGTACTTCCGCATTGCGTAATTTGTATCGACGTTTGCTCACGGCTGTATAATTGTCATTGTCACAACGATAATTATACAGCTGCGCAAATCTTGGTTACCAGTATGGTATATTAGCAAGCAACAACACAAAACGGAAAAAGAAAAGAAAAAGTATCGTAGGGCTATTTTATGCAGTCCAACTATAAGGAGCAGAATATTGTCACGAATGACAAATGATGAGGCAGCGAATAACTGAAGAAACTAAAAGTTTAATGAGGCGAACTTGTGCCCAAAACAAAGTAAAAAAGGGTAGCGTCGCAGGCGTCGATGAAGGCGAAACGGCAGGATCGAGCGCTGGGACGAGACTGACTGCGGAGCGCCACTCGGAGCACTTTTGTACCCGCGTGGGTTTCTGGAACATTCGAAGTAGAAAGTTCCGTGCGTAGAACATTCGTAACTCGATCACACGACAAGGTTCTCGAACTTACAAGAATGTCAAGTTGAAAGAATAAATAAAAGAGGAGTCCGCTCCCTGGCATCGAACCCGGAGCCTCCGCGCACAGCCAAGCGCGGTAAGCATTCGGCCACGCGCTCGGTTTTTTTTTTTTTCTTTATTGCATAAAGCAGGGAACACATGAAAAATAATAATAAAAATGCTCTGCAAAGCTTTTGCAGGGCATGTTAAAAGGCTTTCATTTCCAGTAGCTCTTTGCAAAGGCCTAGCCATTCAGGCTTGGGCTCACGGGTGGAACAAACACTTTCTATTTGTTTAACAAGGTCGAAGAAATATAACCGAACTTCTTTGGTATTGGGGTCGGCGTGACGCACTGCCATGCGCGACCGCCATATACTGCACAGTCCTAAAAGAAAGAACATATCAAAAGGTACACAATCGTCGTTGCTTACACTCAAAATCATATGCCCGACGGGCTGATACAGAACTCTTTCTTTAACGTACGCTGGAGGACGTCCCAAAAAAAAAAAACTGCGTCCCAACAGAAAATAAAAACGTGCTCAATGGTCTCGGGTTGCTTACACAACATACAATCCACCGGCCATGGTACACCTACGCCCTTTTCTCTCAGCCAAGCTTTAACTGGGAGAATATTGCTGTGCAATTTGAAAAAGAAAGTTTTGACAGCGGGTGGTACACACATGCGCTTAACACGTTTGAGTACATCGCGACCATTGCTGCAAATGACACTTCTGTACAGCGGGGCAGGAAACAAACTTAACACCAAGTCACGTTTTAGCGTCTTCTTGGTTACCACAGACAGATACTCCAAAGAAAAGCGGGAAGACAAAAAGTGGAAAGCGTCGACAACCTCTTTGTGAAAGCCATACAGTCTTGATGACTCACCGCCATAGGATGATACAACAAAGGTCAGTAAATGAGGTGACAGTTTTGTTTGAATGAACGCGCGTATGAAAGGGTGGTCTTGATCGCGGAGAAAAAAGAAACGTGACACCAACTGTCGTACAAACAAATGCGATAATCCCAATCCGCCATTACTGACACGATGAAACAGATTGTCGCGCCTCATGGGCAGTTCCAGATGTATGTCACAAAAACGCGGTGAAACTTTTGCACGTTCATACGGGCACAATGAATTACTTGCAACACATACCATAACCTGTCAATAAGAAAAACATTGCAAACAGTCGCGCGCGCAAAAATAAACAGGTCCCGCCTCTTCCAGTGAGAGGCGCGCCTGCCGAGGTCGGTGGCGACACCCGACCAGTAGGATTTGTTTTCACGAAAGCAGTGTAAAGTTGTATTTGTTCTGCGCTGCTAAGGTTTACGAACTTGGACAAAGGAGACTAGAAGGACTACACATACACACGAAGGCGCAACTAACAACAATGAGTAACCAACTAGCCCAAACCCAAGCTTTATTGAGCAGTGTAAAGGCACGCCGAGGTATGTGCACGGTGCCCGGTCCCAGCTGACGCCTTCAAAAACTGAAGGTGTTGTGGCCCACGCCCCATGCCAAAATCTACGGCACTTTTCCCAGTTCACTGCTGCCCCTGTGGCCTCACAAAACCTTTTTGCCAACGCAACGGCAGCACCAACGCTTCTCTTTTCGCTGCAAAATACTGCTATATCATCGGCGTAGCTCATTATCTTAATCTCAACGTCCCCCAACCGGTAACCACGGCAATTCTCGTTGCCTAAAAGACTCAAGCAGAACAGTTCCAAATACAGATTAAAAAACAAAGGTGACAGAGGGCACCCTTGCCTGACTGATGACCGGACATTAATTTCTTCGGTCAACTCCTTGTTTACGATAAGCTTTGTCGTACAACACTCCGTGCGACGCGACTGGCGCGCCGCCGCGCGGCCGGTACCGAGGGTAGGCAGTGAGAACCCCAGAGAAAACGAAACCGAACCCACGCCGCGTACGTTGGTACGCATTGAAGTCGGAGCGGTGCGGTTGCGCTGGGTTGACAGCATGAAGTGCTTTGCTGCCTGTGGTGCGTCATTAAGTGCTTCAATGGTTATGCGTCGTATCTCGTGGGGACAAAGTTTCACAGTTTTTCACCTCGCCGATGTTTTGTGGGACAGCAACAACGATGGACCCGTGCGTACGACGCGAGAAATTTGGTCTCCCGATCATGTCTGCCACTGTGTCGGCACGACTGACATATTCTGCACTGCCGCTTTGCGCTCTGCGTTTGCTTTCGTACCAGTAACGCCTACATGTATTAGCGCCGATGGGATGAACCGAAATGCCATCCCACACTCGCGGGTATGCATGCAGTGCCAATTTCGTTGGAGGAATGCCCCCCAAAGAAGTTTCGTCCCCATCGGATGATATTTCCGGACAAAATGGCACGCAATCTATACTTCATGAAGAAAAATTCGAACAGTAAAAAAAAGTGACAAATATGAATCTAAGGAAAACTACAATGAAACTCGGAATCACTGGAGAATCGACGTTTGAGTATGGAAGTATTATGTGGTGTGCTTTCTTTCTTGGTCAGCCTCCTTTTGGATGTGGAAACGCTGACACCCTGAGTTCTGTAGACAACATTTTTTTCTCGGCTATCGCAAAGTGGTTCGAACTGGAAGTTCCGTTCACTGATTCCTTTCCTACCTGTAAAGTGTGCACCTCCCACGATGAGCGGTATTATCTTGACAGCCTTTGACGGTCAAACCCAGTTCCCATTTAGTTACGCCGCCCAAACTACATTTCCACCTGGTTTCGCTATGCCACCTCTTTTTGGTATAATAAGTGTTGTGCCAAGTACGATCATGTCAAAGTATACATGTGCGCCGAAAATCAGCACCTCGCACAACACAACAGCTGACCGCAAAAGCCCTTGACGGCCAAACCATGTGTTGGCCGACAACTTTGTTTTCTCGGCTTTGGAACCGCCTTTCGTAAAGTTGTTTAAATTGGAAGTGCTGTGTCATGTTACTGTCAAGTCCAAGCACCTGTGTGCCCAAATCTGCACTTTGCACAGCCCGCTATAACACAACATTTTAGGTCCAATATTGGATATCCCGTACAGCTTATTCTTTATTCGTTAGAAACATAACTTTCACACCTGCTGTCTTAATGAAACTTGGCACACTTCTTGCACAAACTTAGTGAACATCTCACTCGCCTCCAAATATCACCGTTCCAGCAGTCCTACGTTTACAGCGACGAGCGAAATAAATTTCCCACTCAGAGCAATTATGGTGGCGGCCATCTTGCTTTTCGGAAAATTGCTCAAACTCCTTTTTCGGCCGCAACTAGAGAAATTACCCCTAATAACGTGTCAAACTCAATGTATAAGAAGTGTAGAACAGCTAAATGCCCTTCTGCCCCAGCACTCATGCAACCTCACCCTCAACGTATCGGCTCAAAAAGCTAAAGTTTCGTCCGTGCGCGCTTCCGCCGCCACAGTTTGGCATGCGAAAAGGCGCCGCAGGCTGCTGATCGCGCCTCACTGTCGAACGCCAGCTCCTCCGCTAGCGGCGCTATGCGCGTTTTTCAAAGCGCCCCCTATAGTTCCCGCACGGAGCGTTTATGCCATTTTCGCCCCTTCCAAAATGACTGCGCCAACATTGGCGTGCTCCAACACATCAAAAAGGACGTCGTGTTTAACGCGGTCAAACGCCTTGTCAAGGTCTATTTGAAGCATAGCGACTTGATCTATGCCGTTGTCGCATGCCTCCAACACACTACGCGCAACGTGAACTTGTTGCTATAGACCGCCCTTGAATCCCACAAGTCTGGTGCTCGCCTATAATCTGGCAGGCGATGCTCTGAAAACGGCGCGCCAAAATTTTTGCGAAAACTTTATAATCGACGTTGCACAGCGTTATCGGTCGATAACCTGTGACTTTTCTAAGCTTGTCAACATCGTCGCTTTTGGGGATTAAACAGTATACGTTCGGGGCAAACGACGGTGGCAACCCCTTACGCTCGTACGCTTCGGAGATTACACATAGCAAAACACTAGCCACCACGTTCTTAAACTTTTTGTAAAACTCTTCCCCCAGCCCGTCTGGCCCCGGCGTTTTTGCGCTAGGCGAGTCGTCAATTGCCTTCTCTACCTCCTGAAGCGTAATAGACTGTTCGAGTCTTTCCTGTTCCTCTGCGTCTAATTGAGGTATGGCCTCAAGCAGGCCCACAAACATAGGATCTCTCCTTCCGTTGGCTTGGCTCTCAAAAAGATTCCTATAATGGTCCACAAAAGCCTTGCGAATATGTATTGGGCTCGTGCTGCACTCTTAGAAAAAAGGGTATGGATAGTCCTCCCTTAAAGGAGGAACGGTCTTGTAACCTATGTTCCTACAGAAAGGGAGAAACCTTCGTCCCTGAAGCAGGGGAGCAACTAGTTCCTCCGTAGCCTGCATCTCATTATGGCTGCCCTGAATCGAGCAAATCGAGCTCAATAAGGCTCAACGAGGACGCTACGTCTCTTGTACGGGACAAAAGGAGCAGCAAATAAAAGAGTAACACGAGCTTTCCGCGAACTGTCTTTATTTCCGAAGCCAGGTTCCCCCCGCAGGTACAGAAACTTGCGTTTCGAAAGCAGCTACTTAGTCTTCTCGTCCCCAGCACTGCGATGTTAAACGGAGACAACCGAGAACCAGTTACTTCGCGCACTTCACGTCTTACCTTTGCTGTTCCTCGAGTCACGATTCTTTCGCCAACCGCACATCACGGAGGAATGGCAAACCAATCCGCGAAACCAAAAGCCGCTCTCAAAAAAACAAACTCGAAGCCCTCGAAGCCGCCGTTTACCGCGTAGCGTGAAAGAAGGTTAAATCGCTTGCCACCAGATGGCAGGGTCAAACAAAGTAATTGCAACCAGCATAGCTAGGCGGCGCTAGATACCGCCCAATTCATGTTCTCCAAAAAAAAAATATTTTTATTTTGCTGAGGCTATCCTACGCCGCTTTCGGATCCTCTACTATACACACATTACGCATACTACAAGCATCAGGTGAAGAAACAGTAACATACACACACATGGAACATACAAATGTCAACACAGCGGCACACTAACCCGAACACCACACCCGAGATCTGCGTTTCCGGCTTTTATACTGGTCGTTTTGAACGTACGGAATTTTTCGGTGACTCCTTAAGCAATAAAAAATATTCCCAGCATGTTGATCTTTTCCCAGCAATGTAATACCACTGAGAATATTTCGAATGGCTCAGGGGATGAATCTCTTATTAAGAAGTAAACGCTCGATCATGCCGTAATTATTTAAAAGCCAATACATCACGCCGCTCCAATGCGGCTCGAAGCCATGAGTTTGTTTCCCCGCACGGCACGTCGTAGCCGGTATTTCTATTTTAGTTTGTTTTGCTATTTGTGCTGTTCGCGCACGGCTTCAATTGCCGTCTTGAATTAATCTCTGCAGAGCGGATATTCACTCAGCTGGAAGTGATGCTTCACGGGCAGAGAAATCGCTTTTCGATCAACTTGAATGCAGTCAAAGCCGCGACTTGCGGCAGGTGTTAAGTGTACGGAGCTACACCGTGGCAAGCTTGAAAACTTCTAGCGCTCATCCCAGCGCGCCACTTGGAGGGCAGGTTCCCCAGGAACTGTAGTATATTTAACTAGCAAAATAAAGGGTAGCTTTTTTTCTTTTTCTATTTTACCTACTATTCTTGTTTAATGCTGAAATTCCACACTGTACGTATATATACGTGCTTTCAGTCATAATTTCGTACTTTTCAGTCCTTTCCACAGAGCGCAATCGCTCTCGGGGAGGAGACAACCGACAGTCACATTGGCCACAGTACGATAGGAGCTTACTGTTCAGACCAGCGTTCCAACATGACTATCCGCACGTCGACCGATTGCACCTAATCCCTCAAGTGGTCTGAACTCTTAAATGTAAAGCGGAATGTCAACCTGCGACACCCCGCCCCCTCCGATCACGGCTCGGCCAGCGGCATCAATGCCCGACAGTTTACGTCATCTCATCTTGTTGTTACACCACTGATACGCGAAGACACGGTCACATCGGCGATAATTCCAGTCTTCTGTTCACAACGTACAACACTGCCATCACGATGTTGCTGCTATGTTGCTGACACGCAGAAATACAAAGCCACGTTGATTGCCGGTTGGCACTCGGCATCGGAAAACAGAACCAAACTTAGCACGGAAGGCACCCAGGCAGCCAGCAGCAAAACCTGCCGGTCTTGGACGCAGTTCCTGCGATTTCCATAACGTCGAAAACGTCGGCACAGATCCGCGTGGTTCCGCTACTGTAGTTCCGCGTGGGCTGGCGTGGGGTGGGCAGGGTGGGTTCCGCAATCCGGAGACGGCGGAGACGGCGACAACGGCGATCTTACCCAGTGTGCGTAGCTCTGCTGGCATTGCTCCGGAACTTCGCTGTTTTTAGCGGCTTCGTTTGCTCGTTTGCTAAAATTATTGATAAAAACATCAATGCAACCGAAATGTTCTGCACGTTTGGACTAGAAGACGGAATTAACGGTGGCCCTCGTTGCCGCTGAAGCTCAATCAACTCAACAACTTTTCTTAAGCAACGTGTGCGACGTGCTCGAAAAACGAAACCGAAAGAATATAAGTCAGGAGGGCGAAATCTTTCTCCCGTCTGCCTGGAGAAGGAGACAAACGGTTTGTTCCTCCCTTTTTCTCCTGTCCGCTTGGGGGCGCACCAGTAGAAGGGAGGAAGACGCGCCGTTGCTACCTTTTTCCTCCATTTTTTCTTAGAGTGTGCTTACACCCTGGTACTCAATCTCGCCGATTTCATTGCGGAGTGCGTAGCGTTTTTCCTCCGCTAAGGCTCGTTTTGTAGGTTGCTCTCCCATTGTGTATTTTTCTGACCGAGCACGAACTATGGCACCCCGGTACCGCTCGCGATGTAACTCGTCTATTTGTGCTCTAACGGTTTCTATGTCTTTAAGACCTACGCCCGGCCTTTCACACTCCGCCCTCAAAAGCGTTAGCAAATTCCCGCTCATCTCCCGCTCACTGCAGCGCGCCGCAAACGCCAAAACCGCAGATCTCTCGATAGCGATCATCTTAATTTCCTGCTTGGCGAGTTCCCACGCCTCGAAAATGTCGCTCTCCCTTCCTTCAAAAACGTTTCTGAAAGCTTTACCTGCTGCTTCAAGATAAAAGTCATCCTTCAGGAGCTTTATATTCAACTTCCAAAGTCTCCAGTTGAACTGGGACTTCGGTTGCGCTCTTTCACCGATGGTTGTTGAAATTAGACAATGATCAGAAAAAATTAAAGCCGTTTACAACTCCCTGTAACGCCGGGTTAGAGCGCAGCTCTTGAGGAGGAGGGGAAGGCACGGGGGGGGGGGGGGGGGGGGGGGGTCACGTGACAAGGGGGGGGGGTTACGTGACCTCGATGGGGGGGGTGAAAATTTTCCGCTAAATTTAGCGGGGAAAATTTTCCGCTAAATTTAGCGGGGAAAATTTTCTGCTAAATTTAGCGGGGAAAATGTTCCGCTAGATTTAGCGGGGAAAATGTTCCGCTATACTTAGCGGGAAAAATTTTCCGCTAGATTTAGCGGGAAAATTTTTCGCTAGATTTAGCGGGAAAATTTTCCGCTAGATTTAGCGGGGAAAATTTCCGCTAGATTTAGCGGGGAAAATATTCCGCTAAATTTAGCGTGGAAACTTTTCCGCTAAATTTAGCGGGGAAAATTTTCCGCTAGATTTAGCGGGGAAAATTTTCCGCTAGATTTAGCGGGGAAAATTTTCCGCTAGATTTAGCGGGAAAAATTTTCCGCTAGATTTAGCGGGAAAAATTTGCCGCTAAATTTAGCGGGGAAAATTTTCCGCTAAATTTAGCGGGGAAATTTACCCATCATGCACCGCGCGGTTACGCCGACGCCGACGGCGACGCCGCTCAAGCCGGAAACGGGCGCCTAAGAGCTGCGCTCTAAAAAACACGGGGGTGACGCGGTACTTTGTTAACACCGTGGCCATAGAGGCTGAAACATACACTCTGTCCAACCGAGCATGAGATGAAGCTTGAAAGTGAGTGAAGCGCATCTCGCACGTGTCGTTTCTAACGGTACCAGCGTCTATCAGATCATAATCTTCGAGCGATTCCGCCAGAACTGTCGCACTTCTATCAGCGCGTTGTCGAGTCGGCGTTCGGTCTGCCGCTCTGACAACGCAGTTAAAATCACCTAACAAAACAACCGTCCTATCGCAATCTACAAAACGGCGTAAGCCAGAAAAAAAACGAAACCCGGTCTTTCACCGTACTGGGGGCATATTAGCCCCGTGCGCGACCGAAAGCGTCGCTGTGGTCGGCCTTCCACGATTGGCCGAACGCTGACTATGACGTCGGAAAGGGGATTTATCATCGACGGAAATAAGAGGAATGAAAGAACTTTAATTTTGACGGTGTTGGCAGTGTTCCTTTGAGAGCGCAATGATTTCAAGCTTCCACCATGCTAATAACAAGCACCATCGAACTTGTTGTTTGCAAGGTAATGACGTCACAAAGGGGAACCACAGGAGTGCGCCACCAAAACTTCTCGCCGCTAATAGGCAAATAAGCCGCCAGTGAACTGTTGAAGAAGAAAAATCGCACACAATAAAACGTGCTTCCGTGTTGGTGGTGACGTCCAACTCCGACAAAGGAAAAGACTTTTTCAAAAACAAAAAACAACCCCCCGAAACACCGACAGCGTGCGTAACACAAACCTCATACCAAAGTAGAAAAGGCTTCAGTGCACTGGCTACCTGCTCCTCCTCAGCCATCTTGGTTTCCTGCAACGCCAAGAAATCGGGCCTCTCTTCCATTAGTAAACGTTGTACTTGGTACTGTTTCTTATGCGCGTTAAAGCCTCGAACGTTTAGCGTCGCTACCTTGATGGCTGTATCGAGGGTACACATAAAGGGTTGCAACATTGCACTTGCCTTGAAAATCGTGTGGAAGTTCTTGAACCGGGCGTAGCCGCCTTATGAACTGTCGACGCGCGGCCGATCGTCCGGGCGGCTGTATGGCACAGTCTTGAAACGGCCCCGCTTGTTCTTCTCCATCCCCAGCCAAGGGTTGTCGTTGAGGGCCATGCTGGGTGACGCGGGCGTGTCCTCGAGGTCGCGCTTGGGGGAGTCGGTCGCCTGGTCCATGACGACAACGCCTTCCGGGAGGCCCTTCTCAGACATCGGGGGATAGGCAGCGGGCGAGACAGCGCCGACCGCGGTCGGCGTCACCACAAGGGAAAGGATTTTGGAACCTTGTTCTGGAACACCCGGGGCCGACTCGTCCTCGTCGTCCGCCACGGAGACTTGCGCGGGACCACCGTCTCTGTTGGGGTTTCCCTGTGGTTGCGTGGTCGGTTTGGCGCCTTGCTCCAGACCCTGAAGAACCAGCTCGGCCTCGTTGACCTCCATGGTTAGCGGTGGAAGGTCGTCTTTCGCGTCTCCACCCGTGACGCGGGCGTATGTCCTCACGCAGTCTTCCCCGTCGTGACCAAAACGGAAGCACACCGAGCCCTTCGGCACTTGACAGTCGCGCCTGATGTGCCCGGCGCGCTTGCAACGCAAGCAGACCGGTGGTCGCCCCGGGATGATGATGAGGACGTTCCCTCCCTGGAGCCTCAGTTGGTGAGGCATGCCGTCGGGCGTGACGCCGCTCTTGAGGGTGATGCGCACGATGCGCGTCGTCGACTCGATGGCCTCAAAACCCTCGACACGCCACTTCTCGCGGGTGACTTCCAGGGCCCGTTTGCTCGAAGCTGGTTAACTAACCGCGGTTAAACGGATTTCCCTACGAGGGGGAATTTTAGGTCATGTGACCGGCAGAGTAAGGACGGCGGGGAAACATGGCGGTGCCCCGGTGAGTGAGCGCCGCTCGCTTTGGAAATAATACGTCGTTGTAGCTGCAATATTGGGCGCGTTTGTCAGCAATGAATGGTGCAGGAGACTTTCGATTTGCCTTACCTTATTTAAAACGCAAAGCATGAGCAATGACCTCGCCGCATTTTTCAGATAGTCTTTCGATTCTGGCAATTCCTAAGCCTAAATGAACGCGATAGTTGTCGGCATGGCAACGTCTTTGAAAAGTGGATTGCCTTGACTACGGTGGCCTTGACTCAATCGGCCAGGTACTGATAGCACACAAAAGCAGACAGCGTCCCCATAGACCTCTTGCTAAATTTCCCAAGCACCGAGGTGCACGAGTGTAGTTACACGCGCTGCGCGTGCTGGCGTCTGCAGTAGTCAGTATTCTAAAGCAAAAAGCCTACAACAAATTTTGCCGTGCACGCGCGTTCGTCAAAGATTTATTATGATTATTTACTTCGAATATTTTATAAGTGGAAGGCCAGCGCGCACCGATCGTTGAATTACACTTCCAGTGTTCTCCTCAATGTTAGGGTAATTTACTAATAGGTCAATTTTCACTGGAACCGAATTACAGGTTTTTCAATTTATGACGGTCTTATATACAGTTCTTACATGCTGGCCAACCATGCTGCCAGGGTAACGCCCGCCTTTTACTGCTCACTTCTTTCTCATCGTTTCTAGGACTGAACTTCGTCGTCCTCTTTCGAACTTGGAAGGAACTTTCAACGAGGCTTGTCTTCACTTCAGAGAGCCAAATATTTAGATATTTTCCAAACAATGGTTAATTTAGTTTTACCTTACCGATTATCTGTACCACGAGCAATAAAAATTGTTTCTTGAGCTCAAAGGTATGCCGCGCAGCTTTGCGAAAACATGGTAGCGCGCATTTCTGGGTCCCCCCATCTCGGGGACCTTTCCACGGAAGCAAATTATATTCGCTACAGCCAGGAGGTGACACCAGCTACCACCCCATAATAAAACATGGAGCTATCGCTCATCCAGCCTTCGTCAAAACTTGGCTAGGTACAGTGCTAATCACACTTGTCTATAACGCGCGAGCGTGCGACTTTCTCCGGGGAGCGCTAGACTGGTGGTATTCGCGGAAACTAAGCTAGTCACGTGGCGCAA
This sequence comes from Ixodes persulcatus, assembly GCA_013358835.2. Classification (NCBI taxonomy): domain Eukaryota; kingdom Metazoa; phylum Arthropoda; class Arachnida; order Ixodida; family Ixodidae; genus Ixodes; species Ixodes persulcatus. The sequence continues at coordinate 129,224 of JABSTQ010008555.1, read as the reverse complement.
CATGGAACGGCCCGCTCGAGGGGTGTCCCGCGCACTCTATCAGCTTGATAAGCGATAAAAGTAAAGTGCTTTATGATATATTTTTGTTTTTTGATGACGACATCGTTGATAGGTCTTCATGCTTTAGTTTGTTTATTTTTCGAGCAATGATGTTTGTAAAAAGCGTGCGAGCAGCCTTCCGCATTCGCCGCCAGCTGATAGAGTGGGCAGGACACCCCTCGAGCGGGCCGTTCCATGTTGTGCCACGTGACTAGCTTAGTTTCCGCGAATGCCACCAGTCTAGCGCTCCCCGCAGAAAGCCGCACGCTCGCGCATTATAGACAAGTGTGATTAGCACTGTACTTTTTAGGTACCTAGTAGGGAAGGGTGGTTAACTTTTAACCGCGGTTAAAGTTAACCGGCTTCGAGCAAACGGGCCCAGGACTTTGCCATACGGCTCGAACAGTTTGCTCACCGTGTCGTCGTGGACGTGAAAGGGGACCCAGTGTACGCGAAGGCGAACCTCGGTGGAGCATGGGTCAATGACGACGCACCTTAGGTTTTTGATGTTGAGCTCCTTCGCGCTCACCAGTCGCTCCTTGGCTTCCGGGGCGTCCGAAGCGTGGCCAGCCATACATGGTTCATCTGATATGCGCCCAGCGAGGCGATATCAGATAAAACAGCGATACGCCTGAGTTCCTGGCGAAAATCTTCGATCCGATATGGACGCCCCTTGAGGTCGCAGTGAAGCATGACTGAGTTTAAAACCGTTGAACCGGTAGGTACGGGTGGTAGAACAATCTTGTACTCTTCCGAGGAAGATCCGCCAACAGCAGACAAAGAACCACGGCCGGCAAGGGCCGATGTCGCCGCTCCGTCGGAGCTAGTCATCATGCGACCGTCTCGTGCGAGCGCAGAAGCAGAATCCGGCCACGCGCTCGCTGGGCAACGCGCGTGGCAATATCACTGATAGACGTTACAAAACATTTCTGGAACAACAAGAAAGAGGTCGCTTTAGCTTTTGGGGAGGAGATCAGACCGTGGAGCCTCAAGCGGTTAACTTTAGAGCTATATGGATGGGGACAACAAATACAATGACTCAGCGCTCGGCTGACTTAACCAAACGCGGCGTCAGCGTTTGGCTGGAGTTCGTGTTCTCCGGTGAGGGGGAGGAGGGGCTCTTTTGTTACCACTCCGGCCTGCATGAACAATGCAGCATGCACGGTGCCCAGCTCAGCACAAAAGCCCAAGTGGGTAAAGCTCGCATCCTCTGACGACTGCTTTCGGGAGAGATCCGGCACTTAACGTCACTTCACTAATTGTTGGTATTTTTACATTACACTGTGCCCCGCGCTCTATTAAAAAAATGACGTGAACATGCCCACAAGGCCTGTGGGCATGTTCACAAGCCTTGTGTTGGGTAAACATCGAGGTATGGGGGTGACAAACGGGTCAGAGCGCCTCGCCAATAGTGACATCGCTTAATATCACGTCCTGCGGCTCACCTTGGACGCATCGTTTAACTACAATCCATATTCCCTATATGTAACGGATATGAGCGAATGGATAACAAAGAGAACCCACATAATAGCCACGGCAGTGGTCGCACCTTCTTCTATTAGGCTGCGTTCAGAAAGCCACTTAACGTTGCGAGACGCTTTGTTGGCATTTTGAGAGGTCATCCAGCTTTTAGTTCGTTTCCTGTCCGGTTCTCTACTTATCAATGTTCGCTTACCGACAGTGTTCGCGAGAGCAATAGGCGACGGACTGAAGAGAAAAAGAAAAGAAAGTAAAGAAAACCTCGACGTTTGCCCTAGCGGGGTCAAATATACAAAAGCAAAACAAAAATGTCTTTTTTGTTTGTGTCCACTTCTCATTTTTTTTATTTGTTATTTTCTTGACACTCAAGTCTGCATTGTTGTCGTAGGTCGTTCCCCGGTCTGCGTTGCGACTCAGGGTGGCACCTTTACTTCCCTAAAACCACACTTTTTGTTTGAGGATTTATTTGGGGGGAAACTCTATGGAAACGAAAGCTGGCTTTGGGAAGGCGAGGGGAAAACCTTCATTGTACGAACTTTGCTGTGAAATATGAGTCATAATCGGCACAAAAGCGATGTTTTCACGAGGTCAGTTTAAGTCATCGTAGCTTATCGGAGCTAGCAAGAGGATTTGGTTGCTCGAAAGAATGTTTACGTTTGCTCGTGCCACGCCCACGCCACTTCATACCGAAAAACTGGGAAAATGGCGGAATGTCAAAAATGGGTGTAGGAACAAATGGTCCCGGAACTAATGGTCCCGGAATAAATGGTCCCGGAACTAATGGTCCCGGAACTAATGGTCCCAAGTTCAAGGTAGGAAAAAATGGTCCCGTCATAAGATCACTTCGAAAATATAACACACTCAATGCACTTTATTTCTTTATGCTCTCTACGTACTTGTTTGCTGGTGGAATGAGGAACTTGGTCCCGTAATTTGAGACCGGTTACCTCAGAGCAAGTTGATAAGGTTTCTATAATTCTTTTATTTAAAATTGCCGGAATACTGTCTAACAATAGAAGAGTCAGTGTTATTTTATTGTATTTAGCGATCGTATACTGCAAGGGGTCACTGCTATTACCATATAATGAGCATTTTGCTAGGGATGTTTTTTATGCCTTGTTTTGATAGACAAACTGAGCACTTCTACTCATGCCATTGGTGCTATGCGACTTCAATTACATTCATCTCCGCGTGTCTTTTGGTTACGGCCCACATTAGGAGCGGAGCTCGTGGCCTTTTTAGGTGGATTGGGTGCGTGTGCACGAGTGGTGCTCCTTCTTGTCTTTCGAAACAAATCAGTAAATATACCACCTAGGTTGAAATATATTTCCCGGGGAGTTGTTCAGAACTCAAACATTTTATTGATGCCATATAGATAAACATACAAAAATCTTACTGAACCGAGTGCTTCGGCTCACACCTCGAAGAAAGGCCTCCATGATTTTCACGCCCTGGCTGTACTGGCGGAGATATTCTACAGCTAAAAGTATAAAACTGATCAATATTTACGATATCTTTCGAGTGAGACGCTTATTAACATTTATACATATATTGACACGGTCTGAAAGAGTACAGTAAATTACTTACCGTTTGAAAATGGGCGAGCGGAAGAAAATGTGGCACTTTCACGCGTCATTCGTTAACTGAAGCTGAATCATGTGGTCAATCGTGAATGCCTGTGTTGTCGCTTATCTCACCAACGAAATGAGAAAGCGCCCCCGCCCCCCCCCCCCCCCTTCCCCCCCTTTACCCCCCTTATCCGTTATCGGACTTTGGAAGGTCCTAGTGCAACAATAGGTACGAGCTCCGTTCTGAGGCTTTTACAGGGGCGTCATTTTTGTGGGACCATTTTTTCCTACCTTGAAGTTGGGACCATTAGGTCCGGGACCATTTGTTCCGGGACCATTAGTTTCGGGACCATTTGTTCCGGGACCATTTGTTCCGGGACCATTTGTTCCGTTTCCCGTCAAAAATGTATTTGAGATAATGAGTACAAGATACTCGGAATTGTAATTAAAGTAGAGTATCAAATACTCTCGATCAAAGGTATTTGAAAGATATCAAGATACTTGAAAGAGTATTTGAAATGCAGTATCTTGAGTAGAGTATTTGAAATAGGCACAAGTCTGGTCGTGTCCAAGGTCGTGTCCACACTGTGGTCGTGTCCAGGCCCGGCCTAAGCGCCCTGGGCGAACTCCGGCCGCGGCGCCCCCCCCCCCCCTTTTTTTTATACGCCCCTATCTTCTAGGTACGACATCACGTTGTTAGTAAACATGTGAGTAATGGCCCAACACGAGCGTTTCGTCAGACAATAATCGCATTCCAAAAACGCAGGGCGCTGTGTTTAAATAAATAAAAAAGCTAAGAAATATAAAAAGGGGGGGGGCGCGGTGGCGCCCCCCTATTGATGGCGCCCTGGGCGACCGCACAGGTCGCCCACCCATAGGGCCGGCCCTGGTCGTGTCATCTTCCAGCAGTTCTGTGGATTGGATCGGATTCCCGCGGCTCTTGTTCCCAACGTACCTCGTATAGACAAACAATCCTGGTTGGTTTGGAATTTAATAAAATAAATTATATATACTTAAGTTCTCAATGTTTCTAAATACAACTAAAAGTCTCAATGTTGCGCACTGCAATTCATTTTTTTTTTTTCTTCCTACGAACGTGGATCTTGACAAAGAAAGCTAAGACGGGGCGGCCGAAACGCGCGCTTCGACGCAGGAATCTCCCAAATCCACCCGAAGCCGGACCTCTTTGGCCTTCATGCCAATGTGACGGCGGTAGGAAGGTCGGCGACTTCGAGAGCCGCGGGAGATAGACAGGCATCAGGCACACCATTGGCAGGAGGCGTGTGACGTCAAGTCTGACGAGCACCGACGTCAAAGAAAAGTAGAGGAGGCGAGGAGGAAAGTCGTGAATTTGGCTTGGCCGGTGTGCAAACAGACATTCGACCGACAACTACCGGACGCTCCAATTTTGACGATTTTTGTAGTAGCCTGTTTGGACAGGCCTTATACAGACTCCCATATAAGGGGAACTCTCTCATAACTGATTTTTTTAACAACAACGCACACACTAATTTTCACACTCTCTGGGAGACCGGAAACGAGGGCTCCTTGCACTGACGTCACATCGCATACTTTTGAACACAATGTAAAAGGAGGAGAGGGAAGCTGCTTTTGTAAGAATTTTGAGTGACAGGTTAATCTTCTATAATCTTCTGGGAGGAGAATAGCGACGCCTGTGCAAATCCGGGAGGCACAAAGGAGGATCGTGATAAGAGGGGAGCTCCTTCTTCCCTTTTTCTCTGGAGGTCATCGGAAATGACGCCATGTGCAAGCCACGTATGAAATGCGCTCGCCTGAGTTCACAACTTCCGGGCACCTAGCAACCCGTGCGCAACCTCGGAAACATCGCCGAAACACACACTCTCTCCACGACCACAACACTCCTTACATAAGCTAGAGAGAATATGCCAACACTAGAGAGCAGGAAGGGTGAATCCTTAGGCATTCCCTAAGGATCCACCAACGAATCTTCCTTTAATTTTTCGCGGTGAAGCGGGCTCGCCGAGCTCGCTTCGTCCAAACCTCTCTTGCACACAGATCCGCGTCGGCTTGCCGCTCTTTGCGCCGCATTTTGAATAGACGAGCTAGGCGCGGCTTCCGCTCCTTTGTCTTGTTCGCCCGCCTTGCACACTTAGCAGCGGCATCCGCTGCCTGTCGCTGCTTTTGCTGCCCACCGGTTTCCCACACGCGCATTGGCTTCCGCCCCGTAACCTTGCTTCCCCATCGCCTCGCCGCGCCGCGAAGCGCGTGCATTGGTTTCCGCCCCGTGACGTCGCTTCCCCCTCGCCTCGCCGCGCCGCGAAGCGCGTGCATTGGTTTCCGCCCCGTGACGTCGCTTCCCCCTCGCCTCGCCGCGCCGCGAAGCGCGTGCATTGGTTTCCGCCCCGTGACGTCGCTTCCCCCTCGCCTCGCCGCGCCGCGAAGCGCGTGCATTGGTTTCCGCCCCGTGACGTCACTTCCCCCTCGCCTCGCCGCGCCACGAAGCGCGTGCATTGGTTTCCGCCCCGTGACGTCGCTTCCCCCTCGCCTCGCCGCGCCGCGAAGCGCGTGCATCGGTTTCCGCCCTTTGACGTCGCTTCCCCCTCGCCTCGCCGCGCCGCGAAGTGCGTGCATTGGTTTCCGCCCAGTGGCGTCGCCTCCTCCTCGCCTCGCCGCGCCGCGCGCGCATTGGCTTCCGCCCCGTGACGTCGCCTTTCTCTCGCCCTTGTCCTTCACCACTCTCCTCTCTATGCGGCGCGCTTTCTTTTTCACTGTTCTGTACACGAACGGACGCCTTTAGGTTTTCGCTGTCATGTGGCTGGGCCTGAGTTTTCGCTGTCATGTGAGTGGGCCTGACAGCAACTGCTGGATCAGGATGCCTAGGTCTTTTGTCGTTTCGTTGCAGCTGCCGTTTACGTTCCTAGTGCCGTCCTGTCCAACGCTATCGGAATACGTCAACACCGCCATCGGAGGCAATGTTTCATCGGCGACATCGACAATTACAATTGTAAACAAGTTTCCGTTATCGCTTGGCCACACCTCGTGGACTGAGCAACACGTGACCCTTACGGCGCAGTTTTCGTTCGGACCCAACCAGTTACCATCAAGAGCCACTTTGACCTCAGCGACCCAGGGTAGAAAAGCGGCTTCGTCCTTCAACTTCGCCAGTGGGCCTGACAGCAACTGCTGGATCAGGATGCCTAGGTCTTTTGTCGTTTCGTTGCAGCTGCCGTTTACGTTCCTAGTGCCGTCCTGTCCAACCCTATCGGAAAACGTCAACACCGTAATCGGAGGCAATGTTTTATCGGCGACATCGACAATTACAATTGTAAACAAGTTTCCGTTATCGCTTGGCCTCTTTGTAACAAAATGATGCTTTGAAGCCTCTTGACTTTATCCAATATTCCCCGCCATTTCCGAAAATAACTGATGCACTCCCGATTACCCTTGGTACAATTACTATCAGTTAAAAGAAAAACACTATACTATAGGGAAATGAGAGGGCATCATGAAAGATTGGTAAAAGGTACTTGTACTTTGAGATTACATTTTATTTACAGTGCTTCACTTCAAGTACATTGCGCCCGGTGTACTTACTACTTTACTTGAAGTACGTACCCTGTTATTTACTTTGTACTTCAAGTACTTTTTAGATGTACTTAACCCAACATTGACTCTAAGTGCAATGTACTTATAGTACTTCCCAACACTGACATTTTCCCGTTCTTACTTTCTCCCGTTTATTTCGTTCAGGGTGTCTAGAAAATTATTATTTTGAAATTCCCTGACTTTTTCAGGTTTTCCCTGACAATTTCAGGTGAAATTCCCTGACCACTGTACAGGCAGTTAAATATATAAGACCATTACAACAGAAGGCATTGAGCATTGAGCACTGTGAGCATCATTTTGCACGGGCTTAATCCAGCTCACATATTCCGAAATATTCGGGTCCGTCCAGTTCGGATTGAACGAGCACTTTCTTGCCGCCGACATCGTCAGTGAAGAGGCCGCTTCCGGAAACACGATGAAAACACGACGCTTAACCACACACGTGAATAACCGAATGGCAGCATGGCCGCCAGATGCACACTTTCGGCTTAGATTGGAATGGGGTCCGCGGATTTTTCATTTGTTACTAAATCTAATAGCTCTAACTGAATCAAGCCTAGTGTCGTGCCCTCAATCCAATCCAAGGCTCTGACAGGATTTGTCGGTTGTCCCATTGCATCGGGTAGCTAACTCTACATCGGTTGAGCAGAGCCCGCGCTCCTTTCTAAGCAGGATTTGTTGCCTATATTTCTGCCCCCAAGTCCTCAAGTCTGCTCAGGGCACTCGGTGGCATTTCCGGCTCATTTTCCCTGACTGGGCTCGCTTTTTGACAATATCCCTGACAATTCCCTGATTTTTCCCGGTAATTAAAATTTCCCTGACAATGGACCTCTTGGCGAATATGTGCTGCCTCCTAGACACGCGACTGGGTTCGAGGCTAAGTGGCGAGAAAACAACGCGCGCGCAAGGCCTCTCCCACCCGTTCCACACCCAAAACGTCAGCTACATCCTGTTCACCCATTGAGGTGCTGTGACCTAGATACGGTTCCCCCAAACTAGCCTTTGTCCCCATCGTGCATAATCTTCCACCCCGAAGTCGACACAACGAAACCATCTTCCCTCTCTGCTCGGCCAGAAGGAAGAGAGAGAGGGTACTGAAACTATTCACTCTCGAACCGATGTTTCTACAAAAGGTCCATTCCACAATCCGGGCGATAATAAGGAGAATTCACTGGGCGCCATATTTGTGGGTGATGTCTAGAGCGCATGCTCTGAATGAGCCCACATCAATAGGCTGCTAAGACCGGCAATCTTGAGGGTGCGAAATGCTCGTTACAAAAGAACTGTGGAAGCTCGCCATCAGCACGCGCTCAGCAGTCGTGCACACGGCTATGGCCGCCAGTGTATACTTCCTATAGTTCCGACAGCCGAAGGCTACACAGTTCACCGGCATGATTGCGGTGCACGTCGTAATCTAGAATGGGCGTCGTCAGTACGTTGACTCGTGTTCTCCTTGTTCGCAACATCAAAACTTGAGTCTTGAGGGTCTCCAAGGCGCTCAAAGGCGAGAAATGCAAGATGGCGGATTGTTTGGAACTAGATACTCTCGAACCCAGGCGCATCAAATACTCCGCGCATGCGCACCGCGTATTTCTACAAAAGGTCCATTGCCGGTTTTTCCGGTCGCTAGACACCCTGTCGTTCTTCGTTTCCGTTTCTTTCTTAACACAGCGTGCTAAATGGCTGTATTTCATGCGAAAAGCGTTACGCTCGTGTGTAGTGAAAAAACATTGCAATGTAAAGTGCACATGGTCCACACAACAAGCAATGTTACGTCAAGTGTCCCGTCAATGAAAGGTAATCTCTCATTATTACCCCACTCCGCCTTTCCATATGGCGTATGATGTCTCAACTATTTCAGGGAGATCGGTGGCAGAGTGGACTAGCGCACACCAGCTCGGAGCACGTGGAGCGAAAGCTCGCGCTGCAGATTCCAGGGATCCTGGGTTCCATCCCTACCCCTGCCCGTTTCGATCTGGATGAGCATCGTGCCGGTGTGCGGTCGTGTAGCACTACTGCGTGGTGCACGTTAAAGACCGCAAGCTAGTGGTTGTACTGCACTAGCTAAATTGCTCATCTACAGCGAGTGTCTCGTCGCAACTTTGGAATGGCTGACCAACTAAACGCTGTATAAATATCCACACAACCCCAATTATTATCATCTATTTCATAAAATTTATTACAATAACCTGTCAAAAATGTTAACCCTACATATATTTAACGCCTTTGATGTCCACGTGTAAAATCCTCTTGTGGTTGGGACCGCCTTTCTCATTATACTGGGTGATTCAAGGAGAGGCCAGGTTCTTTAAATCGACTTTGTGCAGCGTTGCCCTCAAATAGTGCTTTTTTTTTCGTAGAATTTGCAAAGAGCGAACTTGCCTGAGGAAAAAGTAAAGAAAGAAAAAGGTTTAGCTCCTATTAGAGTTCCTGTATAGACGCTTTACACACGCGCCAGATTGAGCCGCCATAGCCGCCCTTCTCTTGTCTTACCGAGATGCCGAGCCACTGAAGCGGGCGTTGACGAGTCTCCACAACGGCCTATGCTGGGGGGAAGAACACAGTAACACTTAAAATGGCAATAACCTGTCCTGCTGTGGAAATGATGAAGTCAAGCGAACGGAATAATGGGGAACAAAAACTGAAGGTCAGTTATGGCGGCGCCCATGCACAGCTGCTGTAAAGCGTCTATAGGCTCCCTACGGGAGCCAGAGTTGCGCGTTCATGCATGGCATGTGGATTCAGCTCCTCACGTGACTGAATTCGGCGAATAGCAGCGCCGCGCGTTCGAGGCGCGCGGCGTGCTCAAAAGCCGGGGAACGTACACCGGGCGCGTGCAACGTCTACTTTGCTGCACGACACTTAATACGGCTCCTCACGTGATCGGATCTCGGCGAATAGCAGCGAGGGCGGCACGCGGCACGTGGAATCAAACGCGCAACTCAGGGAGCCTATAGACGTTTCCACTGTTTACAAAAATCACAGTCCACACGTGTTAAATCACAGTCCACACGTGTTAAATCACAGTCCAGAACGCGCACGTTCGTCGCTTCGGAAAGCGAGCAAATCACGCGCCATACGCACGAACACTGAAAATGGAACCTGCCAAGTGTCCTTTTTTGGAAAGGTCTATACAGGAACTCTAGCTCCTATGGAAACGCAGCGACGCCACCGGTCTTCAAACAACACGGCGCCGTTTCGCAAGGGAGACAAGAGATGGCGCAACGAACGCCGCCAACGAACGAGTATACGGCGCCGAGAGCCGGCGTCTTTAGCAGACGATTTTTCGACTCAAAAGCGGCGCGCGTTCCGCAGGCGGCGACAGTCGCAGAAACAAAAACAGGCGCGGTAACAACAAGGAACTGCAGTTCCTTGTCTGCTAAAGACGCCGGCTCTCGGCGTCGAATGCTCGTTCGTTGGCGGCAGTTGGCGTCGCGACCGCTTGCGCCATCCCTTTCTCCCGTGCGAAACGGCGCCGTGTTGTTTGAAGACAGGTGGCTTCGCTGCGTTTCTATAGGGAGTATTCACTGGCGGCCATAGCTGTGTGCTCGGCTGCGGAGCGCGTGCTGAACGCGAGCTTCCACAGTTCTTTCGCCACGTGCATTCCGCACCACCAAGATTGCCGGTCTTGGCAGCCTATTAATGTGAGCTCGTTCTGAGCATGCGCTCTAAACAGTGACCTCAAATATGGCGGCCAGTGAATACCTCCTATAGGAGCTAAGCCTTTTTCTTTCTTCACTTTTTCCTCGGGTAGACTCGCTCTTTGCAAATTTTACAAAAAAAAAAAGCGCCATCTGTGGGCAACGCTGCACAAAATCGTAGCGCGATAGGTTAAGAAACCGAATTTTGCGGTCGATTTAAAGAGCCTGGCCTCTCCTTGAATCACCCTGTATATCGACAATCAGATTTTGGAAGGTTTAAAGGGGCCCTGCAAAGCGTTTCTGATCATTTTAAAGCCCGAACCGCATAGGGCGTATTTGCAACGTATTTACGGGCGTTTTGGCGGGCGTAATCCCGACGTACAGCGGGCGTCGAGACGAGCGCTTCCTCGGTCGGCGTAAATACGCGCGTATTCGTCGGTCCGACCGAGACAGATCTCGGCGCTTTGGCGTATTTCGGCGTGTCGTGTCCGGAAGCGTACGGCGCGGTGCCGGACAATCAGCTCCCAAGTTGGGAGCCGGAAGTTGCTCGAGAATCGGCTTGCCTAGCGATGCGGCCGGCTGGCTGGCTTGACTCAGCCGCCAAAATGGGAGCTCGCTTGTCGCGTTCGCTGGTTTATCGGCAAACTGTACGAAATCGCTATATCTCTTTGAAACAAGCGATGAACGACTGAGGCAGAAGAAAATACCATCTATCTTGCGGGCGATGTGAAAAACTTACAAAAGAAAGGGTATTGAGCAGAGATCGCGGCCGTCCTCCTGCCTTGAGCTTTTGGCAACTTGACGTTTGCAGCGAACATTTATGAAACAGGCGTTAGAAAATTAGGCTTTGGTTGCTGATTAACATTCAGTTATTTCTGTCTCATTACGGAACGTAATATTATAGCAGCCGATCTACATTTTGCCGCCTTTCATGAAAGGCGCGAGTCGGGCTGCACTGCACCAAACGCCGAGGAGACGTCGACGAAAACCATCGTGTGCGTGTAGTGTAGCCGATTGATTAAGCAGAGTAAGCAGGGAACGCCAACATAGCAGTACCGTTCGCATCGTCTTCTTCGTTTTTTATTGACCTCATCACTTCTTCTTTCTTCACATCAAACACTACCTTTCCCCCTCTCTTTAAGGAAATATACGCATAAATATAAACAAACTAAAAGAAGAAGTACTAAAATGAACGAACTAAACTTCATCAGTTCTGAGTGCAATGATTATGGCACTGTGTGCCCAAATCTTTCTGGAGGCCTTCGCTCTCTGCAGCTCCGACGAAGGGGCTGCGTTTGCTGCGTTTGTGGTCCTTGCTGGTCAACGTCTGGTGCATTTGACATCAGCTGTTCTCCCGCCAAAGAGAAATTGTCTGGCTGGAGTGTATTATCTGCTTGGAACCACGAAGTCGCTGGTGACAGGCTGTTCTCTTCCTCGGAAGTAATCTGTGGCAGGACTTCCCGTGGAACTTTGGAGAGCTCACTAGCGTTCCAAACCTTGAAATCATCGAGCAGGAAGGCATTTTGTCCTCGGTGATCTAGTATTTTTCGTGGTTTTGAATATCGTAAGTCACCTTTAGCGTGATGTCCTGGTAATTTTATACGTACATAATCGCCTGGCTGAAGGGTAGGCATGCGTGCGCCCCTCTTGTCGTCCACGTACTTTTGTGAAGCGCGCTGATGTTTTCTTGACTCGTTCTCTCAGCTCACTCATTGCTGCTGTCGGATCAGTGGAGAAGTTTTCCGATGGCCATCCGACAATATTCAGCTTCGTTCGGGGGTGTCTGTTGTGCAACAAATATGCAGGTGATACGCCAGTGGTTGAGTGAGGCGTTGCACGGTACACTCTGATGTATTCAGTTAGAGCTTCCTCAAGGTTTCGTTGCTCAAGTAGTGCCAGTTGGATAAATCCTTTCATAACTCGGTTGAATCTCTCGATTAAGCCGTTTGCCTGCGGGTAGTATACGGATGAAAAACTGTGACGAATGCCACGTTCCCGTAAGAAATCCTCCAAGTCTGCCGATGTAAATTGGCTTCCGTGATCGGAGACAATCTCAGTCGGATACCCTTCACGACTGAAGAGAGTCAACAGGAATGTCGTCACTGTGTCAGAAGTCACAGTACTGGCAAAAGCAATTTCAGGCCAGCGGCTGAAATAATCCATGACGGTTATAACAAATCGATGGCGCTGTGCTGCCCTCTCGATTGGACCAACAATGTCAATACCAATCTTCTCCCAGGGATGCGCGGGAAGTGGTATGGGATGCAAAGGAGCCGGAGATGTCTTTGCAGACTTGTCTGCTGTCTGGCAGATCAGACAACCTCGAACAGCGTGTTCCACTTCGGCATCCATGGCTGGCCACCAATACCACTGTCTCAACCTTTGTTTTGTTCGTACTATTTCCAAGTGTGAGTCGTGACCCAGGGTGATGACCTTGGTAGTCATCGTAGATGAGACGACAACCCGTTCTCCACGTAGAAGTAAGCCATTCACCTCTGAAAGCTCAGATTGCACTTGGTAGTATGGTAAAAATTCAGTACCAAGTTTACCTTTCGATGGCCATGCTGTAGAAAGAAAATGCTTAACTTTTTGAATCACAGCATCTGCAGATGTTGCAATCTGGATGTCCTCCTTGGAGATAGGATGTTGAGTTATGGCCGAAATAACTTCCTCGTCCAGATTATCAGGTGATGTTGACGGTAATGGTAGTCGGGAAAGAGCATCTGCGACGACGTTGTCCTCACCCTTCTTGTAGCACACAACAAAGTTATAGTTCAGTAGACGTGCGGTCCATCGAGCGATTCTGAGTGGACGATGACCCGTGCCTTGAGAGCTCAATAAGGTGGTAAGTGCTTGATGGTCCGTGTAGAGGGTGAATGGTCTTCCCCAAAGGTACACATGCCAATGTTCTAGAGCCCAAACAGATGCGAGGGCTTCTCGTTCTCCAACAGAGTATTTGCGTTCTGCTGGTGAAAGTGTTCGTGAAGCAAAGGCAATGGTTCGAAGGTTGGATCCGCTAGCTTGCTGGAGGACAGCGCCAATTCCGTATCCAGATGCGTCTGTAGTAACAAGTACTGGCAATTCTGGATTGAACATGGAAAGTGCGTTGCAGTTGGAGATCAGCACTTTAATCCTCTCGAAGCACAGCTGCGCTTCGTTGGTCCACACGAATGCCTTCTCACCACGCAGTAGATCTCTCAGCGGTTCAACTTCGTCCGCGTAATTACGAAGAAATCTTGAGTAGTATCCTGCAACTCCTAAAAAGAAGCGCAGGGAATGAAGATCTGTTGGCATAGGGGCGTCCTGTATAGCTTTGACGTTCGCATGCAGAGTAGTTATACCTTCTGGAGCGACAGTATGTCCAACAAACGTCAAGCTCGGGACTCCAAAGACACATTTGTCATTGAGTTTTAGGCCAGTTTCAGAGATGCGCTGCAGAACCTTCAACAGGTTCTTTGCGTGGTCATCTGCGTCGGAACCGAAGATGATGATGTCGTCAAGATAGCAAAGGACACCACTACATCCGTGAAATATGTCGGACATCATCTTCTGGAACGCTGAGGGTGCAGATGCCAGGCCAAAGCATACTCTTTTGAAGCGGTAAAGGCCTTGGTGCGTTATAAATGCAGTGAGGTCACGGCTTTCCGGTGCAAGGAGGACTTGATGGTAAGCTGCTGTTAGGTCCAGTTTTGAGAATACCTTGGCCCCATTCAAAGCATTCAGCAGCTCTTCCGTGTTTGGTAGTGGAAAGCAATCTACAACGATTGCTTTGTTTGGAGCACGGAGATCCACGCAGAGCCGTAGCTTCCCATCTTTTTTTCTGACAACGACAATGGGCGATCCCCATTCAGATGCGCTGATCGGTTCGATAATGTCCATTTCTAGTAAGCGTTGAAGTTCTTTCGATACTTCATCCCGAACCGTAAGTGGTAATCGACGGAGTTTTACAGCAACAGGTGGGACTTCTTTCTTCACCCTGACCTGATGTTCGTATCCCTTTGCCAGACCTATTCCTGGGGTGAACAGGTGGGCATAAGTAGAGTCCACGATGGAAGTCAAGTCCGTTGAAACTGGAGCCGACGTTTCCATACACTGAAGAGTGGATCCTTCAATGCGGAGACGCAAAGCAGAAAGTCCATCCAGTCCCATCAGTGTTGTCCCTTGTGACATGACGTAAAGCACAAGTGGTGCCGAGGAACCCTTGTACGTGACAGTTGCCGCAAAACATTCAAGTAATGGGATGCGCTGCCTTGAGTAGTTCTGTAGTTGCACTGCAGCTGGTTGAAGTGGGTGCTTGGTAGAAAATTGTTTTTGGTAGGTTTCGTGTGAAATAATAGAAACCGCAGAACCAGTGTCCAAAAGGAACTTGATATTTTGATCTACCACTTGCATTGTCACATATATTCCGGAGTTGCGAACTTCTGCAACTTCCAAGACTTTTGTGACAGGATCGGTTTCTTTTCGTGTCTCACACAAACACAAGGTTTCGTTGTTACTGGTGGTGTGAGAGCTAACCACCTCCATCGCTGACGCCATACTCCGACAAACAGAGCTTAGGTGTCCTTGCTTTTTGCATTTTGCGCAAATCTTGTTCTTTGCTGGACAAGTAGCAGCATTTGCTAAGTGATCTGCTGAGCCGCAACGGTAGCATGTTTTATGTTGACGGGCTGAGGAGTCAACTCCTTGTTGATATTTTTGCTTGGAGTTCTTTCCTCTGACTTTTCTTAGCTTTTGGACAACCGCAGGGGAGTCCGCAGTGGCTTGCACTTCCTTCTTGGACTGCTCCACGCTGCGTGCCAATTTCAAAGCCTTTTCAAGGGTAAGTGCAGAGCCTTCCAGGAGGAGTCGTTCCCGGACGTGTGTCATGGAAGCTCCTTCTACCAGTTGGTCTCGTATTGCCTCATCCGGTGACGAGCCAAAATTGCAAGTTTGTGCAAGTCCTCGTAATGCAGTGAGGAACTCATCAATTGTTTCGCCTCGAGCTTGAGTACGTTGGCGAAACTTGCGGCGTTCTGTAATTACGTTGTACGTCGCTGCGTAGCGTGCCTCCAGAGTCGCAATAGCATCTTGATACACGTTAGTAGTAGAGGTAATACTTGACGTGGACGCAGTAGCACTTGACGTGGATGCCGTTGCAGTAGGCAGTGTAGTAATGGAAGCGGCAGAGACGTGAGGCAACGTTAATGCCCGTGTCCCACTAGAGCGACAGACAGAGACAAAAGACAGCGACAAGCCTCAAACCCATGCAGCGTGCTCGCGATGGTACCTTTGGCAGGCGTTTGGTCGTTCGGTGCTCGTAAAGCAAGCACGAGCGATTGCAAGCCTGCCAAAGATACCCTCGCGTGCATGATGCTCGTATTTGAGCATAGCCTCCTTTATTCTACAAAGCCTCTCAAATCGCGAAAGACTCTGGTTTGAGGCTTGTCATTGTCTTTTGTTTCTGTATGTCGCTCTAGTGGGACACGGGCATTAGAAGACTCGCTGACCTTCTGTTCCTAAGGCATGTAGCAGTAGTGCCTTTTTCCGTTTCGGTGTAAGAGAATCCTCGTCGACGCAGTCAAGGTAATTTTCGAACATGCGCCGCCATTGTTCCCATGGGACCGCAGGGGGGCTATGTTGCGCTTTTTGGACTCCCAGGAGACTAGGGAGAAGGAATTGACGTCAACAACGCAGCAAATGCAGATTGGATGTTGATTTTGTTTTCTTCTGTCAACATCCAATCTGCGTTTGCTCTAGTCGTTGACGTCACTTCCCTCTTCCAAGTCTCCCGGGAGTCCAAAAAGCGCAACATAGCACCCATAGCACCAGTCTCCCAGGCCGTTCAAGAAACGAAGGAAGCGGCGGCAGCGTTGCGTGACTCATTCTGAGCTTCGCATGGCAGACGCTGCGACGTCAATGAAGATGAAAACCACTTTACCTCGTCGCCAAAAGTAGTGTAGCCGATTGATTAAGCAGAGTAAGCAGAAAACGCCAACATTTTTTTTTTTTTTTTTAATAACAGGAAGAAAGACAAAGAGGTTAGCCCTGAAACTTCCGGGGCTGGCTACTTTGCATTGGGAGAGGGAAATGGGAAGAAAAGGGGAGAGAGAGTTTTAGTACCGTTCGCATCGTCTTCTTCGTTCTTTATTGACCTCATCACTTATTCTTTCTTCACATCAAACACTACAGTGCGGTTTGGCGACCTTCCCCTCTTCCCTTCTGTGAAAAAGTGCCCGCCAAATCCCGTGATTACGCTCGCTGAAACGCGCGTAAATTCGTCAAGAATACGCCCTATGTGGGTCGGCCTTAATGCGAATGCATTAACTGTCTCTTGGAGCGAGCCGACGTCATCAGCTTTGAAACCGGGCCAAACGACACCTTAAATCCTTTCTCCAAATAAAGCCAGCTCCCAGCTATGAAACCACGCGAAAAGCTAGCCAACGGCACCTAAAATCCCCGATCCCAAAGGAGAGGAGCAAAGCAAAGCAAATTGTTGTGTGTATGTTTATACAGCCGGAAATTAGTCTGCCTCAGTGGGCGTCTGGTGTCTCAGCTGTAGATGAGCAATTTAGCCAGTGCCGTACAACCGCTAACCTGGGGTCTTTAACGTGCACCACGCAGTAGTGATGCACGAACGCACGCCGGTACGATGCTCATCCAGATCGAAACGGGCACGGGCGGGGATTGAAGCTGATGGATTTTCGGCTTCGTCCGCGCGTCGACGAGGCTCCCATTGGCCGCTGCGCGTCAGTTTCAACGACCGCTAACCCCATGGCGCTGCGTGTCCGTCAGCGCTAGAGTTCCTGTATAGACCTTTCCAATGTTTACAAAATCACAGTCCAGCGTGCGATCTTCACAGCCCAGCACGTGCGTGTTCGTCGCTTCGGAAAGCGAGCAAAGCACGCGCCATACGCACGAACGCTCAAAATGGCACCGGCCACAAGCTCGTTTTTGGAAAGGTCTATAGGCTCCCTACGGGAGCCAGAGTTGCGCGTTCACGCATGACATGTAGATCCAGCTCCTCACGTGACTGAATTCGGCGAATAGCAGCGCCGCGCGCCTCTGGGAACGTACGCCGGGGCGCATGCAACGTCTACTTTGCTGCACGACACTTGATACGGCTCCTCACGTGATCCGATCTCGGTCGAATAGCGGCGAGGGCGGCACGCGGCACGTGGAATCAAACGCGCAACTCTGGCTCCCGTAGGGAGCATAGCCCCGTGCGCGACCGAAAGCGTCGCTGTGGTCGGCCTTCCACGATTGGCCGAACGCTGACTATGACGTCGGAAAGGGGATTTATCATCGACGGAAATAAGAGGAATGAAAGAACTTTAATTTTGACGGTGTTGGCAGTGTTCCTTTGAGAGCGCAATGATTTCAAGCTTCCACCATGCTAATAAGAAACACCATCGAACTTGTTGTTTGCAAGGTAATGACGTCACAAGGGGGAACCACAGGAGGGCGCCACCAAAACATCTGGCCGCTAATACAGGAACTCTAGTCAGCGCTAACACGGAGCGTCCCAAATCAGAGCGGCGAGGAGAGGCGCCCTCTTTACGCCGGCAGAGAGCGCCGCTCTGCCGTATACTGCTCTGTCGACGCTAGAGTTCCTGTATATTAGCGGCGAGAAGTTTTCGTGGCGCCCTCCTGTGGTTCCCCTTTGTGACGTCATTACCTTGCAAACAACAAGTTCGATGGTGTTTGTTATTAGCATGGTGGAAGCTTGAAATCATTGCGCTCTCAAAGGAACACTGCCAACACCGTCAAAATTAAAGTTCTTTCATTCCTCTTATTTCCGTCGATGAAAATCCCCTTTCCGACGTCATAGTCAGCGTTCGGCCAATCGTGGAAGGCCGACCACAGCGACGCTTTCGGTCGCGCACGGGGCTAATAGCTACCTACGGTAGCAGAGTTGCGCATTCAGCCTCGGCGGGTAGCCAAAGGCTTTCCTGCACGCCCTGGATGCTTTGCTCCTCACGTGACTAAATTTGGCGAATAGCGGCGCCGCGCATGAAAAACAGAAGAGGAGGAGAAGGAGGCGAAAGCAGGAGAACATACGCCGGGGCGCGAGCAACGTCGGCGGAGCGACCGTAAAGGTGGCTTTCTTGCACGGCACCGGATGTTTTGCTCCTCACGTGATTGATCTCGGCGAATAGCGGCGTTACGGCGCGGGGAAAACAAATGCGCAACTCTGCTCCCCCTTGGGGGGAGCATATCGAGGAACTCTAGTCGACGCTAAGGCCCCTGTTAGTCGACGCAAATACGCTGCCGACGAAATAAGAAAGCGGAAGAATGACGTTCATGCTTTCGCATTCACAACCCATAAGTGATTAGGTGTACCTCGAGCCTTTTTTTTTTTAATTTGCATTGCGTTCGCTCGAACTAGTGTGAAACTCTAGCAACGCGTTAAAAATAAAATAGAAAAGAAATCTTTTTTTTTTTTTAACATAATAGGTGACAAAAGTTCAGAATTTTGAACACATTTTTTATTGTTAATGACGCCATTGGTCTGAACCCATAGAAAATCGAAAGGACAAGAGCGTGCAACAACCATGCGCGATTTTCCTAATTGTTGGAATTAACATCCAGTTATGAAGATGTGAACGACCCACCGATTTACGGCTGTTCCAGGCAACGTTTGAGTGAGAACCACGTGCTTGAAAGAGTCAGAACTGGTCACGTGCACGGTACACCTCATTCAGCCCAGGGGCGGATCCAGAACACCGTTTTGGGGGGGGGGGGGGGGGGGGGGGGGCGGACAATTTGTAAGGATGCTATTATCCCATTCTTTCGTGTGCACCGGGGGGTCCACCCATGTCAAATTGCACTCCGAGAAGGGGGGAGGGGGGGGGAGGGGTCGACTTTGTTTGGGGGGGGGGGGGGGCGGGGCGGCCGCCCCTGTCACCCCCCCCCCTGGATCCGTTACTGATTCAGCCAGTCTTACCTCTAGAATCTTAAGTCGTCATTATCCAACGCTCAAGATCAATGTCGTCACTGAACTCTCGTGTTTGGCACTAATAGGCACGCCCCTCAAAGCATCATTTGGTTATCCTCGTCCCTTTCCAGTGCCCCTTTAAGGCTGCGCTAGCTAATTATTATTCATATTTTGAGCAGACAAGTATTACAATAAACGCTATACTTCGTCTCACCTTAGCATGGACTAACTACGAAGGCTGTGCAGGCGCGAGCAGATAGCCTTGACTGCCTTAACTGGAACTCTCACTGCACGAGCGCTCCTGCAGCCGCCGAGGCTTCATCCAAAGCAACTAGCTCGCGCATTCAGCATGCGCGGCTAACAATAGTCCATGCTAAGATGAGACGAAGTATAGAGGCTCAGCTGGCGCTATACTCCGTTTCACCTTATGTTGTACCGCAGACAAGGCTAGAAGCGCGAGCTCATAGCGTTGGGAGCTGCCCTTAATGCACGAGAGCTTGTGCCGCCGAGATGTGCCCTAGAGCAAGGAGCTCGCGCTTGTAGCCTTTCCTGCGGTACATAATAAGGTGAAACAGAGTATAGTGTCTACGGGACTTCCGGTTCCAAATTGAAGCAGACAACAAACAGTCTCCTTTTTAAGTCTTTTTGTGTATTCCTATGGGAAAACGTACGTGATATTTTTCTCTTCGCCAGGGAATAATAGGAATAAGCGTAGTTTGTTTGCTCGTAACGGGTACTATGTTCCTTTTTTACACAATATAAAAGTGTAATTTATTTAGTTAATGATTTTTTTTTCTTCCTTACTGAGCGATGTTTAAGTTAGCGAAAATTGAGGCCCAGGTCTATGTTGTACAAAGTGATATATCAATGCAAGCTATCAATTCAAGCAAAAACATGAAAGACGTTTACAATTCTCTGTAACGCCGAATAGGAGCACAGCTCTTGAGGAGGAGGAGGGGAGGGTACGGAAAGAAAGGAATGCGCCTCCTCCTTCCCCGCTAAATTTAGCGGGACTATTGGCAATGTTAAATGCGCGGACGTCACGTGTTTCCCATATTGACGTCACACGTGGCGTAACGAGGGTAACGTTTCGACGTTACCCTCGTGACCCTCACGGGGGCTACCCTCACCCCCATGAGGTAACTTAACCCCCTGAGGTTAACCCTCGTGAGGGCAACCCTCACGGGGGTTACGTTACCCTCCCGAGAGTAACCCCCGTGAGGGTTACCCTCGTGAGGATAACCCTCATCAGGGTTACCCCCGTGAGGGTTACCCCCCCCCCCCGTAAGGGTAACGTAACCCCCGTGAGGGCTACCCTCGGGAGGGTAACCCTCACAGGGTGAGGGTAACCACCACCCCCGTGAGGGCTAACCTCACCCTCGTAAGGGTAACTCTCACGGGGGTAACCATCACGGGGGTTACCCTCACGAGGGTAACCCTTGTGACGTCACACGTCCCATAATGCAACGCGCGGTTATGCCGACGCCGCTCAACCCGCAAACGGAGCTGCGATTTAAAAGAACAATTAAAAAGTGCGTAGGGTTTATTCAAGCTGTAATAGCATTCTAGTGACGGAAACGCAGTTTGTTACTAATGCAGTTTTTTACTAATCCAGTACGTGTTCTTCGTTCCATAACTCCATGCTTCGCTCTTGTTGTGTTTTGATTGTTTGATTTGGCAAATATCCAGTGTTGCGGAGTTGCCACTCCGGAGTTGGAATGATTCCGGAATCATTCCGCATTTTCATGACCCCGGAATAAAATGGGAATGGAATGGCGGCAAGGTTGTTGGGAATGGAATGGGAATGGAATTAGATGCCTTTTGCCTGGAATGGAATGGGAATGAGATGGGCCCCCGGTTCTTTTTTTCTTCTTCTTTTTATGGTTTACGCGGCCAGCTAAACCAAGCCAGTCAGCGAGTCAGTTGCTCAGAAATAAAATGAGCGGGAAACTGCTAGCCCGCGTGGAGCCCTAACAAACTTATACGCAAAAAAAAAATAAAAAAAAACAAGCGTCAAAGCAAAGAGCAGAGGGGAGAGGGGGTAGGGCATGGCGGTGGCGCCTTTCACGGACGCGCAGGCAACAGTGTTCACTGGCGTTACACGAGAGAACAGTGCTCTAGAGAGTTGTAGGGGCAAGAGCGGCGGCCACCGCGTGAAGATTTTGCGCGTAGACGACACCGTAGCGCTGCTGTTCTGTGCCCTAGGAACTGTGGCAAGATGCTTGAATAAAAAAGAACGAAGCGCCGGCGACACACGCGCTTAGCGTGTGGCCGGTGCCATTTTGAGCGTTCGTGCGTATGGCGCGTGCTTTCCTCGCTTTACGAAGCGACGAACATGCACGTGCTGGGCTGTGAAGATCGCACGCTGGACTGTGATTTTGTAAACATTGGAAAGGTCTATAGAGCCCAGCGGACATGGCCTCGTCTCGTTGCTAGCCTCGTCGTCGGCGCTGCTAGGCGTGTACTACTGTGGTTCGACGGGAGCTTTTCGTGGACGCAGAACAAGTGCTAATGTGAAAAATTGTAGGTTTTTCCTTTGCACTAATGCCTCTAGAGTGTGTTCTATCCTCTACTTTTATTATTCGCGTGTTTTTGATGGAGATCATTTGATTAATATCGACCCCCCCCCCCCTTCCCAGTACTGACAGGTCGTTCAGCAACGTTATCACTTGGGCTGTACGCTTAATAGCTGCGAAAGATTCCACGCGATACTGATATAACAAGGAAAAATAGACAAATAAATCTCAATAAATCTCTCACTTTTTTAATGGTGAGAGGAAAAATAAACTGGTGTATTGTTTTTTGTCATCGTTTTGCTGATGTGGGGACCAGCGTTGTGTAAGGTGCAAGGCGGAGCGCGTTTGGGAACGGCCAAGGTGCCACTGCAACTGGCGAACATATAACAAATTGCTTTTTGTGGAAGGCAGTCTATAATGAAAAAAATACCTCGATTGGGAGTACATGAAGCATTAAAATACGATATGAACACAAACTTCAACAACCCCTAATATAAAAAAAAAAATTATTCTCAACTCACTGCTTTATGACTTCTCAAGGGTGGTAATACACTTCATTGACATACACAGCAAGCACATGACAGATATCCAGCAACATAGTACGCAAAAAGACTACAAAATAGTCATGATATATTGCGGCATAGAATCCTAACCTCTTCGCGCCATTGACGATGTGCACATAGTCCCGAAGGATAAGGCGCGGTTAAAAATGTCTCTCGCACACCGCTGATGTCTCGGCAAGGCATTTATCTTCTCGATTAAGATTTTTTTCCCCACTGTAGTCTGCGCGACTCCTTCTTTGGCGCACGAAACAGCGACGGCTTACGATCGCTGGTGGCTGCCCTTGTTGACCGGGTAGCCCGACTTGCATCCCGACGCGAAACAGTGTGTGCGTCCGTCTTTTCCCTTGCATTTATGACCGAGACGGCTACGGAACGGGGAAGACTCCCCACCACTACACCGCAAAGAAAAGTCCTACGGTGCTACATTCGGGAGAAGCGTACCGCATCGCACATCTGCCATCTGCCACAAATTCTCCTAGGGCACGGGACTCCAGCGCCACTCGCGGCATCTACGCTGAGCGTCTTCACGCGGCCCATTGTAAGCGGGCGCCGCTCTTGCCACTACACCCTCTAGAACACTGTACACGAGAGCGAAACAAGAAACCAAGCACCAAGCAAAAAAAAAAAAAAACGAAGGGAGCGGCAAAGAAAGAAACCGCCATGCGCGGCTCCTCATCAAACTTCTTGTCTTGCTTGCTCTTTTTTGCGTTGGCATGGAGAATGCACGCGCGCACAGACTGAGGAGCAGGGGCGACTCATAACTCGCAGAGCTCTGATAACTCGCTGACTCGCGCGCCGCCGAAAGATGATCAGTTATTGTTTTCTTATAGACCATTCCAATGTTTACAAAATCACAGTCCAGCGTGCGATCTTCACAGTCCAGCACGTGCGTGTTCGTCGCTTCGGAAAGCGAGCAAAGAACGCGCCATACGCACGAACACTCAAAATGGCACCGGCCACACGCTCTTTTTTAGAATGGTCTAGGCTCTAGAATGGTCTATAGTTCGAGGAGCGTTGTTTAGCAGGCGGCAAGCCCTGCTGCCTTCCACGATCATTTGCACGCACTCCTTTGCCGTGCGAAATGTGGCTTTGCTTCGGTCATTGATCATTTGCTGCAATTTTACGTGTAAGTCCGCCTTTCACTTGGTCTTTGTTGCGATGCTTGTTTTCTGTATTATAGACCGACATACTGTTTACAAACAAGCCTACGTTTGCCTATTTTTCAGCTTTGAAACCGGGCCAAACGTGCAGTGCCCACACCAGGCTTGGGCATTGCGCGTGCGCAAAAATCGAATTCGCGTGAAGTGAAGCGTCTGCGCATGCGCAGTGCCGTTGACAGCGCCACCGCAGCTGCGTAACGTCAGGGCCGCGTGTTGGTCTATATGTTTTATATTCAAGTGGGTTAGGGTTACAAGCAAGCTAACGGATTCCCGCTAATTGGCTTTGACTTTAGTCTCCGCATACTTTGTTTCACCTTGCGATGGACCGCTGCAGACGCTACGAGTCACGCCAGGCAAGCCAGCACCGTGAGCGGGACCACACGCACGGCGCGTTGCTGCGCCCCAGGGTCGCGCGACACTGAGAAGGCACTGGATTGGTTTCGATGGCTCTCGTGCTGTCTGTTGCGGTCCATCGTAAGGTGAAGTACTCCTCTATCTCTTTTTTCCCTTAATTCCCTTTCCCATCGACAGTGACATGTGCGCCCAGAGCGCAACTAACAACAAAGTCGATTTCTTAATAAACATCGCTTCAACAACATAGACTATCGTCACCACTCTTGTCGCGTGACCGACCTGACTAGACCTGCAGAAAGACAGACCCGCGCCAGACGAAGCGCAACCGTTGCTGTGAGGGCCACTGAGAAGGGGAGCTGAGTTCTAGCTGCTACTGAGGCTGTCGTTTTTGCACTATTTTTAACATTTCACAACCTCTATGTTGAGCTCTAAAAAAAAGGGACCTAAAACATTTTGTGAAACTGCGTTCGCTTGCCCAGTTTGGGGTATGTTCGATTGGAATTCGAATTTTGCAAGGCTTACCAAATGTGTTGATCACCCGGTACATACAACCTCATTCGCGTTAAAACCAGGCACTTCGGTCACCGTAAAACGCCTGCAACTGAGAGCTCTGAATGACCAATTGCAAGTAAATACATCAAACGCGCACGCGGAAAAATGCATTGGCTCATATCCGAATAATGAGCAAGATGATCAACAACTGACCGGTAATAAAGCGATAACTTCCGTATAATGAACAAACCACAATGAACAAACTTATATTTAAGCCCAGCAGCCGTTCTATTAATCGCCTGGAAAACACATAAAGAATTGAATTGAATATGATAAGAAATATCGAGATTCGTATGTAGATCCATGAGAGTGTCCCGTCAAAATAACACTTGTCCCTCCTACTGCATTAATAACTCCACCTTGCTTTCTGTGTCAACCTATAAATATCTCGGTGTTCATATAACTAACGATCTCTCCTGGAACATCCATGTCGAATATATCACTAACAACGCTAATCGCTTATTAGGCTATCTCAGAAGAAACTTTTCCCTTGCCCCTGTTTCACTTAAACTTCTCCTATATAAAACTTTAGTGCGCCCCAAACTTGAATATGCAGGCTCTATCTGGAACCCTGGCGTATCCCTAGCGTCATCCATTGAATCCATTCAAAATCGCTCCGCACGTTTTATACTTTCTAACTATCACCGTACAGCTAGCGTCACCTCCATGAAAGCGTCTCTATATTTGCCCAACCTCTCCTCTCGTAGAAAAATAGCTCGCCTCTGCTTATTTCACAAGATTTACCACTTTAATCCAGCACTTCGAACCTCACTATTTTCAGAACCATCATACATATCGCCGCGCACCGATCATCCACTAAAAGTAGGAATCCCCTACTGCATCACCTCCACCTTTTATGCCTCCTTCCTACCCTGACCTCTGTCGACTGGAATCGCCTTCCCGCATCCGTAGTCTCACTCACTGACGCTGCTGATTTTAAAACCGCCATAACTGATGTTTTCAATAATGTTCCATAGCAATTCTGTACCTTGTGTTTTTTTTTTTTTTGCGTTTTGTTTTCATTGTTCACTTATATTGATGTATTATTCCACTCCTCTCTGTAATGCCCTCGGGCCCTGAGAGTATAATAAATGAAATGAAATGAAATGAAATACGGTCCCTCGTGCTGCGCCGTGGAGTTTGCACTTTGTCAGAGGATGTCTTCTTGCCGCTGTGCATGGAGCATGGAGTCGCTTCCAGTAGCGTACTAGCCGCGTTGCTGTGCAGGTATTTGAAGAATACAGTAATATAGCTTATTTCTGCGCCACGCACGAACTGGATATTTTTATGGTCTTATCAAACAAACACGCTGGCCGTGTATGTCCTAGAAGTGAAATGCAAGAAAGTTTACAGAAAAGAAAGAAGAAAATGAGTGGATTTAAATTTTGCTGTTAGTTGCGAGACCGATGTCTTAAACAATCATCAACATATCAATGGGCTTTCTCGATGTTTAAAGTAAAATGTAAACAAATACTTTGTGACACGAGCGCTCCGCCTAATAAAATTAATGCTTTTTCGAGGCAATTAGCATTTTTTCTTGCAATTGGCTGTGCGTTTCATAATGTCAGCTTTATGCTGATTATGCCGGCAATGCAATATAGCTGTCAAGTGCCATTTTTTTTTTACGTTTAGGAATTAGAGGAATGGGATGGAACGATTCAGCCATTCCAGGAGTTAGAATGGGCCCAGTGTCCCCATTCTTAGGAGTTGGAAGGAATTGAATTATTGAAAACTCTAATTCTCCGGAATGGAATTGGAATGGAATGGGGGTGCCCATTCCGCAACACTAATATTAGCATCCCTTTGGTGTTTTGTCAAGCTGAATCACTGTGCTTTATAGCATTGACTATATGCGTAAATATGTGCCCTATAATAGCAGTCTGCAACGTCAACAAGTATTATACAAAAGCACTGGGCTATTTTAGCGCAGTGTTCAACGCAATGAATTCCAAAGAAAAACGCTCCGACACATATTTTTGTACATCCGATTGTAAAATTTTCCAAACTTTTCATTCTGTCACAACACTAAGCAAAATTTGCTCTTATAATCTAGCGGGAAGAGAAAAATCATTTGCGTTTTCCCATAGGAATGTATTACCGGAAGTCAAATTTAGACTGTTTGCTGTCTGTTTCAAATTGCAACAGCACACCAGCGCCATCTGAACCTCTGGCGTTTATTGTAATAACTCTACAGTTTTGATCCTATATATAAAATAACTTTTTCATTATGTTTGTATTCCCAAATCCCCGCCTCCCCTGTACTGCTTGATCCTGGAGGATATAATAAATATATGAATAGATGTACGCGTAATTAATCACACTCCATCATACTTATGCAGGATTACATAATCACAATTGACGAAATTTACCAACCGGCGCAATGACGATGGCCGCTGCCCATCGTCATTGTTCGGAGTCACGAGGACAATGCAAACGTGGGTGCAAGCAGATGGACTAAGCATGACCCACCAGAGGCTGCCGGCAACTGTCGGCGCGCGGAAATGAGGAAGCCTAGCTCCCCACCTGATCTCATGTCACGGGTCCTGATTAAATGTAAACTTGTCTCGATCATTCTTGTAAATACGAAGCACGATTCTGTCGTGCGAGCAACGTATCCATAACCACTCACAGCTCCCGGTAACCAATCATAAAATATCATAACGCGCGCACAATGCACGCACGAGATCTTGTGCGCCCCGGGTTTATCAAAATAATCAAAACGGTTTTTGTGTTGTTTTTTTTTTTTTTTACAGCGGAGCTGTTAAGGCAGGGGTGTAACTCACGGAATGTATTTTGGAGAAGCCACGGGAGCAGCTGAAACAGCTTTTTTGGAGCAGGTTGGGAGCAGCTAAAACCACATTCTGGAGCACGCTAGAGCAGCGAACATCCGATTTCATTGTACTTCAGTTTGTGTCATAGACAAGCACGGGAGCAATTTCAATTGTGCTTAGCAGCACAGATGAACATGAGTGGTTCGGAACCGGGATAACAGTGTAACAGATGCGAACACTTGGCCTTAGTGAGAACCAAAAAGCAAGTACCATATGTTTCTGAAGATAGTGTCCTTGATATTTTCTGAGTAGCTTTCAGCTGCTCAAAATGCAAACCAGCACTGCTATTATAGCACAACCCCAACGTGCGCGACATAGTAATTATATGTGCGAACCACGTGACGTGCGTAAGCAGTGATGTGATTGGCCTAAGCCATTTTGGAGCACCTTTCGGGGCAGCCAAACAGTGTTTTGGAGCAGCAAAAGTGGTTTTTGGAGCAGATATTCTTAGCAAAATAAAAACATTCGTTTTCAGTGCTATACAAACGAAAAGCACTTTATGCTGTGTTGTGTTGTGATGTGACTTGTGACGGAACTCGCTGCTTGTGGTCTTACTGCTGAGACATCCCACAAGTGTACAGTGCGGTAGGCATTGCCGAGCAATTCCGAAAAACCGCTTGCCACCGTTTTACTGGTTCGCGACGTGCCAGATTTTCGTCAAAAGTAAGCAAACGTGAAACAATGGATTGCAAGTGTCCCGGCTGGCGCCTCTGTGCACGTGAGGACAACTTCGGCAGGCTTGCAGTTGCGCGTGCTACGTCGCGCGAGCGGAGACAACGACTGTTCGATCGAAACGGAAACCATGCCACTCCACTATGTCGCTAACTGATTTCCAAAATTGTGTGCAAAATGTACTGTCGAGCATACGACAAAGAACAGTCCAGCGGAGCGTGCTTGCCAGGCCGGCAAACAAGGTACAAGCTAAACACACTCACACACACACACACACACACACACACACACACACACACACGCACACACACACACACACACACACACACACGCGCGCGCGCGCGCGCGCACACACACGCACACGCACACGCACGCACACAAAAAAAAAAAAAAAGAACGTGAGCGCATCGATGCAGGACATCGCAAGCCAGGGTCAAAACGTTCTTGGAGCGCTTTGAGCAATGACTGAACTCGAGACAAACAAGCGCGCTGTGCGGGTTCAGTATGCAGACATTGCCCTCCTTTGCTTTAGCTCACTTCTCTTCGCCGACTTTCTTTCGCGGCAGATTTTTCACGTACCGGGATCCCTCTCGAAAGAAAGCCCACCGAGAGAAACCTAGGTAATCAATACTACGACACAGCAGTCTTTGAGCTAAAGGGATGCTTGTAGTAGCCTATTAAACAAGAACAGGATTGTTGATGAACATGCAGCGGTACTTAGTTTCATTTTAGAAAGCGCCATATGTACAGCGACGTGGGGACGGCAACACCCGACGTCGTGCGGCCACGGTGACTGGAAGGCAGGGACGAAATATAGTTTTCCCACGGCCGTTGCTGTCAGGAGCGAGTGCTTCAGCTCACAAAGTCACAAAGTAACTCCCACCGCGCAAAAAACGTGGTTTCGTTTCACAGCATGACAACATAGCTGGTACCCGGCACGCTATTAGCCCCGTGCGCGACCGAAAGCGTCGCTGTGGTCGGCCTTCCACGATTGGCCGAACGCTGACTATGACGTCGGAAAGGGGATTGATTGATTGATTAAAACGTTTATTTGAAAGACCACGCCTCTGGCTTGTGGGCCTCATGTGGCGTGGGGGAAGGGGAAAAAGGGGCTAGCGATGACGATGGATCAGATGTACCGTCCGATCCCGGAGGACCGGAGGTAGGAGATGATGGATGAAAAGACGGCTGTTCTATCCGCGGGTTCTGAGGACCTCGGGTGGGTCCATTCCCATAGGGTCTTCGGTCGAAGGGAAGGTGGCAGGTTGTTGATTGCCGCCGCCCGTTCGTTTGACGTCTCTGGACAGAACCATACAAGGTGGTCAAAAGTCGCGAGGACACCGCAGTGGGGACATCTTGGGTCAGGCCCCGTGTCCTCCTGTTCTGTTGGCCTGTGGAATTTGGCAAGCATAACGGGAGTTAGCATAGTGCGAGTTTGCAGTCTGTGCAGGGCCACTCGTTCCCATCTTGGAAGCCCTCGAGGGATCGGATGGGGGTTAGCAGGTAGGAGCGCAGCAAGTCGCGCCTTTCGGGCATTTCTTTCTTCTTTTTTGGTCTCACAGAGGTCGAAGACTTCTTTGGTTGAAACATCTCGTTGAACGGGCGAAGGGACCGGGCCTTGTGAGGGCTGAATACTTGCTTGTAGCAGTGCCCTCGCGGCCCCGTCCGCCCGCTCGTTCCCCGGAATGTTGGCGTGGCCAGGAATCCACGCGATGGTGATCTTCTGTTTAGCCCCGGCGAGGCGAACCAGTTCCCGGATGTGCGCCACCGTAACGTTGCACGTGCTCGAGTGCCCAAGTGCGCGCACTGCCTCTTGGGAGTCTGTGTATATGCGGGTTTCACTGATTTCTGGGCGTGGCATGGTCGTGGCCGTTTCCACTGCGAACAGAATAGCCAGAAGTTCTGCCATGCAGGTGCTTCGTGTACGTGAGGTAAGCTGGTTGCTCGTCTCGTTGCGAGTAGGTGAGTGCCATGCAATTGCAGTTCGGCCGCTATCGTCTCTCGCTGCATCCGTGTAGAAGACTTCAACGTGTTTGAGAAGCTGACTGATTTCCTTGTTGTGAATGGCCGCTTGCACGGCTCGTCTCTCGGGGCGATCAGGTCCTTCGTGACTTGGAAGGGGTTTGACAGGGGTGACTGCCTCCGCGTTCCAAGGTGGAGTTGGTGTCGGCATGAGCGGGCCGTTGATGAGGTGGGCGCGACCACTCGACGTGAGTATGATTCGACCGTGAGGAGTGCGAGACAGCCGTTGAGCTTGGCTCACCCGCATCTCATCGGCGATATCACGGATAGTGTTCATTTGAGCGATGCTCTCGAGTTGGTCGACCTGCGTGAAGCGGGGAAGTCCAGTGACAACCCGCATGGCCGCTCGTAACATGGTGGTGAGTGCTGCTTCTTGTTTCTTTGTAAGACGAAGATAATTAAGTCCGTACACCACCTTAGAGATCAGGATGGTACGGACGAGGCGTCGAAGGAGGTCGTCTTGTGCACCCCAGGCCTTGCTTGAGATGGCCTTGAGTAAGTTTAGGCCTTCTTTCCACTGCGACTTCACCTGCCGGAGCCAGGTGATAGCGCCGCCTTTGCGGTCGAATGTGACTCCTAGAATTTTGATAGAGTCGGTCTGGGTAATAGGGACTCCATCCACCTGCAGTTGGATGTCTGTACGGGCGCTCCGGCGCCGGCCGGGAATGACCATATAAGTGGTCTTCTCCTTTGATAATTCGAGCCCTGATTGAAGGGCGAAGGTCGTGACGATGTTCAGCGCTTTCTGCATATAGCGTTGTTGGCTTTCCGCCCCACCTGCCGTCGTCCATAGGGTGACGTCGTCCGCATAGATTGTAAAGCGAATTTGCGGGACGGCTTCGAGGGCGAGAGCCAGGTCCACCATAGCAAGGTTAAAAAGAAGCGGCGACAGGACCGCCCCCTGAGGAACTCCAATGTTGTTAGTTCTCCACTGGCTTTTGGTTTGACCGATGGACACCTGAAACGTTCGGTCTTGGAGAAATGTTTTGATAAAGTTTAGGAGGCGGCCCTGAATACCTCGCCTCTTTGCTGCATTCACAACGGTGCTGTGTGGTATGGAATCGAAGGCTTTGCGTAAGTCAATGGCCACAAGCGTACGCGGCTGGCTTTTGAAGAGCCGGCGCTCGTAGAGGTCATGGTAAAGCATGAGTAGGCTGTCCTGTGTCGAGAGGTGAGAACGGAAGCCCGTTTGCATGGGATGAAAGGCCCCAGTCGACTCGAGGATCCAGGACAAACGAGCATTGACCATGCGCTCTAGAACTTTGCACAGGTTTGACGTCAAGGAGATTGGGCGAAGGTTGGCCACCATGTTGGGAGCCTTGCCAGGCTTGGGAATAGGGATCACTGTAGATCTCTTCCATTCGGGAGGTAGCTCACCCTCCTCCCAGATGGCGTTGAAGATGTCAAGAAGCTCCTTCATGGCGTCCGACGGAAGGTTCCGGAGCGCGGAGATAGTAACGAGGTCCGGGCCAGGTGCCGACCTTGCTCGTGCTGTCGCGAGAGCGTCCTGGAGCTCGGCGAGCGTGAAGAAAGCGTCCGCCGGGTGTTCGTTTTGTATGGGCTGCCGGACGTAGACATCTGTTTGGGGCGGCTCGGGTTGCTGTGGGAAGAAATAATCTCCCGCCTCTGCTGCGAGTTGTTCTTCGGAAATGTCGAGGCGGAGGGCCAAGTTGCTTCCGGTGTTGCAGGTTTTTGTTTTCCCGGCGAGCCCTTTATAGGCCCGCCAAAGCGCACGGTAGCCAATCCGCTCGTTAAAGGAGTCGCACAGTTTCCGCCAGTTGGTACGGCAGAGCTCGATTGTGTATTTCTTGGCCTCGGCCGTGGCGTGATTCAGGCGGATCTTGTTCTGGAGGGACCTCCTGATTCTGTAGCGCCTAAGGGCCTCCAGTCGCCTGTCCCACAAGTTGATAAGGTGCAAGTCGGGTTGCGGTGTGTCTTCCTTCACGTTGTACTCAGTGCGGGCCTCCCGTAGCGCGTGTTGGATGCGTTCCGCGAAGGGGACGCCGGCGAGGCGGGTCATGGCGGTGCGGTAGCTGTCCCATTTTGTGAAAGTGACCTGCCGCCGGGACGAAGTGCGTATGAGAAGCCGTATATGAATGGGAAGGTGGTCGCTGCCCATTGGATCGGCCTGCACTTGCCACTGGACCCGTAGATTTGAAGAGGTCCAAGTTAGGTCGGGGGATGTGTCGTTTTGGTTGGAGCTTTGCGCCAGCCGCGTGGGGGTGTCTGGTTCGTTGCAGAGGTGAAGACCGGCTGCGACGCAGGCTTTTTTTAGATGTTTGCCGCGGGCGTTCTTGTTCGGATATCCCCACGCGGTATGTCTAGCATTGAAGTCCCCCGCAAGTATAGTACGCTTGTCCTTCTTCACTAGGTCTTTGATCCAATTGGCTTCATTTGGGCCCACGGTTGGTCTGATGTATGTGTTATGTATATCAATGGGTGTGTTCTTAATTTTGACCCTCGTGGAAACAACTTCACGGTCGTCAGAACACGCTGCCTCTGAGTTGAGTTGTGTCTGTGGGTGTGTTTTCTTTACAAGAGTGGTTACAATTCCAAAATTAGAGGTTTGTCTTTGTATACTGGGGTTTATGTAAGTGTTGTAACCCCTAATCTTAATTTTCTCTACGTTAGCTTCCTGCAAAAGAATAACGTCGGGCGTCTTGTTTTTAAGCGCAGTGAGGCGCGTTTTGAGTTCATAAAGTTTCTGTTGCAACCCACCGCAGTTCCATTGGAGGATCCATGGTTGCAGTTTGCCGCGGTGCTTGTGTTGTTTGGGTTTGGGTGAGGCACTTTGGGTGCTTGTACCTTTTTGTTGGGGATTATTGTCTGTCGTTACGAGTGTCTATGAGTCTGTGGATTGCTGTCGTGAGTTCGGCCAGTTGCTTCTCCATCCGAGCAAAGCCCGCATATTGGAGTTGTAGGACTTGTGTCGCCGTGTCCAGCCGTTGGGCCGGATACTCGGGTAACACCGTAGGTTGAAAGGCTCCCATCGTCACTGCTGCATACGACGTCCCGGCATCTTGGCCCGCCGGTCTTCCCGCCGGTGGTGGTAAAATGGGTTTATCAATCCCTTGCGCCGATTTTTCACCTGTTTTCTTGGCGGGGCGCCGCGGAGGAATGGCGCGTTTCGGGCATTCATTGCTGGTGGCCACGTGGGCCCCGCCACAGTTTGCGCACTTCGGAATCTGCGAGCACTTCTCCATGCCATCGTGCTCATAGCCGCAAGTTCCACAGCGCTCCTTCTCTCGCGGGCAAACGTCCTTTTTGTGTCCAATCGCATGACATTTAAAGCATACGAGTGGTCTCGGGCGGTACTCACGTACGGGGAGGACTTCGTGCATGTAACTCACCCGTTGGGGGCGAGTTCTGCCTTCAAATGTGACAAGTATCGTGTTTCCCTTCGTCCCCAATGGGCGTGCTGCCACCAGCTTGTGAGTTCTGCACTCAATATCCTCCTGGAGTTGTTCAGGAGTCACCTCGTTGTTCTGACCGCGTAGGTACACGACTCCGCGACATTGGTTCCCGGCAAGAGCCTTGTAGGGTTGGAGCGCGTTAGTGTCCTCCCCTTGGCGGATTGCCTTGATTTTCAGAAGCTTCTCTGTGAGGAGAGGGTCTCTGGTAGTAATGGCTAGGGCATTCGCCTTCTCATTCCGATGGACGGTGTAGTCGGCTTGGGCTTGAATGCCGGCACTTTCAATGGCTTCGCGGATTTCTTTTCCAGTGAATGCACTCACTTCTTTCTTCCCGACGGAGCGAAGCACCACAGTTTGCACGGGGAACAACCTCGGTGTAGATTCGTCGGCATTTCTCATAGGCTGTGAGTTCAATTTTCTTTTCCGTGAGGAAATTCCTAGGAGCGGCCATTCTTTGTCGTCGTTTGTCTCGGAGGCCGGTGGTTTCGTCTGCTTCAAAGGGTGTCCTTGAAATGTGCCTTCATTGAGCGGGGGTGCGCTGGTTTGGGGAGGCCGATCGCCATCTTGTTCTGTCAAGCGTACCGGTGTGAGATGGCCGCCATCTTGCATTTCCTGGGTCCTTTGTGTAGGTTCTTCGTCGCCTCTCTGACTTGTTCTATGGGGCGACCGAGATCTTTCGTTCTTTCGTCTAAATCGTGGATCTTGCCTTGTTTCCTTCAGCGTCGGCCGGTTCGGGTTATCAACCATTTCTTGTGGTTGTGGCGTGAATCGAGCAACGAGTTGTTGGAGAGCTTCCAGGAACGCCGGTTGTCGCTCAATGACGCCGGCCAGGACTTGAAAAAGGTGACTCACCTCCGGCGTTGACAATACTTGGTGGTAGGGTAGATTGACTTGCATCAGGAGCGGAGTGTTCTGCAGCTGTCCAGTGCCGTCTTCAGAAAACGGAGCTTCGGATAAAGGTTGGTTTTCGGGAAGGTCGGTCATTTCAATGCCGGGCGTGGCCTGCGTTGACTGTTGTGGCCCACCGCCTTCGTAGGGGTGGCCCAAGGCTGCGGCCAGGTCCGCAAGGGACCCGTAAGCCTACGGATCAGAAATAAAGGCCTATTGAGAAGAAGCACAGAGGAAGTCAAAATACCTTCCGTTCGTCAGGGCTCAGTCTTCTTCCTTCTTCCTTCATCTCTTAGAGCGCATGCTCAGAACGAGCTCGCATTAATAGGCTGCCAAGACCGGCAATCTTGGTGGTGCGGAATGCACGTGGCGAAAGAACTGTGGAAGCTCGCGTTCAGCACGCGCTCCGTAGCCGAGCACACAGCTATGGCCGCCAGTGAATAGACCTTTCCAAAAACGAGCTTGTGGCAGGTGCCATTTTGAGCGTTCGTGCGTATGGCGCGTGCTTTGCTCGCTTTCCGAGGCGACGAACACGCACGTGCTGGGCTGTGAAGATCGCACGCTGGACTGTGATTTTGTAAACATTGGAAAGGTCTATACTCCCTATAGGCTCCCTACGGGAGCCAGAGTTGCGCGTTTGATTCCACGTGCCGCGTGCCGCCCTCGCCGCTATTCGCCGAGATCCGATCACGTGAGGAGCCGTATCAAGTGTCGTGCAGCAAAGTAGACGTTGCACGCGCCCCGGCGTACGTTCCCCGCCTTTTGAGCGCGCCGCTGCTATTCGCCGAATTCAGTCACGTGAGGAGCTGAATCCACATGCCATGCATGAACGCGCAACTCTGGCTCCCGTACCGCTCATTCACACTGGAAGCGGATCCGCGTTCGCAAAGCGGTTGCGAACGCGGTTGTATAAAGATCCAGTACAATTGCACGCGCACTTGATGTCATCGAGAGCGCATGCAATTGTACTGGATCTTTATACAACCGCGTTCGCAACCGCTTTGCGAACGCGGATCCGCTTCCAGTGTGAATGAGCGGGTAGGGAGCCTATAGGGAGTATTCACTGGCGGCCATATCTGTGTGCGCGGCTGCTGAACGCGTGCTGACGGCGAGCTTCCGCAGTCCTTTTGGAGCGTGCATTTAGCACCATCAAGGTTGCCGGTCTTAGCAGGCTATTAATGTGAGCTCGTTCTGGGCATGCGCTCTAAACAGTGGCCTCAAATATGGCATCCAGTGAATACCTCCTATACAGGAACTCTAGATTGACAGGACTCGGCAAAGTTTCAGCAAAAGCTCGCTCCAGAAGCGAGGTGTGCGCGCAACTTTTTTTAGATGCGCGCGTCCTTTTCGGACTCGTTCAGACGGCGCAACCATTTCGCGAAACTACATTTCGCGACACAAGATGCGCGAGAAAAATGCATCGTGTGAACAGGCCTTTAGACAACTGGAAACAACAATCTAGGCACCAAAATGGCTCGAGTGTCGTAACTCTGAAATCCAGCTAATTATGGCTCTAGGTAAGATTAGGGTGCCTTCATGTGCGCTTTGCTTGGGGTGATGACATCTGGCCATTTTGTTTCGAACGGTTATTTTTATTTTTTGTTCTGAAGCGCGTGAAAGAGCGTGTCCCTGCACGCGCTCGTGGCGCTGACTGTGCTACGGCGACATTTTGTTTCCTGCGATTTCTTTGTATTTTTCCTGTGAGCGCGTGCTGTCGGCATCGGGTACTACAAACGATGGCATCACCGTAAACAGAAGGACATTGAGGCACTCTACGTAAGATTAGGTTCACAGGATACTCCTATTAGCGGCGAGAAGTTGTGGTGGCGCCCTCCTGTGGTTCCCCTTTGTGACGTCATTACCTTGCAAACAACAAGTTCGATGGTGTTTGTTATTATCATGGTGGAAGCTTGAAATCATTGCGCTCTCAAAGCAACACTGCCAACACCGTCAAAATTAAAGTTCTTTCATTCCTCTTATTTCCGTCGATGAAAATCCCCTTTCCGACGTCATAGTCAGCGTTCGGCCAATCGTGGAAGGCCGACCACAGCGACGCTTTCGGTCGCGCACGGGGCTAATACCCGCGGGAGAAACTTTCTGCGGTATTTCCGACGACAGAAGGATCCCGTACCTTTGACTGCATATACCAGCTAGCCACAGAAAGCTGTCGCCGAGGGTGCTCTGAAAACTGCGTCTACCAGTGTCAGCAAGCAAGACACACTATATCTTCTTCCCCCACTCTCTTTCTCCCCGTGGGAGGGATTATAATACAATACGCGTGAGTGACTGTTACAGCATCTTGGTACAGTTCTTTTTTTTTTTTATTATACAAGCCCCAAACTCATATGCAACCCGAGGAGAGACACTTTGCCCGCCCCTCCTCGTGGGTTGCCGCGGGTGTCGCCGACACATTTACATGAGGTCACGGTTACGCAAAGCAGCGTCACGGAATGTGCCAAAAGGAAGCAGGCGTCCACCTTCAATGCAAGTCGTAGCCTGCGCTGTGTGCGCGATTTGGGTGCGAGAACGAATCACCATGTTCCCAGATCCGTAGTGTGCTGTCGTCTTCCGGAACTTGTATGCTATATTTGTGTTTATTTTCTATCATCAGAACTGGCAGGGAAATGAAAATAATATATCAGGTCGACGTTCAAACAGTCAAGAGCCCATAAGAGTTTTTATTTTTCTACTTATTAGAGCGCAGCTCTTAAGCCTGGTTCAGACAATTGCGTTTGACTGCGTTTGACTGCGTTGCGGCTGCGAGAAACCAGGACATCCCTGCTGCTCATATCGCGTGCCAAGATGATTCCTTGAATTGGATTCCACGCTTCATACGAAGCACAGATGTGTCGGTGACTCGCTTTTGGTTCTCAACGCAACGCAGTCAAACGCACTCAAACGCAAGTGTCTGAACCGGCCTTTAGGCGCCCGTTTCCGGCTTGAGCGGCGTTGGCGTCGGCGTAACCGCGCGGTGCATTATGGGACGGTGCCGAAACGTCACCGTGCCGAAACGTCACGTGAGGACGCGCGTTTCGCGCGTGAAAGGAGGAGAAAGGGAGGAGGAGAGGGTACTGGTGAGGAGGAGAGGCATACCCTCCCCTCAGTACCCTCCTCCTCAAGAGCTGCGCTCTACGTCGGCGTTACAGGAAGTTGTAAACGTCTCATTTTTTTTTTCTTGGTTTGATTTTAATTTTTTAGGCGTAATCCTCACACGCGCACGTTTAACTCACACGGTAGGAACGTTTCTCACTTTTACACAAGCTTTCTGGCACTAGTGTACGACCCATACTCGGACGCAACGCCACTGACCAAGAAGTTTCTTAGTCATCTTTTACTTTCAGGGATAAAAGCGGTCGTTTTCTTTCAGCCTCTCCTTCACAAAACGTGATGTCAAATTTTTTGTTATTGTATTGTTGGTGTTGTCAACAATGAGAACTCCAAAATTTTGTCAACAAGCTTTTTCACGGTGACGATATTATGGTGGGCTGGAAGGGGGAGGTAAGACGACCGCGCTTGCGAAGGTGACTCAGTGATTCAACATGCGGAGCTGTTGTGGGTTATAGCGAGGTGGAGAGCCATCGATAAGTGCATAGCAGCACCACTTGCACTACAGGGAATAGAAGGTGAAAGAAGGGGTACATCGATGGGACTCGCAAGCCCACCATAGCTTCACTGCAGCCTGTCTTTATTGGCAACTTTCACCGATGGTGGTACCGCGGTGTGAGAATCGCGCTCCCTAGCTCCTGGATGATTGGCTTCACAATTAAGGTGCTTACCTACACCTTCCTGACGTAAAAAAAAAAAAAAAGGCTCTGATAGTGCTCGCGTACATAGCAACTCTAGAATTACTTACGCGTCGCAGACCCAGCCTCGCACTGCTGTTCTACGAGGATCATCCAGATAACAGCCATATTGATGGGCGCCCCTATATGTCGTGAAAGTTGCAAATTGCGTCGAGCTCCATGTGCCATGCCCGATTTTGTTATGGTTAACAAGCAGCGACAAACGTACAAGGACACCCCTATTGAAAATCTAATTTGTATGAGAAATTTCTGTGTCCAATTAACACACGAATCAAACAAGATATATAAGATTATATAAGAACCATATAAGAACGATATAAGGACTATATAAGATATATAAGAACCATATAAGAAACTTGTGAGAAGTTTTTTAAAAGTTTCTTATATGGTTCTTTTCTTATATGTTCTTATATACCTTATATAGTACTTACATCGTTCCTATATGTTCGTATATATCTTGTATGATTCATATGTGTCTGTTGGACACAAGAAATTTCTCATACAAATGGCTTTTTCCCTAGGGACCTAAGCACTTCTTATGAGTTGTGAATGCGAAAGCATGAATGTCGTTAATTCTTCCACTCCCTTAGTTCGTCTGCGGCGTGGTGGCGTGGACGGCCACGTTTCGGCAGAGCCGTTTATTGAGAGAGTTTGGCCATACATTGGTTTGAATAGGCGAGCATCTCGGGGCCAATCACAGGCCGCGAAACAGCCCCTAGCGGTGGTCGTGTGCTCTAAATTTGTGACACGACTACACTTCGTTTCACCTTATGTGCGAGCGAAGGCAAAACTAGAAGCGCGAGCACGGAAGCTCCGTGCGTTCAGGCTTTGCTCGAGCGCGCGAGCTGGGGAGAAATGCAAAAAGCGCTGGTCTCGCGCTTCTAGCTTTGGCTTCGCTCGCAGATATAGTGATAGGTATGTCGCGAACCACCCTAGGTTCGATTTCGAAAGGTTTCGATATTTGCGAAGCGAACTGAGGTTCGATTTCGAAAAATTTCGATATTTTCGTACCGACCGAGGTTCGAATTCGAAAAATTCGCAACTTTCGATCACAGTAGAGTTTCGAATTCGAAAAGTTCGAAGCTTTCACGGTTTCTAAAATTTCGGGTTCGAATATTTCGATATTTTTTTTTACTTGAGGTTCGATAAATTCGAAGATTTCGAACTTTCCTAACTTGAAATTCGAGATATTCGAAAAATCAGAATTTCTTAAGATCTGAAGTTCGAAAAGTTCGAAGATTTCGAAACTCTTTGGAAATAAAATTCGAAAACTTCGAACGCTTCGAATGTTTATAGACATGAAGTTCGAACAATTCGAAGATTTCGAATTTCTTTCTGCATAAAGTTCGAAAAGTTCGAAAGTTTCGATTCTCTTTTAACGCTGAATTAAAAAAAACAACAAAAAAAAAAACCTCCGAAGATTTTGAATTTTTTTCAAGTCCAAGTTTTCAAAGTTCGAAGTCCAGTTTTCAAGTTCCTTCATAGTTTCAGTTTCAAATATCGTTTTCACGACTCACTGGTTGTCACGAAATCAAGTTTAGAAAAGTTAGGGTGTGATATCTAGACTCTGCGAAGTTGGTCAGGCAATTAAATGAGACGACAAGTGTCCCGGATGTGCTGGAATATTTACCAGTGCAGAGTGACGTGTGACCATAGATCAGTAATTGTGACCGCCAGCCCGGAGGGGGGGGGGGGGGGGTTCTTTAACGTGCATCACGCAGTAGTGATCACACGAACACACTATTTTACGATACTCATCCAGTTCGAAATGGCCAGGGGCGGGCAGGAGGTTGAGGCTCAGAAAAACCTTGAAGCGACCTGGCAAACTACCTCCCCACCCCTTGCACGCTGGTAGTAATCTGTTCGAACGCCGCCCGAGTGACGCTGGCATATAGTAAGTTAAGTTTGTAATTGTCCTGGAGGTTTATTTTCTGGGACGGAGGAATCGCCTCGCAAAAAGCACAGAAGCCGACACAACTCGAGGTCGAGGAGCTTTCTACCATACAAGTGGCGTCAGAAGAGGAAAAACGGGGGAGGGAAGAGGGGAGGGGGGAGGGGCCTCAGCTTCCCTTCCCCCCTTCGAGATATTTGGGACTGTTAAAGAAAACAATACGGGGAAAGAGGGCGTGGTCGAGCTTATTTTAATCTGAAATGTCGCTCTTCACTGCATAAAAGATCGCGTAGATGGTCATTGTTAGAAACTCGTTGTCAGAAGGCACTACTCGTCACATGCTTAGTGGTTCGGAAGTTCAAAGCTATGTCTTTACGACCTAAATAACTGTGCCAATGGTAAAAAAAAAAAAAATAATAAAAAAATAAAAAATAAAAAATGCGGAGATAAAAAGCTGGAGAAAGAAAAAACTATCAAGAACTCGCCGGATGTGTTGTATTCTTGCATATTCAGAGGTTCAGAACTTCGAAACAACTTTCTCCTACCAAAATGTGTAGAGGCTAAAAAAAAAAAAAAATGTTTTCTTTTAATGACGTGCTGAACTTGAACAATATCAGAAATCTTCTCCCATGAGTTAATTTATTCCTTAACGTGAAAAAACAATAAATACATTATTTTGTATTCTGCAGATGGCAATGATATGTACTGTCTGTGGTGTTAATTTAAATGCGATACCTCAAACAACTTAGATGAAAATAAATACCAAGTTTAGGGCATAATTGCATGTAGATACATGTTTGGACATTTCTACGAAACTCACCTTGAATAACAATAGTCATATCTTAAGACGACACTTATCTAAGCTATACACAGATCATTCTTAAAAAGTTTAACATCTCTACCATAAATAGCTTCGGCTACATCGCGCTTCAAATCTGGCACTAACGATAATCGTCAAAAACCCGTCGTCCTTCCTCGCTCCTTCGGGAATTTATTTCTTTAAAACTAAGCATGCCAGAACATTGAAATAAACGGCATTGTCTTTCGTAAAGAACGGAACACGTACCGCATGTAAAAGTTCGAGAAAAAAAAATTACGAATGTACCTCACTACTTGAATTCAAATGAAACCGTCCGCCGGTATTTCGAAGTTCGATGAACGTCGAACTTTTACCCTAAAGTTCGAAGTTCGTCGAACTTCTGACTTTTCAGGATTCGAAAGTTCGAAACTTTTCGAATTCTATTGATAAATAAGTTCGAAAGTTCGAAAATTATCGATTTCCTTAGCATAGGAAATTCGAAAGTTCGAACAGCTTCGAACTTTTTAGTGCAAGAAATTCGAAAGTTCGAAAATCATCGAATTTTTTGGTCAGTCAAGTTTGGAAGTTCGATAAGCATCGAATTTTGCAGTGTGATAAGTTCGAAAGTTCGAAAAGGATCGAATTTTTTAGCGTAATAAGGTCGACGGTTCGAAAAGCGTCGAACTTCTTAGCTTAACAAGTTCGAAAATTCGACTTCCGTCGAATTTTACGATATAGAAAATTCGAAAATGCGAAATCTTTCGAACCTTCCGAATCGCTTGCTTCGATCATCGAAACTTCGATTCGAAAAAAGTTCGCGGCATCCCGAAGTGAAACGAAGTATAATTTGAGCCGTGCCGAGCGGAACTCCGCGTCTCAAGACGCTCGCGCACCCCACCCTTTGCACTGCTTTCTTTCAGACAGTCTCAGGGCGCTGTTCTAGCAGTGCAGACAAAGGCATGGGCACGAGCGCGTGGCTTTGGAAAGTGCCTCCTATGCACGAGGTCTCGTACAAACAAAAGCGTTTCGCTGAGCTAGGCTCACGCGCCCGTGCCTTTGTCTTCACTGCAGACATTTGTGAGATGGAGTAGAGGTCCCCTGATTGGTCGACGCTGTGTCACAAATTTAGTTTTCGCTCTAAGCGTGGGAAGGGAGATTCGGCGCTGGCGGCGGCCTTTGCTCCGCCTATTGGCCAAACTCTCCCAATACACGGCTCTGCGTTTCGGCATGTCGAGGTAGCGGCCGACGATCGAGCGCGCGCTCTCGTGAAGTGGCCGCGCCGCGCTGAGCTCGGCCGTACAACCTCTGCGGAATTTGCCCGGCGGGCTCTGGAACGAGGCCCGCACCGCCGCACCTCGCCGGGCCGCTGCGTGCGCTGCGCCGCCATGGAGAAGGCTCCTTTGGTGGCGGATTTGGGAACTACGCCACACGAGAGCCAATGGGAGCCCCGTTCCTTGATGACGCGCGCCAGCCAATGGGGGCCTATCCGTCAGAAATCGGCTTCACTTTGCTCCTTTTGGAGAGGTGAATTTAGCTGACGTTTTGCGTGACTTTTTGCGCGGCTTCAAAGCTGGGAAACTTCAGATCGCGACTTCACTTCGCTCCATTGAGACAGGGGAATTTAGCTGCCGTTTGGCGCGGCTTTCGGCACGGCTTCGAAGCTGGGAGATTTCAGATCGCGGCTTCACTGCGCTTCATTGGGAGACGGGAGTTAAGCTGCCGTTTGGCGCGGCTTTCGGCGCGGCTTCGAAGCTGGGAGACTTCAGATCGCGGCTTCACTGCGCTCCATTGGGAGACGGGAGTTAAGCTGCCGTTTGGAGCGGCTTTAAAGCTGATGACGTCGGCTCGCTCCATGAGACAGTTAATGCTTTAGCATTAAAAACACAGCTGCGTCCCAAGCTGCAAGACACGGTATGTATCCTCGAGATCTGCAGTCAGAAAGGTGACGTGGTTTGATGTCCCGAAAGAACTCGAAAGATTTCGAACATGGGAACGGGCTATATTTGGCGCCGACAAATGCTCAGAAACAAG
The DNA here is from genome assembly GCA_013358835.2 of Ixodes persulcatus. Lineage (NCBI taxonomy): Eukaryota > Metazoa > Arthropoda > Arachnida > Ixodida > Ixodidae > Ixodes > Ixodes persulcatus. The sequence continues at coordinate 86,500 of JABSTQ010008555.1, read as the reverse complement.
GTCAGCAGTAAGCGAGCTGAATTTAGAATAGAGATTCATTGCAGACATTGCAACAAATTGCAGAACGATAGAAGGCACGCGCAGCATTTTATGGCTTTCTCAAAAACCGCACCAATTCGACGGGTTTTTAAGTTTCGCTTTGCTATCGGAGCGCATCTCGGCCCCGACAGCGCCGCGCCCCGTGGAGAAATAGTGCAACCAACCTCTGCTGCGCTGTCCATAGCGCTGTCATCGCGCGACGCAGCAGAGGCTGGTTGCATTTTTTCTCCACGGGGCGCGGCGCCGTCGGGGCCGAGATGCGCTCCGATAGCAAACCGAAACTTAAAAACCCGTCGAATTTGTGCGGTTTTTGAGAAAGCCGTAAAATGCTGCGCGTGCCTTCTATCGTTCTGCAATTTGTTGATTTAGTGTTTTTCGATGATGCTGAGCAATTTTCTAATTAAAACCATGCCCTTAAACACAATATTAAAAATAAAAAAGTTAATTACGCAAAAATAATTAACAACTTAATTATCCCGGACTTTAATAATTTTCCTAAATAGGCCTCTGGTCCAGGAACAAAACGACACACGCCTTTTTTTGTTGCGACACGTAGTTTTCGCAATATCGAATTTGTCCACCTGATCATTACTTTTTTTATCCTTTGCAGTTTGGTTTTTATTTTTGAAATAACTGACCCTCATGTACAAGTTCACTCATGTTCCATATAATAAACATTTATTAAAACTAGAGCAATGTATACACGTTTGCAAGTACGGTCTCTGGGCGCCGCCATCTTGCTGCTGGGGCACCAAGCTAAGCCAATTACGACGCCTTAGCAAGGTACTGTAATCGGATTATTTCCGCGCCCAAGCGCACCCCAAGCGAACAAGATGGCGGCGACCGGAGGCCGTGCTTGCAAACGTGTATTGTTTCCTCGTTCGTAAGGTTTGGTTAAAGGTCCGAACATAAGCCGCATTAGCCGCACCGCCAAGTCGAAACTGCTCATATTTGATATTCATCAGAATATTTTTGCATAAAGCGGAAGACACCCATATTACTCCTCCTACGATTATTTATAGGAGAATCAGTCCCCACCTATTTCATGTTTCGATTATAAATGGCAGACATGCTTTTTATTTTTAATTCCACTGGTTCTCAAAACCCTCGTATTTGGCGCATCGATCGCTTTGTGGCTGCCAAAAGGCGTGCGCGTCGCGTCGCGATCAGCTGATATTTAATTTTGCGACTTTACAGCTATGTTGCTTGCGAACCGTGGCCGTGAATGCGTGACGAAGCATACCTAGGTTAGCGGTTCTGTTAAGTTCACCTTCACTGTTTTCAAGAAGATATGCTCTACCTAAGCACAAGCCTGAGTGGTGCGGGAGACATGAAGATCACCGTCATAAGTAACACTGGCATGGAATGGACTGTCGATATTTTGCCCGAATACACCGTCGAGAAGCTCAAGCAGATGTCGCTCAGCCATTTCTGCAACCCATTGGACTGTATAAAGCTCTCAGAATACTACAAACTAGTGTCGGTGTCTCAGGCAAGACCTCTTTCCGATCACAGTTCGGTCCGGGAGGAAAACGTTTCGGACGGTGGTGAGTTACTTCCTGCTCTCGAGTAAACAGTTTGTTGACCCAGAGGCAATTTGCCGTGTTAATTGAACATCATTATATCTAATAAAGAGTAGTTAATCATTGATAAATCTCTGACGAAGAGCTGCGTTACCGTAAATCCGTTTTCTAGGAAACTCATTTTGTGTTGTCTTCCAGATGAGGTGCTCCTACTGAAAAGAAATTCTGTTTTCCCTCCCAAGTCAGACAAACCAACGGAGGTATGATTACTATACACTTTTTAAAAAAAAAAAAAAAAATATTATTTGCAGTGCGGCTTGCAATTCTCACGATCACTTGAAACCTCAAACAACCACAGAAACTGGGCCCCCCTGATAAAGCCACCATAGAATCTGCTACCACGAACGTCGAACCCATGAATTTCGGCAGGCCAGCTGTGGATGTTTCTCAAGTTCTAGATGTAAGCTTGCTTGGCCGATGAAGCTTTCTAGGCTCACGAAAATTAAATCGTTTCTGTCTTTGTGCTGCTACCTGAGAGCTCATTTTATGCTATGCAGTTTCATACCGAATTGAGAAGGATACTGGTCTCGCTCGTGGAGTTGTCCGAAAAGTTGCTTCGTCATCATCCAGACGTTAAAAACATCTTCAAGAACCTGCCAAGTAAGTCGTAGTTCCACATGTTTTGTCATTTATGTCGATCGGGTTTGAAAGATTGTCTCCAAATTTAATGCCGGCTGTGTAATATTTTTTTTACGGGACACAAGATATCCTCTGAACAAGATATATAAAATAGATTACGGTCGGTTACAGGTGTCAAGGAAGTGTCAGCATTTATTCTTCTATATTTGTTTCAGGCAAACTCATCCAACCTAGTAGTGATGACAGTGATCTGAATGCTCTGAAGAAATTGACAGACATGGGATTTGAGGAGCAACTATCTCTTCAAGCCCTGAAGGAGAACAAGTGAGTCAACAATTTTCCGAAATGGTGAAAATATGGTGTCGAGCACGCGAAGTGAATATACGAAGACAAATAACGTCTGCTTCTGATATGGACTCGGTGGTGGCGGCTCATGGAAGATGGAAATTGCAACCGAAAAATGTCACTACACCATGTATTTAGCGTAGAATACCGCGCATCCGCCCATTCCACATTAAGCGCCCATTACCAAATTTGTGAGATCTGAGAAAATATGCACAGTACATTTATATGTAAAAATGATGACCAGACAAGCGCCCCTCCCCCATCTTTTTGCGATTATCTCCAAAGTTTGAGAGGGCGCTTGCCCGGTATTTTACGGTAAGGTGTGGTGACACATGGTACCTTCCCATATATAAATGCAATAATGGAAATGCCCTCATTATATCTGCTCTCGGCAGTGATTTATACACATTCTCCCAACTTCCTCTAGACACCCCCCCAGATTGTGTCCAACACACCCCCAGAATTTCCTCCCAAAGTGCACCAACCTATAGTGTACACCCCCCAGAACTGCTCCCAGAAATTTGTTACTTCCCCCCTCTCCTTCCCTAGATTGACAATCTTGGATAAACCCCTCGTTCTGATAAAGCACTGTTTTTTTTCTTTTGTATTTAATGGAACATCACCTCAACCGCTAGACTCTTGCATTCATATCGGCTAACAATGGATGTAGACATCCTGATGCCAGTCTTTTCGGAGAATGCTCTGTGTTTCTTGTTTCTCTCTATCTACTTTGAATATCATCTGAAGGTCCCAAATTTTATTATTGTTCACCGGCATATTCGAAGCAAAAGGGCTATGGCGACAAAAAGCACTCACGGGACGCCCTAGGGAACACATAGAGGTGTACCAAGCGTGGCATGTAGTGCCCAACCTGCCATGCTGGTTCACATAACATGTCGAGGGCTGCGTCAAGGTAGCTCCTGCTTTTGCAGTGAAGCTTAATGTCGAAGCACGCAGGAAGGATTGACAGCCTGCATTGTTAGCTGTTAGAATTTTAGTATCTCGTTCAACACTAAAGTCAAATGCTGTAGTCATGTTCCACATTTTCGGCGGTAGCACTAGCAGCATAACAGTAAGCTTTAAAAACCATGCCCAAAACAAAGGGGCTGCAGTATGGCACTGCAACTCTGCAGCTGCATGGCAAGAGTCACCCTTCAAATGGAAGCCATATTTACTAATTTAAATATTTTGAATATCGTCTTTGAATTTTTGATTAGGTAAGTTTATATTTTGAAACTTACTACATCTTACCTCAACTGCTAGCGTTACAACCGAATAGAGCCCAAGGTTTTCACAATGCAGCTAGCTTATTCAGCACAAAAATTTGGCTCACTTCCCTTACAAATACCTTATATTGTCACGAATGATAAGTGATGAGGCGATAATTACTGAAGAAACTAAACGTTTAATAGGGGCGAACTTGTGCCCAAAAATAAAAAAAAGAAACAGAAGAAAATTGAGCGTCGCGGGCGTCGAAGTTGGCGTGACAGCAGAGTCGAATGCTGGGGCAAAACTGACTCCGCTCGCCTTGCGGAATCCCTTATGTACCCTCGTGGGTTTCTGGATCGTTTGGCGTAGAGATTTCGGAACTCGATCAGACGAGAATGTTCTGGAACTTACGAGAAGGCCAAGTTGAAAGAATAAATAAAAGGGCAGTCCACTAACTGGAATCGAACCCAGGGGCGGATTCAGAGGGGGGGTCTGGATGTCCTGACCCCCCTCTTGAATTCTGCATGTGTAAAAATTTAGCACGTGGAAACGGCAACTGGGGGGGGGGGGGGGGGGGGGGGTCTTCTTAAACATATGATACGCTGACCAACGCCTGACCCCCCCCCCCCCTCAAGAAATACCTGCGTCCGCCCCTGGAACCTACACCTTCCGCGTGACAGTCAAGCGCGGTAACCACTCGGCCACGCACTCGCTTGCTCGACAACGCGCTTGGCAATATAATGCTCCTACTGTACACTGAAACTTTGTATTGGTTTGCAGAATGTGCCCGAGGCTTGCTATGGAGTCACTCCTTGCGAAAGGATGCAAGCGAGAAGGTGAACAAACCTCGGATTCTGGCTTAAAGGCGTCAAATACCGGCGTACAGGGAAACTTTGGCGGCAGTGGTAAGTCGAGTGGTAGTTCACTCCCTGTCCCTTTTTACAAGGAACAAAATATAAATAATTTAGTTGCATGTCTTTCCTGTCCTGAATGGGTAATGAATTGAAATACATAGACAGTGAAGGTCATTGTTTAAAATTTTGCTGTAAAGTTTCTCTAACAAGTTTTAAAGGAATACCAACTTTCGAGTACAGTAACATAAAGTAATGTGCATTTTCTTTTTCTGTGCAATATACTGTGAAGCGACAGTGAGAGTAGTACGCATTGATTTACGTTGTGACAAGATTTTCATTCTGCTCTAATGCTTTTGGACACTGCAAGATTTGAGGAATAATGTGAAGAGAATACCACTTTTTGTTTCTTGTTACTGGATGGCATCATAATCTTCTCTGTACACTAGCTCACTGTGTAAAAACTAACATGATAACTCTGGACACTGCACATACCTAGGGACCAAAATGAAGTAAAGCTTGCTTGGCAATGCCGAAAGTTTGTTCATGAAATGCCTGGACAACACCAAGCTTTAGTATGACATAAAAACTGTAAATTGGTACATTGTCTTGTCTATCTCTGTGTTAGATTTTTTTTCACCACAGTTTATTTTTTTAACATGCTAAATCACATCATTTCAGAAAAAGATGGTCCTTCATGTGGTGCTACCAGGAATGCAGAAGAGAGCAGTCGTGAAGGCATTGTTCACGCAATGCTAGAATGCTTTCAAGAGTACAAACGAAAAGATTTCAAGCCGAACAGGAAGGTATGCATCAGTATCCCTTCACACGAAATTGCAAACTGTTGTAACTTGGCAAGCCCTTATGCCAGCTAAAATCTTCCACCATGCCCTCCAGGCAATGATCACTCTCAAGGAGATGGGGTTTCCTGAAACTGCCATTCTGGATGCACTCCGGATTCACAGCAACAGCCAAGAAGCTGCAGTACGTTGTTAACCTATCTTGAAATTGATTGTTGCTAATTCATGTAGTACATACAGTGTGCCCCAACCCTAAAGGGCAACTCTGCTCAATTCCGGGATAATGAGTGGTTTCACATTAATATGCACTAATAAACGACATTACACTTGAACCTCAATTTTACGAAACCTGATTTTACGAATTTCCTAGTCTAACGAACAAATTCGGATTCCCCGCGCAGCCTATGCCTATGCTAGGTCTCCCTTCCTCGAGTTTCTGAAGTTCCCGATTTAACGAAATAATAAGCGGGTCCCGGTGACTTCGTTAAATCGAAGTTCAAGTGTATGTCATTTGCTTCGTGCAAAATGGGATATATGTTGTTAAATCTTACTTTAAACATGAGCAGAAATCGAAACCGAAACTTCTGCTCTGTGTGGCGTCATTGGCCTCGGACTGCCAAAAACATGGCTATCATGTGGTATGAGATGTCACGTGATCCTCTACGCAACGACGGTAGGGTTTGGGGTGGGCCAGCGGGCCACTGTTGGGGTGGGCGTGTGCCAGGCACGAGTGTCATCTGCACCGCACTCTTCACCAGGTTTTGGGGTCTACGACATTCGACAAAATCACAAACGATGAGATGAATATGGTAGTTGGCGGTAACGGCAGGACAGCCCAACGGCTCACAAGAAGCGCGCTGCACAGGCATGTTACGCCATTCACATGGACACCGCTGAGCGCTGACAGGGAACGTTGCTGATGTCACCCGTTACGCTTGCCCGGAGAAGTAAAAGCAAGCAAAAAGGGACAGTGGTGATGACATTTAGCTCAATGTTGGCTACGCCAAAGACATAGCCTTGACTGCGCTGTTGGTTGCGCCTCAATTCGGGCGCTAGAGTCAGCTGATTTCGGCAACTTGGCGCATTGCAATGTTCGCCGGATTGTCTAAGAAACATTTAGACAGAACTCGGCTGTAATATTCTATGTGTGCTCTACTTAGGTGATACTGAAGGGGACTGCAATGTTTTTTTCAAAAACAAAAATGAAGCGGAGTTGCTCTTTAAAGGGGCACTAAACCACTTTCTGCGATAGTCATCACTTCTGCGATAATCATTGCAGAAAGAGGTTTAGTGCTGCTTTAGTGCCTCCACTATTGGTTCAACATCCTGTAGTTGCTGAACCGATAGTGGACGTTATATAACTAGGCGTACATAACCTTTAGACCGGGTTTGGGAATGTATTTGAGTTGTTCGGATGACTGACTGCTTGCTGGGCATGTTTTGGCGATTACTAGTCACAAGCTGCAAGTCGCCGACTCATGCTGTCATAGTCGCATGATGCACAAAGAAATATGAAGCGTTTGATTGCTGTATGGCCATTTTGGATGGGCGTTAGTGCAGATTTTGCATCTCTTGGTTACTAGAGTCTATACTGACAACGGTATTTTTTACCCTCTGCCCAAACATAACCTCAGAAGCGTAGAGTGCTACACTGATGAAATTAGTCAGGGATTTTCAGCTTGCTCCTTGATAACCAAAACATGCTTGGCAGTCAGTCAGCTGTCCGAGCTGACCAATTGCCCGCCCCACTCAGCAACTCAGCAAGTTGGTTATAGCCAACTACCTAGAATAATCATGAGATAATCAGAAAATTTTAATGCACAGTTTGTGGGGCGTGACCGTCCGAGTGAATTCCAGAGTCTGACAGCATGTTCCTCTGAGTCGGTCTCTGGTTTCGATTTGTTTGTTTTTCTTGGAGTTGCCTCATTGGTTCTTGGTGGGTTTGAATCCCAGCCAAGCTGTCTGGAATCTGACAGAGGCTTGTTGCAGAGTAGGTGCCGTGTAATGGAGATTTCTGTTGCATGTCAAAAGATCCCCACGTGGTTGAAATTTATCCTCACCTTCGCTGGGGTGCGCCAGATGCCCTTCGTTGGCACGGCACGTAAAACCCCAAAATTTTACTTTAGGAGACTCTTTAGTGACAGATTAAATGTTGGGTGTTTCGACACTGTATTCAAGTGCTTTGCACGACAAATAGCTTACTTTTGGAGGTGACGCAGGCATGTAGCCAGGGGCCTGGGCCCCCCCCCCCCCCCCTTCGAAATCTTCCATTTTGCTGGGACCTCCTCTCTCCCCTCCCCCTCATACAGCATTTTGTCGTGGGCGCCCCCCCCCCCCCCCCCCCCCCCCCCCCGAAACAAAATCCTGGCTACATGCCTGAGGTGACGTATGTCCTTTTATGTGGCATAAAACTGTAGATATTCGGGAATGCCTCTGAATTTTAAGAAACAGACTGTCATACCATCTTTTCGCACGTTGCCCCATTCCAGTGCGAGTGGCTGCTCGGGGACCGGCGTCCCAAGCCAGCTGACCTGCAGGCGGGCCTCGACAGGGACAGCGCCATTTACCGGTCCATCACCACCAACCCAGTGGTGCAGCTGGGTCTGTGTTCACCCAAGACGCTTCTAGGTAGGAGTGTCATGTCGCATCAGATAGTAAGGCGGCATGTAAACAATAATGAATGCCTTGGACATGACCCACCATACATCCATGTCCTTTTATTACTACAGCAAAACTTGCGTGATGAGGCATCATAGCTTGGCCTAAGATATCTATGTCTTTTTCCATTGTTTGTTTTTCATGTTTAATAAAAACATTTATTTCAGTTGTAAGCTGCTTGTTTGATGAGAGCAATGAAACTGATACCTTAAGGACATTTAATATGAATTCTTTTTCACAAAACTGCTTGTGCAATGGCATACAGTCATCATCATTATGTTCCTTTCCCAGCTTCAGTGATGATGATGCCTCTGTAAATTCACATGTGCAGTTTTGCAAAAAAAAAAAAAAATCTACCATGTTTATTTCTCAGCAGCATGCAGCGTGCAAGGACGAAGCATATTGCAAAAGAGCCGAAATGATACTGGTATGGAAGCCATCCGTGAACTGCGAACTGCGCTCCCCTAAGTCAAGGAAATTTAGGGACAGCAGGCCTCCAACGATGGTAGGAAAGCCGCAGAAAATTGGTCAGGCAGTCGGGAATTGGGAGTAAACTAGTGAAACCAAACCCTATACGAGGAGAAAGCAAAACATGGAGAAAAGGCTTCCAGTTATAGCGTGACTCTAAAGTCTGCAATTGTATGGGAGGTTTAGTGGAAGGGATGTGTTAATGCACTGTACATGAAGCAGAAACTTGCACTGCAGTGGTGGACATAAGAGTTCAAATCCCAGTTCTACTAGTGTCGATATGGACAGACATTGTGTAATTACTTGTGTAATCATCACTACTACAGTGTGGTGCATCTTCGCCTCTCTGCCACAAAGACACAAGTCTCAAGGCAGACTATCTTCCTGCTGCCTAAACATTCCTAGTCCCTGTTTGGCTATTTGCATAGGTGACTTGAGGTTCTTTCTTGTACTGCTTTATGCTTTTCCCATCCCTCAGTTCATAGACCAGTTAGTGCTTTGAAGATTTTGGGGGGGTAGTGTTGAGAATCAGCACCATTGTTACCTAAGCCATATTATGTGAACATGATAAAACAGCGCACAGAACGCGGAGGAAGAGAAAAGGACAGATAGAATGAAAGAGTGCTGTCTATCTGTCCTTTTCTCTTCCTCCGTGTTCTGTGCACTGTTTTATCATGTTGAAGTACCAACTAGCTCAAATCACTACATTACTACATGTTACGGGCTTACCACATGCCAAACTCTTGCCGACGAAAACTTCAACATTGCAGGAATTATTGCTAAATTGGTACCGGTTGCATTCATTTCTTTGCTATCCCTATTGTACTCTTTCCTCACGTGCTTAGATCGTGCCAGATTTCAATATTGCTTTCCACATTCCTTTTCAGAAAGTTAAAAACACAAACGATATATAGGTAGATGCTCAAGGTGGCCACCGTGGGGTAGCACACACCTCTTGAGAGTAAAGCCCCTTGATAAACTTCTCGCTTTGCATTTCTTTGAAGTACTGACAACCATTGCTGTGCGAAGGCGCAAAACACGTTCCTCCAGCGAGTGCTGCGCCGCAATTTGCTTCCAAGGGCTGCACGAGGTGCAGACCTTGTGCTTTGGTGCATTTGATGCTACTTGCTGGACAAACACGAGCGCATCGAGGGGCATTATCTGAGAGGGAAGGGGGAGCAGCTAAACCTTGGTCACTTGGAAGGAAAACCTGAAGAGCAAGGGACAAGTTTGGGGTGTCCCTGGAGTCTTGCTGGTGGGGCATGAGGCTTAAAATTTGGCAACAGCTGCATCATGGCTGATCACTCTCTCTCTTATCTAATTGAGTAAACAAATGGTTGCCCTTCCAGCGCTTCTACAGATGTTGGAGAACCCTGGTTGCGCCTCCCGTTGGCTGAACGACTCGGACACTGCACCTATCCTGAGCCAGATTTTCCGCATCTACCACGCAGAGAAGCACTCCGTGCAGCTGGTCAGGCCTGCGGTACCGTGAGAGCCTGCCAGTCAGAGTTTATTAGCAACTGCAGTTGGTGATGGTAAGTTACAAAGGAAGAGTAAGCATACGAGACAAAAAAGTACAACACGCGCGTCTCTTTCAAATGCGCGTGTCAATGCATTTGTCCTGCACGTTTACTCCTCCTTCGTAGCTTACAGTGAGAGCTTGCACCAGCGTGTCGTCCACAACGAATGAGCACTTTGTTTGGGTTCTGAAAGCTGGTGCACACACGCAAAATTTACAGCTTTATTCTCCTAGAAAATAGTTGTTGCTGCTAGTAGGAAATAACAAAGGAACAAGTGTGAAGAGGCAGTTAAGAGAGTTATAAGCTTTCATTTAATGGTGGAATGCTGTAGTGTATGGTCTTGTTAGAGGGTCTGACTAAGTTCCTTTCAGAAAGGAACTTCACATTCACAGACCAATGCACCAAAGAGAGCAATCATAGTATCGGCAGCGACAAAGCCTGACAGATTGTTCATACTAGAACCTTGCACTGTGAAAGAACAGGACATAATGCTGGAAAGACCATGGTTTGAGTGAAATGCTGTTGGCAGCATGAATGTAAGTGCCCCTTGGGCCTTATCCCACTAGGCAGACAAACTAAAAATATTGCTCACAAACATCTGAAACATGCCTTGCTGGCAGTCTTTTGTTACATTTTTTAAGAAGCGTTACTGCAGAAGAGTGCTCGGGTTGCCAAAATTCTGCTCTTCTTATGTCGTCAAACAAAATTCAGTGTTTTTTTGTTTTTTTTTCTGAGGCTATGTGGCGACAAATTATCCATTTGAGGAGCCACGCAGATAGCACAAACCACCTGGCACACCTTTGTGCCAGAAAACTTCTTTATGGTATAGCAATTTTTCTTCAGCATTTCATTGTGGCAAGTTTTGAAATGTTGAGATGAAGAAACGTGTCGGTTTCATGGGTCTCCGAAAGCATTGCTGTGCTGGGAACACCAGTTCGCAAACTTACGAAAAAATACTTTAACTTCTTGAACCTTCACTGCAATTGAAAGCACGTTTTTAGAAGGTGTCTGAATCTGCTTCTAAGTGTGCTGTGTGGCATAAGTTAATCGCTGTAAGCTTTATCACTTTCGCATAAAACATTTTTGTAGGTAGACCGCTATTCAGTGTCCACAGAATTTCGGCTCAATATCTTCGGAATCAAATACTATTGAAACATTTTTTTGCAAGTTGTAAGTTTGGAGGCACCTTCGAGTACTTTCAGAACACTCGGACCTGTCAGATGGTTCTGTGTTTTTATTTACTTTCAGTGTTCCTTTAGAAGTCATGCAGTTGCGAGGTATTGTAAGCATTCTATAGCTAGTAAAAGATGTAGGTTCCTAGAGGTGCAAAAGGTTTGGTTTTTGTTGTAATCCTCATTTTCCTCAAAACTTTTGTCTTTGTATTAACATGATCAGCTTCCAGCTTAGAATTCTAGTGATCTATTTCCTACAAAAAAAACATCTCTGTCTGTACAAGGTCTCTTAGTGCATGTGAGTCTGTGATTGAATCACCCATACACTAAAACTTTTTAAAATGGGAGCTGTTCAAAGAAATAATAAAGGGGGAGCTTTTACTTGACACTTTTTCCAAATCGAGATATCTTCTGCGACCTGCAAGTTAGTAAACCCTATTTGTGTGTGTGTGCACCAGTTTTTGGAGCACCGTGTAATTGCAAATAAGAGCAATGACAGAAAAAGAAGAAGAGTTGACTCAGAGCATGCTGAAGATGTATTTTAATGGTTACCTTGAGGAGATATCTTATGCCTAGTTTTATACAAGAGTGGTGTCTTTTGTTTTTTTCTCATTCACCTGTTTTGTACACCCTCAAGCAAGTAATAATGCAGCAGCAGCACCTGAAGTTGCAACAAATTAATGTTACAGCAAACACCGTCATGCCAACTGCCAATACTTCATATACAGGTTTGTCAATCCACCCACAACCAGCTGCTGACATAGCAAACGAAACTGCAAAAGAAATGTCTTTGCTATCACGCTGTCTCGGACGCATTCATTCAATTTGTTTAGGGGCACATCAGGCGTATCTGGCAAATTTACTTGACAGATTGTCGAGAAATTTGTATGTTGGACGTATCCAGTCGATTTCCACAGAAACCCCAACCTAACATAGCCTAATTGGCTCATGCACCAACACACGGCTCTGACATCATGTGGCTGCAGTGGCGCCGTTGTCGACACGGCACATTCACAGGCACGCAAATCTGGTTTCTGCGCACACGCAGTGCCCTCAGTGTGGGCAAACGCAGGCTTGAGTGTGAACGGCCCATTGGCCTATAGCGGCAAGTACAAGTAGTGCATGTGAATATGCAGACATACCTCTAAATGCTGTGCCATTATTAAGTGGATTTGCCCCTATATTTTATACAAAGGACGTTCTACAAGTTTATTGCATGACTCCCCAAAGAATCCTCATTTTCATAAGAGTGGTTACTTGTGGATAGGGTTCTGAGTTTTTAGATCAAAGAAATAAAAATCTTACAAACACTAGCTAAAGTTGTGCTATGTAGTTTGTCTATAAAACTTTTTTTTTTTAAATTCTGGCTTAATAGTATTGTATGCATGTGTCATGTCTGCCTTGCAAGGATCCTGGGTCGACATTTTTACTTCTGTTTATATTTACATTTCTCTTTGGCATGTGACAGAAAATGAGAGCCCTGTTTTGACCCATTTGCTGTCATCTGATACAAAAGGCAGGAAATTTCATTTCTGTGGTGCATGGGTTGGCTCACTTGAAACAAGCCGAGAAAGAATTTTACCCGAAGGGCTAGAAAACAAGATGTTCAAGGCTAACTTACGAGCTTGAATGGAATGCAAACGGTAGTCTCCATGCACTCGTGCACTAGGTTTTGGTAATGCTTTCTTTTTCCGCGTTTCAGGCAAAATTTTGTTTGGGCCCATTTTGAGCAAGCCAGCTCTGGTGTTTACAACCATAAGCCACTCTTTCTAGGATGCTGTAGTGTTGTGCAAATATTCGAATTTTCTAATAGAAGTTTCGAATAATACGCTATTCAATATTTGCTTCAAGATGAACTGGGATATTCATAATTTTCGAAGTGTTGATTGCAGCAGGTTAGGCCCATTGAGCGCGCTTCTTACCGAGCACAGGTGCACTGCGGGAAAGCAACATCCGCGGAGCTCGTTTCCGCGGGTCTGGCTTCTCTGCAGTGCACCAGTGCTTGGTAAGAAGCACACTCAACTGGGCTTACCTGCTGCGATCAAGACTTCGAAAGTATATATATCGCAGCCATGTGCTTAGGAGGAAAGCTCATTTCCAAAGCGGGGTGGTGCACTCATGCACTTGATGTATTTATAAAGAAAAAAACTTCATGAATGTTGATATCTACATTCCAATAAATTTTCAAAATTAAGCTGGCGGGCATGAGTATATATTAAGCAGAGATGCCCTGACAACCTGTGTTAATCATACGTGATTGAAGAAAATATAGTTGCATATAGCAAGAATATTTATAAATCCCCTTGACAATGTATCGCTGGGAATCTCTATAGGTTTAATTTTCTATCAAATTCATCATTTACTTGCCATCTTGTTGTAGGCAATGCACTTTTGAAAGCCACAGTCATTAAATATAGTTATTTATATTAAAATGAACTTATCTTATAAAGGGACAAGTGGTAGCTTGGCAACAACCTTCACAAGTTCAGCTGGGTGTTCGTTTTAAGCATGTTGCAGTAGTAGTGAAAATCTTTGAGAAACTATTCAATACTCGATTTGAAAATATTCAGCCAGAACCACTGGTTGTTTCAAACTCAAAAACCGCTATTCGCACATGCCTATGTATAAACAGAAAGTATGTCATTTCTGAAATATGAAGCTATAAGTTCCAGATGTACAAAGAAGAGTGTCTTTAAACCTTGAAAGACACTGCCAAAAACATGGAGCTTGGGGACAAACTCGCTAGAAAGAGACTGAATAGTACAAGTTGTATATAAGGTAACAATTTTTTCAGGGAAGAACACACATACCATAAAATACCAAGGTGGGAATTCCAAAGTTCGGAACACATTAATACTGGGCACTTGAACGAAGTGGGCGCTTTACGGTATTTTACTGTAGGGTGAATAACAAAGAACAAGCTCCTTTAAAGAGAGTCGTCCTATATGCTTCATATTTGTTTTTAAAAATAAAATTTTTTTTTTCTGAAGTCATGAAAATATCCCAAATAAAAAGCCAAATACCACCAAACTAAAAATTCAGAATTTTAATCATTGCAAACAAAGCCTTCAGAAAATGCAATTGCAATTTGGGGTTAAAAGTAAAGCACAAAAAACACCCTCCATATTTCTCAAAAATAAACTCTGAAAACACAGAACCCTAGTTATGGAGATAAATTACAGTGTCACGCAATTGTATGTTATTGTGTCCTTTTCATGTTTGCGTGTCACATGATAGATAAAGCTGGGATGCCAAAGTGCAGTGTTTCAACACTTAACTGCTAATCTCATTTTTGTCCTCCCCCCTGTCGTTCTTATGCATCAATCTGCAAAGATCTGCAAAACAAGTGAGGGAAATGACAAGCACCATCTTCAGCATGTTCTGATATATCTTCATGCACTCTGTAAAATATTGGGCCCACTGAGTGGGTTTGTAAAACCGCTCTTAACAAAGTCTATAGTAGTTGCCTTAGAGAACATTTCAATGTCTTTGGTTATGCACTAGCGTCACGCAAGTATGCATGCCCTTCAGCAAGGTTATTGTTTTCCTTCGCTTCCCCGATTACAGGTAGTGGCACAGAGAGCAGGTGTTGGAACAGTTTCAACATCAATATCTTAGCAACTGTAAAGATTATACTATATATATTTATTTATTTATACTTGCCATAGGAGCAAATTATGCTGGTTGCACCACCTCAAATTCTGTGACCACTTGAGCAACTGTGCTGGATAACTCGAATGTTATATAGAACAACTCAAACTAAATCCAAGAAGCTGGGAACTTTCCATACTTCTCTGTATTACAGTGTGAACAATTAGCTTGACATTATGAAAACAGTGCCAAGAATACTACCTGACAAGCGTGTATAGTGGACTGCATGAAATCTGTGTGAAATTGGTTCATGAAGGCCACTTGACAATTTATGAATACTACCGTGAAAGTGCACAGCACCCAAATTGTTGGCCCATATCAACAAAAATTGTGATTAGTTCTGTCATACTGAAACTCTTTTGGTTGAATTCTTTCCCCATTGAGGGCTGTGAACTTTTTCTTTTATAAATGTGGAATTTCATAGAAGTATTAAGCTGCGTTGTAGTCGTACTGTGTGTGTAACAGGATAGGGTTTACAGTACTATACACTACCTTTTTGGAATAAAGATCTTGTTTGTTATTTGATGGCAGTCTGTGGTTTACTGCTCCTGGGTTTACAGAGCACTGGCAACAGTCTCCTGGTTCATATAACAACTGGTACAACCAAGACTTTTTCTCGGAGACTTCTCGTGAACATTGCAAGTTTCATACCGTGCCAGTTTTGAATGTTTTCACTGAATCTGCAAATAGGTATGGTGGCAATGACTTGCATTTGTGTCACTGTTGAATTATCCTTTTTCATGTCCGAGTAACCCATAATGCTATAGTCTCCGACAAGATTAAACTGGCAAGGATGTCCTTCAGTTGTCTCAGCTTCAGTGCAAGTTTCCTACCTTCGATAATGCTTCGGCATCTCGAGCGTGAGCATGCCGCCAAGGCACGACTGAGGGTATAATGGGCGTGTGCTGGAGGTGGGGCATCGGAAAGAGAAGCCCTGCGGTGCTCATCTTGTCAGCAACTACACCCGTTATAAAAACAAAGATGGAAGAAATGTTTGACAGAAGAGAGTAGGACTACGGATGGCACTGAAATGGTGCCAGCTTTCTGTGTGTTCAGTGTTATTTCCTGTGTTGGCTATTGTTGGTTCAGTGCAAAGAGCACAAATAGAATGCAATGTTGAAGATCCCTGGTAGCAGTAAGTGGTTCATTCTACTATATACAAGTCCTCGACATAATTCTTAATTCATGATCAATATGCATCACGTTTGCTTCAGATATTTTTTTTTTGTGGAAATTACGGAGAGATTGGGGTATTTAGCAAATTAGTTCACTACAATTGTATATTGTCAAGTCGCCCGATTTGTTGTTTTCTGGTTTTAGCGATTTTGAGGAAGCCTAGAACAACCAACACATGACAGCTGTGTGCCATATGGGTGGTAATCTTCCGTGATTTGGAACTTTCATCACTACTTGTGCAATTCTTGGCTTATTAATATAAACTATACCAGTACATTAAAAGCTATGCTTCAGTCTTCTGAACATGCATGTCGAAGAAAGCATAACATTTCTTGCAAATTTCACCCACTTGCCATGTTTCGGCCAAACGTTGAGACAATTTCACTTCTCCAGTTAGTCGACACCCCGTCGAAACATTTCAACACTCGGATACTTCTGCCGATATCCTCTTTACTGTGAAACTTCTGGTAGAAACTGAATCATGAAACAACTAGTAAACATTTGTAAATAAGATCTGGAAACATCAAACCCTACTTTGTAGTACTATTTGACAGAAAAATGCAGCATGCTGCTTCACAGTCCAGACTTTGGAAATCATTGCAGGTTGGTGGTTCCGTGTTTTCTGATAAATCCGAAAAACTCTGAATTTCAAGGTCACGATGGCTAAATAAAATAAAAAAAGACAATGTTTTATGAATAAAGTTTGTCAGAGCACAAGGCCAAAAAAAAAAAAAAATTCAGCCATTATTTATTTTTTTTTTTTTTTTAATTTTGGGGTGTTGACAAAAGGGAGTTTCCAATTTAACTTGTCAAGGTAGTATATTCAGTGCAATAAGCCAATGTACTTCCGAACCACGACAAAAGATACTGTTTAGTTTCCAGTATGGACCATACTATATTTGTGCTTCTTAGAGGGAGGGGGAAGGGGGTTGTTTTTGTAACAGTGGAAAAACCTGTAGATTTTAATGGATAGGGAGGACAGCTAAAGGTTTTATGTGTCTAGGAGTTTGGGAATTTCAAACTATCAACGTTTATTGATGGAAACTTGTTTTCAAGATTTGTGTTGGGGCAGTTAGTACTGCCAATTGCAAATGTGCCAAATGCTGCTGCAGAAATATCTTTCGATACGAGTGATTCTTTTATGAATTTAGTGTATGTCTTAGTTCAAACTTTTTTTTAAAGAAAAGAACACAATAAAATAATCGGAATTTTGAATCGGGATTCAAAGAAAAATTAACTCCGATAAACTCTGAATTTTAAGTGAAAAATAAACTCCGAAAACACCCTCCGAATTTCACGAAAAATAAACTCCGAAAACACAGATTCTCGTCCCCATGTTATAGGAGAGGTGCAGACTAATAAAACAACTCGTGGCTGTAAGCCAGCAAATGTTTCTAAATGCTACCTTGCATCATCAGCTGTTGACAATGAAGTACTGCCTTCCAATGTTCACGAATTAACCCAAAGACCATGTTTCAATTTGATGAGCTTCCAATAATTAAAAGTCTGCTGGTGTGTGAGGAATATAGCATCTGACTAGGGTGAGCCTCAAAATTTTCAGATTATATCATACCTCGAAGTCAGTGTAAAATATGGAAGTGGGAGATCCATCAGTTAATAGAAAATTGAATTGCTCTGTAGGACAATGATTAATCCAGTTCGAAAGGATATAATTGAAGGGGTGCGAAGGTAAATTTTGAGATGGTCTTTTTATGGTGCAAACCTAATCTACGCATCCTGAGCATCCTATCAAACCCAGAATTACAATCGTGTGCGGCCTTTTTCACCCTTGCAAATGCAACATGCCCCTCTTTCTGAGGCATCTTGGAAAATGGGGCATTTAGCAGTGTTTGGGTATGTTTTTAGAGGGCAACTCCAGTCAATATTTTTTAATTTGCGATTATGACTGTTTTCAACCAAGACAGTGTCCCTGAATCACAAGGTATAATTTCTTTTTCGATATTGTGTGTAGTTTTATAAATACCACGGCTCAAATTTTGGTTTCGGGCGTCTATGGCATAACCGAAACTATCTGCTAGAGAGATGGCAACACTGATCATGAGCCCTACGGCCGCGACGTTACGTCCCAAGGGTGCTGCGGTATGACCAATCGACCGCAGCTCCACCGCAACGTGACGTCACAGAGGTGCTGACCCACTTGCCGCCCGCTAAAGAGCAGCTGGTCGCATCTTTAAAATCGGTTTTGGTGGAGTATGCGGCTTCACTTCGACGTAATATTTCAGTTGCAATCATGTTTCGCGACACTAAAGCAATACCTGTCATTTATTTTGGTTTCGTTTTTGACCGGAGTTGCCCTTTAAGGGCGAGAAAGGCCATGCACGATTGTTTTTTGGGGTTTTATAAGATGCTCAGGGTGTGTAGGAGTTTTCACCATAAAAAGACAATCTCCAAATCCACCTTAGTGCCCCTTTAAGTTAGCTTCAAGCCCCTCTGAAACTCATTTTATTGCAGAGCTGTAGTGGGCTAGGCAAAATCATGTTGGCAGGCCATATTCTCCCAGTCCTTGAACTACTAAAGTCTCCAAATGTTCCCAGAGCCAAAACTTCCCAAACTCATCTAATGCCCGTTCTTCACCTGTCTGTTCCTTTCCTTATTCACTTTCTCTTTTCTCCTTGGTTGTCCTGCAGGAAGAGAAATTCTCTCATATAGGAGACAGACCCTCCGCCTCCCAAGTTTTGTCCACTTCCTACAACACAAGTGCACAAACATACAACACCATTTAGGTTATGTCAGTGACATCTGAAAATAAAACTCAGTTTTAAGAAATCAGTGTTCTTCAAGCCACCTCTTTATCCAGTCAGTGCTTTTCTATACATTACAAAGAAAGAGTTGTCCAGACTCCCAAGAAGTGACATACAAATCTATTTTCCATTGTGCTTAAACACATGCTATACCATTCCTTCATCAATTATGTGTTATCTGGCATTCCATTACAAAAGTAGTACTTTTTTCTGAAACTGGATACAGCTTTTTCTTAGTATTTATTTCAGAAAGTAAGATTGTTGTTGCCGCCAATGCTCAAGCAGATGTATCCATGGCTTCAGCATCCAGGTGTCTCACAGTAGTCTCCTCGACCTCAATGGGAACCACGTTGCTTGACAAGATGGCAGTCGTGCCCTTCTTGAACTTGTAACTCAGTTGGCTGAAAGGAACATAATGGTTGCGTCTTGAGTTAAAGCTAAGACTTAAACAGTAGGGGTACTATCAAGCACATGATACTGCCCATAACACAAATAGTAACGGAAAGCAGCTGGCACAGCTTAGTGTTTGTTATCTGAATGTCAACTTTCATTACGAGGCTTTCCCCGCCTTGCTTGAGAAAAATCTTGAGATAGTAACCTATGCCTTCTAAAAAGCGTCTCTTCGCATATGGGAGAGAGTAATCATGTATGTGAAAAACTGGACAAAGCTCCACCCCACAGCTGCTGTTTGCTTTTTGGCAGCAGCAGCGGTGGGGAAAAGATGACATTTCAGTCGTGATTTGCTCATTCGTTGGAGCACACCTAATAACTGTTTGTTGTAAAAAACAATACACCCTTCAAGGTATGTTTTCTCTCTTTCCCAAAGGCGAAGCCCTTGTTCGTAAAGAACTGGTGGGTTTCCGGAAGCAGTACAAAAGGTAAGCCATCCATTCCTAGGACGACTCAAGTGTTCAGCATCTGAACGCTGGCCCTGACACTACAGCTCCCTCCGCACAAGTGGCAGACAAAAATTCGTGCTCATTCTGAGTAGAGCGAGATAGCGGGTAGGGGCAAAGCCAGCTAGCCTTTGAGTCGACCCACTACCCTTCATATTGGTGCTCGGCGTTCTGACATCACCGCACCACCTGCACAAGAAGCAGACGAATGCTCACCGCATAGGGTGGCACAAGGTTGCAAGTTATGGTGAACTACGCTATACCTATGCAGTGATGCGATTGCTGCCTCATTTGCACTAAACTGCACCAAAGGGCTTACCCTGCCACATCCTGCTACATTTAGCCCACATGTCAAAAACTTCTGCCAACATTGCACCAAAATTTGATTTCACTTTATTAATACTGAAAATATAATGGCCTGGACCCCGCTACACGTCCGGATCGTTCTGGTAGGCTTATGCGAATTTTCAGAACTTTTGTTTATAGCTGCAAATAACGTACTATCCTATTTGATCTCTCTGTCAGTGTCAAACACAGATAGTACTCGGAATTTTCGCAACATCTTTTTGCTCCTAGTCCGCTCTAGCGTTTAGGTTAGCTTTGTTGAGTGTGCTTCTCACTGCGCTCTTGTCTACTGCAGTGAAGCGGCAACCGCGAAGTGAGCATCGCAATTTTGCTATCTTCCTTCGCCACAGTGCATCCGAATGCTAAAAAGAAAGCATTCCTCCAGAGCGGAACGTTGAACACGAAGCGTCAGGTATATTAAGAAAAGGAACCTAGTAAGTGTTGATGTAACAGACCTTAGTTGCAGTAAAAATTTCTGAATTAAACTGCGGCAATTGTTTATGATAGACTGCGGTATTCTGGCGATATCTTTTTCAAATTCGGGATTTAGCGAAGGTACTCACAAGAAGATTCATATGAACTGCTCCAATGGTCTATTTTTTATTTCCCATCTGTTTAGTTGTCACCCTTATATATGTTTTATCCATTCAAGGTACAGTCAATAGAATAAATTAAAACTATATTAGGTGAAGCAGTAGAAGGAAGCTTGGGAATAACCTTAACAACTTTGGCTGGATTGTTTTAAGAAGGCATATTTATCATTCACATGCCGATCTCTGTTATTATGAGGTTTCACATACAAAATGTCATTGATTTTCATAACTTATCAACAAGTTTTTTGTTTTGTTTTTTTAAATCTAAATTAAGACTTTTTTTTTTTTCATTTTTTTTTACAACTTTTAGAACTTGAGTGAAACATCAATTTGTGTGCTCAAGATATTCTGACATTATTTTAGTGGAATATACTATTTGGTTTACATTTTATTTCATACCTAAAATGACCATGCAGAGCAGTCCTTACTGTTCATCAATCAGCATCTTGTTGCCATGCCTAGTGTTTCTTCGTGCTACTAAACAGCTAGTTTTGTGTTTGAGGAAATCAAACCTGTTGTTGCACAGAAGTGTGAAGGCAAAGCATGCACGTTTTTTTCAGTTGGATAGGCCAACACGAAAATCTTAACATATAATATTCACAGTTGTACAAATAAAAATGATGCACGTGCTCCAAAAGTACTTTTTACTGTTCCATAATGGACTTTTGGCTGCTCTACAAAGTGACTTGGGTCAATCGCATCACTGCCTGTGCTTTGAAGAGTTCTGACAGGGGCTGCCAAGGATGGTAGAGTAACGAACTCGCAAGGGCACTTACCGCTGCCCCTTCTTGTTGGCCTCATCATAGGGGCGGATGTACTCCTTGCCTTCCCGAGTGATCACACAAATGTCGACGTTGCTGCCAGACCCCAGGTCATTGAAGATGCCAGCAGCAATAGCATCCCTCACAACCTTCTTTCCCTCCTCAAGCTGAAACGGACGTTGCGACATGTGCTTTAGGCTTTACAATTTGTCAATAAAAACGGTTAAAGTGCAGGCGAGCTGGTGTAAGTTATACATGATGATTGAAACCTGAGACTGTGGTTTGAAAAACGGAAACTTGTAAAGTAGGAAGAAAAATGAACAGACAACGTCTCGGACGTTGTCTGCCCCTTTTTCTTCCTACTTTACGAGTTTCCGTTTTTCAAACCACAGTCTCAGGTTTCTATCATCATGTATACTGTAAACGACTTAATTTTTGCAGGCTCAAATTTTCGCGAATCGGGGCAAAGCTATAAATTTGAAATTATTCGCGGGTTCTAATTTTCGCAAATCAACTGTGGCTTCCGTAGCGTTCCCATATTGCCCGAATTGTTCGCGGGACGTATTTTTCGCGAATTGTAGGCGATTCACGAAAATTAGGTCCCCACGAAAATTTAGTCGTTTACAGTAACTACAATTTGTGTCTGCATAATCAATCAGTACATGCTGCATTATGAAAAAACAAAAAAAGAGGGCACAGTGGAGTGGGTGTGCATTAGTGTTAATGCAACAAGACATGTATATTAAAGGCTATATGCTCATACCCAGGCAATAACTTCTAAAGTTTGGTCTCATAAAATGCAGCACAGTACAGGGCGTTGTTTTAAAGTACAAGAAATCTTCAAAGATTGAAAAAATAAACGAGCAAGACGAAGACGACACAGCCACACATGAAACGCAGATGCATCGTCACGGAAGCCGTGGAGCCAACGAGTGCAGCGCCTGCGCAGTGGGGGGCGTGATGCCACCGTTGGAGCGCCATGTAAAAAAGACATGGCACGCTTCTTGTAGGAATGTGCTCCGTGTTAGGCCAAATCCACCATCGTTGTCAAGTCTCGGAATACACGGCAGAGCGGTCTGCGTGGCGCACCGCCGCACTCCCTGCCGCCGCTGCGGCCGCTTCTGCTCCTCTCTTCGCATTCACAACTCATAAAAAGAAGGGGGGGGGGGTGAATATTCGAAAGTTTGAATACCAATCGAATATTATACATTTAATATTCATATTCGATTCGTAAACCAAGTCTTTGGTATTTTTCGAATATTCGTCAAAACACGAATATTCGAAATGAATCGAATATTTGAGAGCGTATTCGTAATCGTAAGTTTTGCTTTCGGTTTCGGTAAACATGGCCCATTGACAGCGACATAGCTGCATGGCGGCTTCAACCTAAACTGGCGGCGTCGGTGTCGGTAATCTGTGAGTTTCGTTTCCCTTGTAACTCCTGACTTTTTAAACTGTGCTCACTTTTGCGTTTGCCCGCCTGTGTTATGGCGGATGGAGGTGATTGCGGGGAACCGTCTGCGAAGCGGAGGAACGAACGGGAAACTGCATCAAAACGAAGAGAGAGGAGCGCTATTTGTAAATAATTTGCAAGGGTGACGGCATCGATGGCGCAATGTATGGCATGCGAGTTAACGCTTAAAACGCCCACAGGTATGACAACGCCCCTTGTCAACCATCTCAAAGTACATCCTGCGTTGCTGAAAAAGTATCGTGGGATCACCGCTGGTGCACCAGGAAAAGATCAACCGACGCTGACGGACTTCGTGCGCCGCATAGAGCCCCTGCCAGAAGAGAGGGTGCGAGCGCTAAATAACAAGGTGGCCGCCATGGTGGCGCTTGATTTACAGCCTTACAGCATTGTGGAAGACCGCGGCTTTAAAGAACTTCTGACAGAAGCCTTCCCCAACTATCGCCTACCATCCCGCTCTACACTCTCGCGCAGGCTTGTGCCACGGATGTATGACGACACCCAAAAAAAGGTGAAAGCAGAGCTTTACAGTGCCTTTGAAGGCAGCACTACCGCTGTTGCTTTCACAAGCGACATGTGGACATTGCGCGCTAACGAACGTTATGTGAGCTTCACCTGCCATCTTCTCACTCCAAAATTCATGATGAAGCGGTCCACATTGAACACTCGACACATGGCTGCCAGTCACAGTGCTGTGAACATCGCAACTATGCTGGACGAAATGTGCCGTGACTGGGAGATACCCGATGAATGTGCGAAGTTCACCGTAACGGATAACGGGCGCAACATCCGTGCTGCAGTAAGAAGACTTCCATGGACTGAAAGAGCGTGCTTCGCGCATACGCTTCAACTGGCGATTAATGACGCGAGATCCCGTTCGCCGGCCATTGATTGCCTGTATAAGAAAGTAAGGCATACTGTGGGACATTTCAAGCACAGTTCATCAGCTCAGAAAAGGCTTGAGGAGTTCCAAAACAAGACTGGAAAGGACACACTACGTCTGGTGCAAGACGCGGAGACGAAATGGAGTAGCCAGTATATAATGTTGTCTCGCCTTCTGGAACTCAAAGAAGCAGTCACTGTGGAGCTTGCTACCTCAGACTATGACATGATGGACTTGGTTCATCAGAGTGGAAATATGCTTCTGAATATGTACAAGCAGTGAAGCCATTGTTTGACGCCACTGTTATTGACTGTGCTGAGAAGTATCCGTCTTTGTCCCCCCAGGTTCCTATGATTTTTGTTACGCTCTACTGTCTAGGTAACTGTGCTGGGGCATCAGAATTTCCCGCAGAACTGAAAAGATCCATCAAGGCAAAGTTCACTCTGTATGAGTAGGACAAGGAAGCATGCCTAGTTATGTTCTTGGACCCACGCTTCAAGTCCACTATTGTTAAAGCCGAAAAGAAAAAATTATTATGGCTAAAAGCTCCTGTGGTGCAAGAGCTAGCCTCATGCGACGCTACTGAAGAAACCCAGCCGGAATCTGCAACACAGTCACAAGAGCAAGGCTCAATGCCGTCGGCAGATGTTTGGCAAGCATTTGACCACTTAGCCAAAAGTGCAATGGAAAGCAAAGAGGTTTCAGCTTCAGAATGGGAAGTTGTAGCGTATGCAGAAGAGGCACTGCTAAAGAGAGAGAGAGTGATCCGTGTGAGTGGTGGCGAACTGTCGGGTACTTTAGATATCAGAGTCTGGCGAAGCTTTGCATCAAATACCTGGCAATGCGTGCCATTTGAGTGCCGAGTGAGAGTTTTTTCTGTGGCTGGAGGTGTAGCTTCCGCTCGAAGGGGGCGCCTCCTACCTGACCATGTGCAGCACTTGATTTTTCTGCATAACAACTTGTAATCTTCTTCACTACAACTAGAATTTTCGGTTTTGTGTTTTTATGCTTGTTAACAGCAGTGAGGCGTTCCGACATGTGAAAATAAAAATGCTGTGAATAAATGCACCTGCCTTTGACTATTCAATATTCAAAGCTAACTATTCGTATTCGATTCGTATTCGAAAATATTAATATTCGTACACCCCTAATAAAAAGTGCTTAGGTGTCCTCAAAATTTCTTATTCATTCTATATAGAATTAATACCCCCAAAACAAAAGGTAGCTACTGTGATGGAAACCTTTATTTTTATATGCAAGAAGAAAATGCTATAAAAAACAGAAAAGACAGGCAAACGGGTGAGCTTTCATCGTTATGAAAGTCTGAGACCAAAAAAACAAGAAAACTTGACAGATTTTCTATGTTTGTCGCGACAAAGTACACATGTTTATGACATCTAACTTGAATTTTGAGATGCGGTCTTCATCCATCGTTCAAACGGAGTTTGTTTTTATAGACTCTCCAAAACTACAACCCATTTCAAAAATGAGCTATAAGTCCTGCAGTCACAGCTGCTACTACATCTTTTGCAACAGGCACCTTCTCAACGACACCATTCCAGTCGAGACATACACATATATTGTGGCTTCGACACACACACAGTGTCGACGTAATGTCGATGATGCACAAGATTTCGCACGAAAGCGGTAAAAATTGCACCCCTCAAAGTCGAGACATCTGCATATCGCAAAAAGGGTTCCGCAAAGAACGAAGACGGAGAATGAGGAACTAAACGGATGAATGAAACACCCGCACATCACACGTCCGCCCCACAATCATCTGGCCAGCCCGTAAAGCGAAGCACGACAAGGTGCGTCGCGCCCTCTGCGATTCCCGGCTAAGTCTGGTTCGCACATTTGTGTTTGGGTGTGATCAAGTGCATCGCGTTCTCTCGTAAGCGCTTACTTACCACACCGGCACCATTTCTCGGGTAGACCTGGAACTCTTCTGTTCCAGGTCTTTCTGACAGGTAGCGCCAGTGTGTTAAGCGGTCCCGAGTAAATGCAACGTGCTCGAGTGCACTCAAATGCAAAAGTGCAAGCCAGCCTTTACAGATGGCCCCAGAGAGGCACAGTGACGACCCTCACCGTCATGTCGGGCTTCCAGTCACGCTCAAAGACGGCCATGGCTGCGAGAGAGCCAGAGCCCATGGTGACGTAGGGCAGTCGGTCCGTGGACCCGTGAGGATGGATGCAACACAGGACGCCGCCGGTGTTGTCCACTCCTCCGAGCACCAGCGCTGCACTGATGTGGCCCTGATAGCTGAAAGCGAGAAATGCTCAGCAGGAATCGCAGTCGCTAACAACAGAATTGCATGCCTGAGCCAAGCTGTCAATGCTGCGTGGCTCTTGAGCAAGAATAAAAAGAAAACTGGGTTGTCTTTCATTATGACAAGCTTTCGTTCAATGAAATAATTGCCGCAGGTCAGTGGCGTAGGCAGGGGGATGGTTTGGGGGGGGTCAAACTCCCCCCCCCCCCACCAAATGCATCACTTTTTTTTCTTTTTTTTTTTAGTAAAGGAAGACAAGCATAGAATGACCACCGAATTGTTCGAGCCAGCCAAAAAGCTTGGGGACAGTTGTGTCCGTATCCGTGAATTGTATAGTACATCAACTACTACTTGCGAAGATGCGAGAAAGCACTCCCCCCCACACCCCAAATCAGGAAACCCCCATCCCCGAAAATATTTCCTGGCTACGCCACTGCCGCCCACAATGACATTTCTCTGTTCGACAAAAAGTAGGCTTAGGTGAACAACAGCTCATGGGGAAATTTCGTTTTCCTCCTTTATCTTTGGATCCAGGTATGGATATGTTCTCAATCTTTTACATTCTGTAATTACCGGTAGCATCACCTTCACGCGAAGTTTCAGCTTTCTGCGATGCAAAGTTTACTTATGCGGGCCAAAAAACAAAGTAAAATTTTCTCTGT
Source organism: Ixodes persulcatus (assembly GCA_013358835.2). Classification (NCBI taxonomy): domain Eukaryota; kingdom Metazoa; phylum Arthropoda; class Arachnida; order Ixodida; family Ixodidae; genus Ixodes; species Ixodes persulcatus. The sequence continues at coordinate 59,806 of JABSTQ010008555.1, read as the reverse complement.
CGGACCCTGCACTTACCATCCTCATTTCCATTAGTTGGAGCGAAGTCGGCTAGTTTAATTCTGAAGTCAACATTCACAGCATACAGCTCACACCCACACTCGTGTTGCAGAGAGATGTCAATCCATAAAATCTGAAACGTCGCTGCACTTCTTCCTGGTGTTCATGCACCCTCAGCAGAGTGTGAATTCCCCCAACCTTCCTATGCAGTTATAAACAAACAGAACAAGCAAAAACAAAAAAATCAAGCTGTCCCAGACTATACTCCGTTTCACAATAACTTGGCAAACTGTGGAGGCTGCAGCCCCCGCGACCCAATAAGAGTGTCGGAGAAAGGCATGTGGCAACCACTCCATGTTCGAGACCTCGGAGGCCTCGTTACCGCCACAGCAACAATGCCGTCCGTGACAAAAAGTATTTCTAGGTTTCTTTTTCTTTTAACAGCAATTAAGCTTGCACGATTGCATCTTTATTAAGAATATATAAAAGATAATGAATAAATATTCACGAATTTGAGTTTCAACTATATTTAAACAAAAAAAGTGACGCCACATCTGTATCTGTTCCAGATTTTTGTTTTCTCCTTGTAGAACCGTGGCCGTTGGCGATCGCAGTTGTGTTGGCCGTGTAATCGAACGGTTCCGGTCAAAACATGGCACTGGGCCCTGACATTAGCACCCATCACAAATTTGTGGGTAAATTGAATGTATGGTTGTCTCAGGAACACTTTCCACAACATAGCTGTCTGCTATTCTAGCAGAGAGCAATGTTGTGGTTGTGGACGTTCATACAAAATAGGTTGGTTTCACAGCAGACGACCCATGGCCAACAGATGACAGCCGGTTTCACCGGACCTCGCATGCAGTGCAGCGACACACATGCTCCCGTGACATGGTGTCATGTGCTTCACTCCGACGCTTTTATTGGGCCGCTTGGGCCATAGGCTCCACAGTTTGCCAAATTATCATGAAACGGAGTATAGATAGAGCCTATAATGCAGCTTAGAAAGCACTCCGTATAGGTCAGCGCACAACCTACGTCACACGTGGTCTTTGCCACTGACAACCCTAGCATCAATACTTTTTTATGGTCTCAAATGCTTCAGAAGCGTGTAAAATATTCACCAAAAAATGTTATTGCAAAAAATAAAAAAAAATATGTTTGAGGGTGCGAAACAGTTGCTCAAAAATTTATGTCCTTGTCCGCCAAACCGGAGGGAGAAGACGTGGATCCTCGCCTTAATGACATTGAACAAAACTTTTAATGTGAAACATTCTTTGGCTAGTTGCTCCAGATTTTGTAAGGCCGGATTAAGCGAAGCCGGATGAAGTGAAGCCGTGGCCTGTAACATCACAAGACTTCAGTTTCCCCACTAGATTTAGCGGAAAAATTGACTTCAAGTGACCTCAACACCAATTCAGTTTCCCCGCTAAATTTCGCAGGAAGAATGACGTCACATGACTGTGTCACATGACCTATAAGCGAACTCAGTTTCTCCGCTAGACTTAGCGGGAAAAATGACGTCATGTGATGAATGATGTCACAAAAGATGTCACATGGCTTCATGTCACGTGACTTATACACAAATTCAGTTTACCCGCTATATTTAGCAGAAAAATTTACGTCACATGACCTATACTTAAATTCAGTTTGCCCGCTAGATTTAGTGGGAAAAAATAATGTTACGCGACCCAGACACAAATTCAGTTTACTTGCAAAATTTAGCGGAAAAACTGATGTGACTGGCCACTGCCCGTCATTCCCCATGCTCTGTGGACATGGGGTCAGAGTATCGCTAAATGCTTGTGATGCAAGAACGTTTCACATATCTAACACAACTGCCTAGTAATTCGCTATACAATTTTTTTTTTTATGACAATTGTAACTGCACTATGCCACTGACTTTGATAGTAAAAACTCAGAGTTCGAAAGCGTTAGTGACGAAGCATCAGCAGCCTCCTGGCTTTTCTTCTTATATTCGACATGGTGGCACTTGGCAGCTCTGCTGAGCACATTGAGAAGGATGAGGACGATAAAAAAATGTCGACAAAGGCTAGGATGAGCTCGATGTCAGATAACCTCTCGGACTTTGAGAGAGCATTAGTCGATTAGTCGAGAGATCAAGAAGTTTGGGTTATCCATCACGTTGCTAACCAAAGTCTGCAACACCTTTTTTTTTTTTTTTTTTTTTTAATCTTTGCGCACGGCGTTGAATGGCCGGCTGGCAGGCGTGAGTGCTTGTGATTGCTGAGATCGATAAGAGTGAAAGTTAAATAACACTTCCTGCTTGAAGTCACCCAAAAAGGCAAGGAGCACATCATTTTGCCATCTACGTCGCAGATTTCGGCGGGAATTTCAAATATGGCTTTTTGAATATGTTATTTTTTCTCTGCAAATACGCAGTTACCAAGCTTAAAATATTGAGGGCGATCCGTAGGAATCATTTTCAGTCATTTGCAACAATGAAAAAATTACTGATGATGGGGTTGTCAGTGGCCCGGCCCTTTAAAGGAATACTGACACCGCCCAAATTTTTTTTTTCATTTTTTGCCAGGCGATTTGTCATGGTGTCAGAATACTACCCAATTAATATTTTGCTACAGAGTCACATATTTTTTTAATAACGCCAAAAAACGCAACTGCTCAAAACCAAAACCGAAACCCACGCACCGCACAGAGAAGTGGAGAGGAGAGAGTGAGTGGCGAAAGTCACGTCGCTACACCCAACCGTGCGTTTTCTTTTTTTTCTTCCGTGCGCAGCAGCTGAAATGCGTTGCGGGATCTGTTTGCCGTGCGATTCCTTTGCAGTTATGTTCGTTCTGCTCGCTGTTCTGTACTTCAAGATGAGTTGTTTTGTACTTTTAAGTGTTGGCAATTAGTAGTGAGCGCCCGTGGGGAATTCCCGTAATCGGCTCCGAAAAGAATACTTCCAAGATGTTGCGTGAAGAGCTGCCTCACATGTCCTCCATCCGAAAGTGGCATATTGTGCGGCAGAGTGCAAAAGTTTCCAAAAGATCAACGGGTCGGGATCAATGGCTGGCTGCAATTCCTGTAGAACAGTTACGGGAACCTCGGAAAGTGGACGCTACCCGATTCATATGCTCCTTGCATTTTGTGGAAAGTTACCACATTGAGTTCGCAGGTGTCAAAAATGAAATCCCACACCAATTAATTCAGCGACGTATCGTCCACAACAATTGTTTTGTTTCAGTAATAATTGTAAAAAAGAAAAAAAAAGAAATGAAAACATCGCAAAATGTTTGGAAAAAAAAATTAATTGTACGCCCTTATTAGGGATTGAACCCGTGCCTGCTGTGTGTGTTTGCTGTAGACTTCCCTCCAGTCCCTGCCCTCCCGGCTTGAAGTCGGGCAGCACCACGCATTGGCCACATTCGCACCTAGTAAAAGAACCCGTACGCGTGCGTATTCAACTCGAAGTACGCACTTTGTGCTTGACGTTTGAGCAAGCGATGTCTTCAGTCACGAGAAGGGACGGCTCGTCGACGTCTTCGTGCAATCGGCTTGCTGGTCGGGCGTGTCGTACGGGATGAATATCAATTCTTTTGATCGGTTCAAAAATTTCTCTTTCGAAGGAAGACGGAATTTGCCGGTACCGTGAATGACAGTTCTGAAGCAGAGGTCCCACGCCCATCGTCCGCTCCACCCGCAAGTCCCACGAAACGCGAAACGACGCCATGTTGAGAATTATGCAGGGAACGCACAGAATGCTTCCGGTTGTCTGTGCAACCTTTTTCTTTTTTTAAATCAATGTATTTGCAGGTTTTTGGAAGCCAGAAAAAATGGGTTTCATATTTTTTTTTATATTTTTAGTAGTGACTGTGTGCCTTCAGTAATCCACGACTTTGATTAAATTTGGTAGTCGCGTCTAAACCTTAGAGAACGGCCCGTGACCACAAAAAAGAGAGTGAGCGCGACTCAAACCAGCAAGTTCTCGATTGGCGGTTTTCGGGCGGAAAGAAACCGAATTTCGAGCCGCCAATTCTGTTCTCGGTAGTTGGGCTCTCATATGTCACGTGCAATAAAAACCTCGGCGAGCATAAATACCCTGTCAGTGTCCCTTTAATGATGCCAGTCAAGGAGCTACCACTGGTAGTGACGCAAGCGTATTCACTCAAAAATTCAATCTCTTCCCAGAAAATGAAGATATTTTGGGGAAATGCCTCAGACATACTCAGGTGGGGCTGCATGAAATGTGGTGCAAATCTGATAAATATCAGTGAATTTCAAACATTTTGGCATAGCTCTCTTTCACCCTTTGAGTACCTTTTTTTTCTTTTCGCCCACATGTTTAATGCAAATTTTGGTCTTGGTAACATTGTAGCACGCTCTGTAAAGGATACATATTTATTTAAAAGGGACTATTTTACGAAAGAAAAGTTCATTGACGTCTTTATGCCTCCAGCCTATGACATATTTCTCGTATTGTACTTTTCGAGGCAGAGTACTATGCTGTGGCACGTTGACCTTGCACCCTAAGTTCACTCCTTTGAGCGGCCCTACGGGGTCTTTGTTTATTCGGAACTGCATCTTCCTTGTTTTCACAGTCGTTGAACACCGAGTTCATTAGTAATCTCTACATTCCGGTGTTCGCCGAAGTGAGAGGTTGAATGATATAGGTCGCCATTCTGTAAAAATGAAGGAGCATACCAAAACAAAAACCACCTATACAGAAAAGAAAAAAAAAAAAATACACAGCCTCAAAAAGTTACACCACATGATAGAACATTGTTTTCATCGCTTGCTCACAAACCGCTACACCTCGAAAAAAAAAAAAAAAAGAAAAAAAAAAATGATGGCCCAGTTAGGAGGGGTGGGTAGCAAACCGAAACTGAAAGCAAACAGGGAATGCACCCGAGTACTCTCGCGCGTGACACTCAAAAGATTAAGCTAGAAATAAATTAACTAAAAAATATTTGAATATGCAGAGTACTTATACTCTGTTTCATACTTAGTGTGCAACGCTGTCAAAGCTACTGGCGCGAGCGTGGGGCTTGATCTTGTTGATCATTTGCACGCATTCTCGCGCAAACAAAACCATAGATGAAGCGACGCGCTCGCGCCAGTAGCTTTGACAGCGTTGCACGCTAAGTATGAAACAGAGTATAGTGAAGTATTGTTGAGCATCTAGATAAGCTTTTAAACAAACCACCATAAATTTCCATGTGGATGTCTCTTTTTAAGCCCACAAATACTGGCATCAGCTGAAAGGGCTGCACTTTATGGTAATTTGCCAGGCTACGTACCGAAACAGCATCTGTTTCAGCATACGGTTTGCCGTGCACACAGGCACCGTTCTCCCTGTGGCCAGACGATGAAGTTCAAGTTGCGACGAAATCATGTTGGTCGTCTTCTCCGTGTCGGCAGCAGTCCCGGCACCGCAGCAGCTATGTGACAGAAGGGGAATGACTTAGCTACCCCAAGTCAGTGTGTGATGCTAAAGCACACAACAAATTTAATGTTGCACAACAATGATACTGCACAAAAGCCTTGCACAACGACAATAATGTTAATGTATGCAAATGGTGGTAAAAGGAATAACGATGGGTTATTCCTAGCCTAAACAATGCAAACAGAGCCGAGATGTCACGGCCCACTGGTGTATTATGCAGATTATAAGAGGTGCTAGGCTGTTAATTGAAATACCTCTAAAACATTTATTAAAATTTTGTGAAAGAAGGAGAGGTCTCCCGCTTATTGGCCAAAAAGGCACGCGAGCAAATCGGCAGATCTTTACCAAATCAACTGATCATGGCCCTTTTCAGGAGTCAAACCAAGACCCCGACAGTTGCTACGACAAACTGTCAGTAATATAATCGCGAATTTATAATACTCCCTTTTTGCATACATATCTGCAGATTTTTAACGGCAAAGTACGGCGCGGCGAACTCACTAAATGTTTGGAGCCATGTAATGGATCTTGGCACAGTTCTTGTCAGCGATGATGCTTCCCGAGGTTGCACGAGTATCCGCACCGAGGATGACACCATCCTGTTTGTCATAGTTAGAATTAGAGGAAAAAATTCGGTGGATGTTTAAAAAAAGTCGCACTGTAGCCCCACTATCACGGGCCCACATACCTTGAAAAGGATGCCGGCAATAGTAGTACCGGTCTTGGTAGCTTTAGGCAAAGCAAGTCCCTTGGACGCCAGAAATGCATTCCTGCAAATGAACAGACATATTCGCAGTATACGCTAAGAAGTTCGGCAAGGTACTATGGTATGTTATAAGTTCTAGGCGCCCAGGAGGAAAGCTTGACAATGGGAAAGGCGACATTCGAGGTAAAAACTGTCGACTCACTACAGCTTTATCTCGGTTTTTTGTTAGGATTGCCTGATTCGTCAAAAAAAATACACAACCCTAACATCATATAACGTAATAAAGATTGTTTCTGTTTCAGTAATCGAGTGCTTTGTTTACCTGCGACAATTTTCAAAAGAAAACCCAGGAGCGGGAACATCAGCGAGGATCGCGGAGGCAGCCATGTTTCTTTAACTGGCGACCATGCACAAGGTGCGCAGTAAATAATTAATATGATACGCCACTAATGCTCATAATGTTCCTATAAATTCCAAGGTTTTGTATGTTTCAATTTTTTAATTAAGATTGTTTTAAAACACGCAATGATTTTATTAATGTTATTTTAAATTTTAGTTCAGCTGCTGTCCTGTTGTGTGCTTTTTTCTGCGTTGTGTTCTTGTGGTTCCGTGTGCGCGCGTTTTAACCTTTCGCCTGTCAACTTAACGATGTTACGTTCGATATCGTTACATATCATTACGATTATTAGATACTGTCATATCGCCTAGCTAAACGGTTCGACCATCATGGTGCTGTCAAACAAAACGCAAACGAAGCCATAGCGTTGTTTCGATTGTTTGAAAGTGTTGTACTCGGTAGCTTGCAAAGGTAAAATCAATCGCGTCTTATAACATTGTTTTTTTTTAAAGGAAATACTTCATATCACAGCGCAGCGATGATGGCAGGCTCAGCAGAGTCGTTAGCCGCCTCGCGTTTTGCGAGTGCGCTTTGCGCGACTGAAAGCTCATTTCAAGAGTCCGAATTTTCAGAAGAGTTGAGCAACCATCTTGTCGAAGGCGACTTTCGAGAGTTTCGCAAGCGACACAACAGCGAATCGTCCTCGAGTGATGCAAGTTCGGGTAGCTTCGAGTCCTGCCTTGAAGAAATCGAAGAACTTCCAGACTGCAGTGGGATTGGGTCTCGGCGCGTCGTGCTCTCTGTATTGGAAGATTCCTCCAACCCTCGAAGATTTGGAACGCTTCGAGACCACCAGCTTCCATCCTTTGAAAGTTTCTTCGATATGACGCGGGAATTTGTCTCACTCTTTACGACGCTTCACTTCGAGCGCAAATGCATAGCCGGCGTCTACGTTTGCGTCGCCTGCCTGCGAGCTATAGTTGTCCTACAAAAGATAGTCACGGCGATGAGAAAAAGTCCGCAGGGCCGTCAGCAGATCCTCAACAACTGCACGTTTATGAAAGTCCTGCTTAATTTATGTGACCTAGACGCTCCCGTAGGCCCGCGAATCTGCTCCGTCATCGGCCGACATGTTAGCTGGTTCTACCAGCGTGGTCTCAACAGGCCACTCATTCACTCTGTTGAGATCCTCCCAGATACAGAAGCCAGCATCAAGCTCTGGCAGCTTTTCCTGGGAAAGGCAGTTGATAAGATCAAGCCCCTCACCTATGTCGCAAAGTTCAGCAAGTCCCCCAAGAGTTTTAACCTTCCAGAAGGGGCAAACAGCATGTGGACCAAAACAGAGGATGACAGTAAGGAAACAGGCAATGCCCTTCTCAAAGGACTGAAGACCTCCCAGACACCTGTCCAAGTAGGCGAGCTCTCCATGCTCGAAGTGGTTGGTTGTCTCGATGCTCGGCATTTGTGGGTCTACAGCGGCGGAGAGACGAGAGAGAGCATCCAGTCACTTGGCGAGTCCGTCTTGGAGTTTCTGAGCACTTTGACGGAGCCAGGACATAGGCAGCATGCACCCACGGTCGGAAGTATTGCAGGGTTCATGTCGTCGAGTAAGCATGCTCGTAGGGTTCTTGTCCTGCAAGTTCAGGGGGATGCAGCAGATGTCTGGTCCATGGACTACGGAGATATCTACCAGGTGCCTTGGTCTACCCTTGTCGACCTGCCGCCTTCCTTCAAGTGCATTCCAGCACAAGTCGGCCTCTGCATCTTGAAAGGTAGATCGGTGGAGTGCAGTGGCATATGTTTCTCTTTGACCTAACATGTGGCAAGAAAGAGCACGAGAACATTTTAACATTTTGCTGCATATCATGAAAAAGTCTTTTTGCTTTGAGAAACGAGCGTAGTAGGCTAAGTATCAGTGGCATAGTCAAAAGGGGTGGGGGGAGGGGGGGGGGGCGGCTTATGGGGCTGAAGCCCCTGCCCAACTTTTTGCTTCCCAAGTCATAAACGCCCGCCCCCCCCCCTCCCCCCCCCAAAAAAAAACAAAAAAAAAACACTCTTTTTGGTTGTGTTATTGCTGAATGCAGAAGGCCAGCAAATTACGCTTTAAAGCCGATCTGCAGAGCAGAATTGTCTTCTGCCAGGCAGAAACTGGTTCTCTCTCGTGCTGTTCTCTCCTCTCCCCACAGAAACAGGTCTCTGAGCTGCTCCCAGGAGAAAGTAGGGGAGCTCCCTTTTCCTAAATGTGAAGGAGGAAATGAGGGAGACTTTCCTCCTCTCTGGCTTTCGTCGTACTTTAAGTAGAGCTGGGACAGTCACTAAGAAAAGGTTGTTTGATGAACTAGAATGGACAAGTCACATTTTACTAAGAGTCTTATCGCAGAGGAAACTTGATCCTTTTGCGTTGTCACCTGGCGTTTTCCAGACATCATTAGTGAGTGGCAGTTATCTGTAAATATATTTTTGTCTTAGTGCAGATTACCGTGTAATAAGCTCATTTTCTCGTGATGTACCGAGGAGGGAAAAAGCCTTAACAAAATGTGACATTTCAATTTTTTGTTTTCTTCTACCTTCCATTTCTGCTTTCCAACAGATGTAAGACCGGTCCCATACCTGAGTCTTCTGAGGGAGTGTGTGAGAACCCTGCGCTGTTTAACCTCGCATCACGGAAGCGAAGGTACCTCCTTTTGTATTTCTTCCAATTATGGCTGTAGTAGTTGCACACCTCATACACATATAACTCGGATCTCTAGCTGAGATCACTAATGAATTTAGTGAACTGCCCAATTAATTTTTAGAACAATAAAGTACTTTATTTGTGCATAAGCAAGAGTAAAACGATTCCTGAAAACAATATTTACCAAGTTGACATAAGAGAGAAAAAGCTGGTCAACTTGTGGAGATCAGGCATCAAGGCTGTTTCATGTAAAGTTACTCTCTGCATACATGCATGTATGCAGGGGCAAATCCAAGGGGGGGCGGCCCCCCCCCCCCCCCCTTCTCGGAGGGCAATTTGACATAGGTAAACCCCCCCCCCCCCCCCCCCCCGAAATAATACCGATTACCGGCCTGCCAGGTGGTAGAAGGCTCGGTACTCAAGGACGAGGGTCCAAAATAGGGTAGGTCGCACCCTAGCAGGCACACTTGTACTCTGACCTTAGAGTACTACTCCGTCGAATGGGGAATAGTATCCTTACAAATTTTTCCGCCCCCCCCCCCCCCCCCCCCCCCCCCCCCCCCCCCCAAAACGGAGTTCTGGATCCGCCCCTGCATGTATGATGCCACACCACAGCCCTCGCAAGGCCGTAGCTATACCTGTAAAATCAACCCTACTTCATTGCAGCACAGATACATGCCATCTGCCTCGCAAGAAAGAACCTGTGAGGCAAGAGAATATAAAACATTCAATAAAAACAAACAGGCTCGTGAAGTGTTGACGTCACTATTAATTCGCTCCTTTCGCGAGACTGAGTGTCTTTTCTTTTTTGTCGATATACTTGCTTTTACTGCTTTTCTATTTACTGCTCTTGCTGCTGTGTGGTGGTGTAGAACTGAACCCTGGGCCTATCTCAGAACAACAGGTTGAAGAAATTTTAAATGGCGGAAGAGCTTGATTGGATAAGCTTGTCTCAATTGAAGATAGCCAAAAGTCATCTGATACCTGTCTTAAAGGGGCCCTGCAATGACTTTTTTACTGGATTTTAACTTGCACCGAACCTGAGCGCACTAAACTTGGTAACTTAAGGAAACTTTTTTTTTTCTGGAATTTCGCTTTATTTAAAAAGTTATAGGCAAATTAAAATTACAAAAACAAGCAAAAAAAACTTCCTTCATGACGTCTTTGGCCGCTTGAGTGGCCGTGAACTAGAGGAGGGGCAGTGAGCTCAGCGAGCGCTCACGGCTGCCGCACTCCGTGTCGACAGCTCGAGAGGGCGCCACTAAAGCATGTTCTGGATAGGCTGTATGAAGCGGGCAGCCAGGGTGGCTCGCATTGCATTTGCTGCGTGATTAAACACTAATTCGGCATGACACTTCATTGGCCACAAACAACAGCAGACACGCGGTAAAGATCAGTTCAGAACTGGAGCCACTTCGCGCTGCCATACCGCGAAACGGCCAAACAGCAAGCCAAACCTGCGCCGAAGGCCTTCGGAACGCTCGGAACTGGTCGGATCCTCAAGTCCGTAAACGACTGCAGCGCTGCCGCGTACATCCGGGACCTTTCTATGCTCTACTCTCGTCGGAGCCTGATCCCACTATTCCTTTCTACAGTCAAACCCGTTTATAACGAACAGCAGGAAACGATACGATTAGTTCGATATAGCAAGTAGTTCGATATAGCAAAAAAACATTTACAACGAACTTCCGCGATGAGTTCGTTGTAAGGCGAGAGCTTCTCTTTTTTTCTCATCTCTTCAGTTCCACCTTGCAACAACGCGCTGGAACGCGTTTTTGGTTTTTGTTTGCATGCGTGCAGAGTTCGTTCTTTTAGCTTTCTCCCCTTCTGAATCGCTTCTCTTTGCTCGATTTTGTTCCCAACTTGAGCTTTTGGAATTTTCTTTCTTTCCTTCTTTTTTGGGGGAAGGAACAGGCTAGAAGACGATTGTCTGCGCGTTTTTTGAAGCCTTCTTGGGGGAAAAGTTCGATATAGCAAATATGTTGTTCGTTATAAAACATAATTTTACATGAATTTTTATTTAAATTTTCCGTGAGTTCGATATCCACAATAATTCGCTGTATGTGGATTCGTTCTAAACGGGTTTCACTGTAGTATGCACCGCCTTTTTTACCGCTTGGTGGCGGGTATGTCGACGGGTCATTCCTGGTTTCCGGACTTTCTAAACTGCATTTGTTTTTTTTCTGATCTAAAATAGTGAACAAAATCTACTTTCATAAATAATTGAAACGGTTCGCGCCACTTATATTTTGTATTTCGACTAAAAGGAAGCTTTCAGCGGCTCTGACCACTAGTAAGCCCAGGACCAAATACCTCATATTTTGCGCGCTTTCGGTACCGCGGGTCGCCCCCGTAAGTGGAGGAGGTTTCCGCGTCGTCCGGTTAAAATATGATGCACTGATATTTAGTTACTCTCTCCGTGCCCGCTGGCTTGCCCGAACCCCAAGAGACGTGGAAACCGCAAAAAAGGTAGACGCTTAAATATGATTGCAGTTCCCCTTTAAAGGCCGACGTACAACCTCGGTTTTCTGCATGGAAGATAATCCTCTTAGCGTTCCCCTCTCCCAAGATGTGAATGGAGCCAAGTTGGGATCAGGTAAAGCGTGGAGGGGACATAGGAAAGGAAGAGGCGGGCAAAAGTGGAAAGCGCAAAGTGTACTTCGGCCCTTAACGACTTACGAACGCGAGTAGATTCGATTTAGTAAAATTTTGGAGGACTGAAGCGGGACGTGTGCGATCCTTAATGACTTGAAAAACAAATTGCAGGAACAGCAAAATTACCTGGATGTTCTTTCCGCGAAGCTTGAAGACTTGGAAAATCAGAGTCGTCGATGTAATCTCCTTTCCTATGGAATTCAGGACACCAATTCATGGGAAACGCCTGTGTCATCGAAAGCCCTTGTTACGGAGCTCTATAAATCTAAGTTGAGAATTCATGTTGGGATTGAGCGAGCTCGTAGATTGGGCAAGTTTTCTGCAGGGAAAAATCGTCCGATTATTGTTAACTTCAGATTTTTTAAGGAAAAGCAAAACAACCTCACAAATGCTCGAAAGCTGAAGAATTCCGTGTAAAGTGTATTCGAAGATTTTTCGAAAGTTTTTTGGGCATAAAGAGGAAACACCTGGGGGATTATGCAAAGGCACATCGGCAAGAGGGCACAAAGGCAGTCCTAAAATATGACAACTTGTTTTTAGGCGATCAAAGTATTCCTAAAATCTTGTCACAAAACAGATTGACCGGCACTGACTACGTGAATGCCAGTGAGCAACTTGCTCGGTTTCCCTTGTTATTGTCAATTGTAGAAGCTTGAAAAATAAAGTTGACGACTTCCAGCTCTTCATGACTAAGCCCCATGTAATGATATAGGAACCGAGTCTTGGTTGGATGGTTCTGTGCGTGATGGGGAGGTATTTCCTGACGGTTTTGAATGTTACAGATGTGAACGTTACTCCCGTGGTGGCAGCGTGTTTGTTCCAGTTGATAAACCTTTTTCTTATACTGAGATTCCTGTGAACACTCAAGATGCCGAAACTGTGTTTTGTCATATTAGGCCGACTAAAGGGACATGCTTAGCCATTGCTTTCTTTTATCAGCCACCAAGTACAGTGTCTTGCACAATTAAATCCCTTTCCAGTACTCTAGAAACAATTGCATGTGATCACATTATTATTGGCGGCGATTTCGCTCTTCCATCCGTTGCATAGAATGATGAAAACTTCAGGGGTGTCACTGGTGGTGAACGTTATACCGAGTTTTCCAGCTTATTTGACAATTTTTCCCTTGAACTGTTTGTTACTGAGCCCACACACAATGATGATATGGGACATATTTTGGATCTTTCACTTTGTAACACTTTTAGAATTGTTGAGAACATGCCCACTGTCTCAGGAATTAGTGACCATAAAGCTGTTGTGTCTGAGGTCAACTTAAATTGTGTAAGCAAGAACAAATCACGTGAACGAATGGCATTTCTTTATGAATGAGCTGATTACGCAAAAATGAACTCTGCGATCAAATTTTATCTTCCAGTTTTTTAAACTTTGAGTACTTTAGTGCCAATGATCTATGGATAAAACTAAAGGAAAAAATATTTAGCTTGCAGGAAGAGTGTCCCATCGCTTATGCTTGCACCAAAACGAGCATGTGACAAGCCATGGTTTACGCGTGAGTTGCATATATTACTCAACAAAAAGCGAAGGGCTTATCTTAAATTCCGTGAGACATGGCTTCCGAGTGATCTCGCTAAACTAAAAGAATTTGCAAGAGTGGTTCGAGACAAGTTGGAGCATGTGAAGGCTACGTTCCTTCTCAATTTAGAAAATAGCATTCAGGATTCCCCAGAAGAGATTTGGAAATATGTCCGTAGTAGCGGTAAACGTATCTCTTCTGTTTTGAAGTTCGGGCAAAACTATGCTCTCGTGGATAACAATACTGAAAAGGTGGAGCATTTCAATTTTTACTTTCGGTTGGTTTTTACATCTTGTCTGTCGCGTTTGGTACATGTCAATGTTCCAGCGGCAACTAACGTGTTGCATAAAGTTGGATTTGGTGTGTCTGGAATTTTAAATCAATTGAGTAACTTAGACACAACTAAATTGGCTGGTCCAGATTATATTCCTGCATCTATTCTAAAATCTCGTTTTAGTTCCTTTTTCTTTTACTTTTCTTGTATTGTTAAAAAAATTGCTATGTGAATCTTCTCTGCCTTCTCATTGGAAGCTTGCTCGAGTAATGCCAGCGCATAAAAGTGGTCGTAGAAACAGTGTTGGAAATTATTGACTGAAATCGATGGCAAGCATTTCTTGCAAGATAATGAAACACATTCTTTATAGTAACATCATGGTTAATCTTAGCATGTTTAAACTTTTTGCTCCCCTTGCAACATGGATTCCGTCGGGGCTATTCTTGTAGCACACAACTAGTTGAATGTTTTCATTGCCTTTCTATGGCACTCGGCAAGCTATAGAGTGTTGATTGTATATTTCTTGATTTCAGTAAGAACTTTGATGTCGTTCGTCATGATCTTTTAATTTTTAAGCTCAACACCTATAAAGTTGATGACAAAGTTTGTAAACGGGTTAGTGAGTATTTGTTGTTCAGAAAGCAATATGTGATTTTAAATGGCTTCCAATCTCAAATGGTTGACGTCACTTCAGGTGTGCCGCAAGGCTCTGTTCTGGGACCACTTTTGTTTCTTATCTATATAAATGATATTGCTCTTGATATTTGTGCTACCATTAGAATGTTTGCAGATGTTCGTGTAGTATATAGAGGGGTTAATAATGCGCATGATAGCCTGATTTTGCAAAAAGAGTTGGAAAACATTGAATCATGAAATGCCTCTGAACATTAAAACAAACTACACGTCAGCTTTACAAGGAAAGTATTACTGCCAGTATTTAGTTATTCACTAAATGGAAGAGTCCTAGAGACTGTTAATGAACTTAAATATCTGGGTGTGTACTTCACTTTAGATCTGTGGTGGAATGCACATGTTGACTACATTTCCCTGAAGGCCTTGCGTACGCTTGACTTTTTGCGCCAAAATTTTAAATTTGTACCCCAGTCGCTCGAAGAAGCAATTTATTTTTCGCGTGTTCGTTCTATTCTTGAGTATGCTTGTGTTTGGCACCCTTATATCAAGTTATCTACTAAAAAAAAAAAAAAAATTTAAATTCTGAATACGGCTGTAAGGTTTGTTTAAAGAAATTATGATTGGTGACTTAGTATGACTGAATGTAAACACAAGCTAAAAGGGCCATTATTAAGTGATCATACTAAGCTCTTCCCTCTCAAATTCTTTCACAATATTTATTAAGAAAAAACTGGTGTAGAAAAGGATAAATATATGAAAGTCCCTTTTTATGCATCCCGTAGAAATGACTCTGTCTTAAAAATTGGAGAGATCTATGACGTGCTGGGACACTTTTTTTGTAGAGACCACATGTGATTGGAATTTCCTTCCATCACGCACGGTCACTATAACTTTAATGATGCCCTGGAAACACTCTTGACGACAGACTAAAAAACAGTATCAGCTAGAGCTCTCTCACTTATAGAAGTGATAGTGATGAATATATGACACATTTTGTATATTTTTTATATATTTTTATTTTTACTTATATTTATTCATATATTACTCATTAATATAATTATTTTATGCTTGTACTTTTAAATCGGTGTGATTTGATATAGCCACAAATGTTTACAATTTTTGTTCTAATTTTTGCACAGATTCCAAGTTTAGCATTTAAATTTGACAAACTGCTTTCAGACATTAGTGTAAAAAATTTTTTCTTCTAAAGAACAGCTTATTGGCTACATTTTGACATATTATAATGAGCCATATGTTGAATAGCTATTAAAATATTTTTGTTCATCCCTCAAAAATCACAGTATATAACTAGACATGCCGCAAACTTATTGCGAACTTGAGGTTGGAAGATCGAACCAAGAAGTTCGAAAGGTTCACAAAGTTTCCAAATGTCAAACGTATTACATAAAAATTTCTACGACTTTCGAAATTCTGAATTTTCGGCATTAAAAAATAGTGATGGGCCGAACTTTTGCCGAATCGAAAGTTCGGCGCCGAATCTCGGGATTCGGCAAAGCCGAACTTTTGCCGAACTTTTCTAAAGATTCGGCAAAAATACATTGTTACCAGACTTAACGTTGATATTTAGTTTTTTCTGGCGAAAAAGGGTTTTATGTTCCTTTTTTCTCAACTTATATGCAACATCTAATGCATATTGACATAGTTATTACTAAATAAGGTGATATTCTACAAGATAATTGTATCGGTGTTGTTTTTGTGTCTTTACTGGCAATTTTAGTGACTCCTTGCAGAAGTGGTGTGACAACGAGGTTGGGTAGAAGCGAGCGTGGCTACGAGAGTTTCGGTTTTGAGGCATCATCAGCGCAAGCCTGCATGTGTGTCTACATTGTTAAAATGAAGGCAATAACGCTGCATTCGTGCTTTCTCTGGGAGTCACCGTTTTGTGCGCGAAAACAAATGCAACGGTTGCTGAGCCTTCACCAGAAGAGATAATAATAATATTGTACATATGCATATTTTTCAATTTGTGTCACGTGACGTCAGCTTTGCATGAAAGTGTGCGTCCCATATTCGCAACGTCTCGTTTTTAGCCTTTAAAATGCCAGTTTCTGATGTTAGGACACACACGGACGTTTTGGAAGATAGGGAGAGTTAGGAATGTCGGATGTGCAACGTCGAGCATTATAGTTCTGTGTATAGTTTTATGCAGATACATGAAAATCGCGAAATAACACTAATTGAAAAAGCAATATTATTTTGCTTTGGATCACACTACTTCTGAGCCGAAAACAAAATTGTTATAATTGCGAGGAGCGCTTCAAAGTAATTGTCGGCGAATGTTTCAATGTTTCAGAATGCACCGCATCATTTGTTACTTGCGCAGTAGACTGCGTAAATTACTGGTCGATCTTCTATTTTTGAGGCAGAAAATATTGAAGAGAAGAACACTCGCTCACAAACGCACAGTCACCGTGTTGCCTACTCCACACCGCGCCGTAACCTCTGGTTGTAGTACACTGCACGATGGTAACCGCACGACTGCACGGCGTCCATTTGCAATCCATGGCTCCGTCGCGTTCTCGCGCGTGCGCAGACATTTGCCGAATTTTTGCCGAATCTTTTCCGAACTTTCCTTCAAAAGTTCGGCATTTGCCGAACTTTGCCGAACCTGAAGTTCGGCAGATTCGGTCCATCACTATTAAAAAATTTAATTGTTTTCGAACTTCAAATTTTTCGCACTATGAAATTCAACATTTTCTAACTTTCGAGCTTATCACGTTACAAAATTTGTGATGATTTTCAAAGTTTAGAATTTGTTAAGTTCAAAAGTTTGACGAACTTCAAACTTCTGAACAGAACTTCGACAAAGTTTGAACTAAGTTCACCCCATAGGTTTGAGGCAACCACTATAAATAACACAAGATGTCAATGTGTGAAGTGGGGTTGAAATTGCACTAGAGTTTCACTTAGCTAATCATACCACAAACGACTCGCTTGTAAAGCGCTGAATGATCACTTTGGGGTGGTCTTGGCCTCGTACTTCACATCTTTTAGAGAGCAGCTCTTAGGCGCCTGTTTCCGGGTTGAGCAGCGTCGCCGTCGACGTCGGCGTAACCACGCGGTGCATTATGGGTAAATTTCCCTGCTAAATTTAGCGGAAAAATTTCCCTGCGAAATTTAGCGCAAAAAATTCCCTGCTAACTTTAGCGGAACAATTTTCCCGCTACATTAAGCGGAAAGAATTCCCCCTAAATTTAGCGGAAAAATGTCCCCGCTAAATTTAGCGGAAAAACTTCCCCGCTAAATTTAGCGGGAGAAATTCCCCGCCAAATTTAGCGGAAAAACTTCCCCACTAAATTTAGCGGAAAATCTTCCCCGCTAAGTTTAGCGGAAAATTTTCCCCGCTAAGTTTAGCGGAAAAATTTCCCCGCTAAATTTAGCGGCAAAATTTCCCCGCTGAATTTAGTGGCAAAATTTCCCCGCTAAATATAGCGGAAAAAATTCTCCGCTAAATTTAGCAGAAAAATTTCCCCTAAATGGGAGGCGAGCAGGAGACAATGAGGGTCATAGCCTCCTCTCCATACCTTCCCCTCCTCCTCTTCAAGAGCTGCACTCTAATTCTGCATTACAGGGGATTGTAATCATCTTTCATTTTTCTTTCAACTTCCGCACAAAGCCTCTCCCACGCACAACTCCGTAGGTTGCATTGAGGTAACCTGTGGGCCAACAGATGCCTGATTTGCAGGCTTGAAATTCAACTGAGGTGCTTCGCTGGGAGCGTTCTTCATAGCGTTAGTTGTTTTTGAACACAAGTCCCCCGATTTCCTTGAGTCAAGGAAAGGCGCGCGCGGAGCACGACGCAGATGCATTACAGCGAACGCTGAATCGGCTCTTAGTTCATTATCATTAGTAACCGGCTGCATTTCAGAGCGGCCAATATCTCCATTTGTTGAAGAAGAAAAGCTCCAGGTAGCGGCAATATGCTTAGCCTGATAACAACCGGTCGTGACCTGATCAGCAGTATTTTAGGGGGCCAGGTGGTTCCTAATTTAGTCTGGTTGAATTTTCCTTATTGTTGACTTGTGTCGGGTGCTGTGCCTGTGTTCAGTGTTTTCTTCATCCCACGAGTCATCCCACCAAAAATAAACGCCCAGAGCAACTAAAAATTTTCGGGAAGCCTGGATGCCTTTATGTACATGCAATGTCCTGTATATTTAGTTGTCTTAATCCAGCATTGCATTTAGGCGACGTTTGATCGGATGGCTACTAGTTTGCAAATAAGTAGGAAGTGCATTCACCTGACCGCCTCGGGGCTTTTCGATGAACCGTTCAACCAGTTCAACGCTTGTTCCATAAGTGGCGACAAATAATGAATAATACAGGTAGTACCACAGCACTAAGAAGGAAGGAGTGTATTTATGGCATAAAAGAAATGGGCAATGTTTTCAGTAAAATTTGTAGCATATTTCGCGTTTTTTTTTAGATGAATTCATGAAAATATAGTTTGAAACTTCGGAATTTGATCTCCATCCATGAAGTTCAATGATTTCAAACTTTAAATAAATTTGAAATCTTTTTTTTCGAATTTTTCAGATGGTCTGTCAAAAAATTAAAAATCTTCGAACGCAAACCTTTGGAAACCTTGACATTTTCTAATTATTTGAATTCGAACCTCGGCGGGGTTCTAAAGCTGCAAACATTTCTAACATGAACCTTACCAAGGTTAGAAATTTTCTAAACCTTTTGAACTCGAACTTCGGGAGGTTTTACGGCATTCCTAGGTATAACTCTTGCCTTCGCTGTGCTAATGTATCAGCCTGCTGACCCCCTCTTTCCAGTGTCCTACCATGCTAGCATGGTGCACGAGATGTCGCGCCTGCAAGGCTTCAAGGTGCTTTGCGACCTGGTGTCCTGTCCTGACCAAGAGTGCCGCCTCAGTGCCATTGTTTGCATGCTGCAGTCCTGCCGCCGCCACCTTGGACAGGCTGCCCTCTCGGAGGCGGGATGTGTTCCCGCGGTACTCGGTAGGTTGGGCCCAGGGTTGTAAAAGTTACTTCAAAAATGTACCTAAGATACAGTTACACAGCTACAGTTGCTTTAAAGATACTTTCTTCATTTATTTTTCCCAAAATCGTCAGAATATATTGGAAGGAAAGCTTTTTTATACTAAGGATGCACACAAAAACGAGTTCGATAAATATGCTTTATTGGTGTCAATGTGAGAAATAAGGAGAACCGCATTGACGTGAGCATTCTAGGACACGCTATCTTTTTCGGCTTCGGTTTGAGATGAAGGAAGCAAGTCGCTACTTTCCCCAAACGGAGTTCCGAAGCGATTCGATAAATTGGTGTCGCTAGAACGGCATCGCTAATCCACCGTTCGCTCAAACAAATACAGCCATCCGCTAAAGTGTCGTTCGATGAAACATTATGGGCTGGGCTTCGTTCGCTAAAACGTCGTTCGATCAAGTTAATGCCTCCCAGGTAGTACCCAACTCACCGTTAATCACGGTGTTAAAACTTTCAGATTTATAGTTTCTACCATTTTGACGAAGCGAATAGAAAAGTACCTGTAAAAAGTAACTTCAAAAAGTAACTTCACTCAATTACAAGTTACTAGAAAATGTACCTAAGATACAGATACAGATATCAAGAAATGAAAGTACCTAGGTTTGTACCTCAGGTACAACAAAAGTACCTAGATACTGATTTCCAGTTACTTGTACCTAGGTACTTTACAACCCTGGTTGGGCCACACTTTGGTGGCAGTGGTTCAGAGCAAGTTTATTGCACTGAAGACAATAAGCTCGCCGTCTAGGGGGCAGGAACACCCTCATTGCAAAAAGCAGTCTCGCCACCATACATGGATAAATTACTTTCAAAATGTAATTTAATTACAAGTACAATTATTTTGCTCCAAAACTAGTTTAATTACAATTACTACTATGCAAAAGTAATTCATTACAATTACAAATTACTTTTAAAAGGTAATGCAATTACTTTACAATTACTTATTTCTGAGAGCTACCCACCTTGGGCCATATAACTAAACGAGTTATATGGCCGCCGTCTAAATGTCACGTATTGTACTTTTCTTTTATTAAATTTGTTAAATGAATTATAGAACTTAACAGTTGAGAGTAATGAACTCCTGCATTCTTATATTCTCCATAAAAAAAAATAAATTTATTATATTTTTATTTTATATTAAAACAAGCTCTTGACAGTCTAAAACTACGGCCACACTTTGGTGGCAGTGGTTTTAGTTTTTTAAAGTTTTGGAATCTCGTCCAATCAGGTTGAGAAACGGTTGAAAGGGTTAGGGGTTGGAGCAAACAGTAAATAATGAAAATTTATGCAAAAAGGTAGACGAGGATTGGGAGAGGGAAGAGCAGTGTAGCAAGAACGGTTGGAAGTAAGGCGGGGAGAGTCGTGTTAACAAGACCTGCTGCTTCTTCGCCTCGATGTTAGAGTAGCACAACTTAGTGTAAGTGGTACCAACAGACAAGCTAGAGTAGAGGGACGTGAAGAACTCGTAAAGAAAAGAGAATAATTTCATGGACAATAAAATCCCCAACCTTGACTGAAATATGTAAGCGAAAATGCTAGCGGTGAAGACGCGTAAGGAGAACCTCGAACCTTTCCGCCTTGACCGGATGATGTGATCGGAGCCCAACCAGCTCGACTTCGAACCCCGATGCCCCCTGATGGGAATGAGAAATAAGAGAGACCCCTAGGAACACGAGCAACAGGAAGCGAACAAGACAAAGAGACAGATTTCAACTGCGATCCAAACGAAAACCTACATGAATGTAGCCCTCATTTATCAAATTATTTCTGAAATTTTTCATTAAATCGTTTTACAGTTTACAAAACCGTTCATTCCGTTCTATCCCAGCCTCCTTTCCCATTCCTCCTTTCCCTCCTTTTGAGCAGGTTGGGATACACTCTCTCCCCTGTCCCTTTGGCTGTACTGCTGTCCCCGTGGTCAGGGGAGGAAAAGCGCCGGCGCCATAAAATCTTGCAAAGTAATTGTAATTGTGCCTGAAATTTTGCACTTACTGATGCTAGAAAGCAATTGAATTACAATTACAATTATTTTTAGCTAAAAGTAATTAATTACAATTACAAATTACCAGGAAAAGTAATTAAATTACAGTAATTCAATTACTGTAATTGAATTACTACCCAAGTATGCTCGCCACTAATAGCAGTGTGCGTAAAGTTCTGAATTGGGTACAGGCCCTGAAAATCCTTGAATTTTAATCAACAAAGTGCCTCATGGATGATGAAATAATGCAATCCAAAATTAGGAAAATTAGGCTCAACGCTTTAGCTATTGCAGTAGGCATATTTTAAAGGCACAGGTAGCGAGTGACATTTGCTTACATTGTCATATTAAACAACCTCACAAAAACTAAAAGTGCAAATATGGTCAGTGTTCATGATAGTGGTTGAAAAAAAGCTGGAGGAGCTGCCTTTCAAAGTTTTTGCAGACACCACTTCAAAAGTTTATTCCTTTTTGTCATGTAGTAAAATATATTAAAGCACTTTATCCAGGGTGTCTAGCGACCGGGAAAACCGGGATTTGTCAGGGAAATTTTAATTACCGGGAGAAATCAGGGAATCGTCAGGGATATTCTCAAAAAGTGAGCCCTGTCAGGGAAGATGAGCCGGAAACGACATCGAGTTCCCTGAGCAAAGACTTGAGGACTTGGGGGCAGAAAAATAGACAATAAATTCTTCTTAGAGCGGAGTGGGCTGTGCTCACTCGATGTAGAGTATACTACCCGATGCAAAGGGAAGAGCCGACAAATCCAGTCCAAGCCTTGGATTGGATTGAATTGGATTGAGGGCGCGACGCTAGGCTAGATTCAGTTAGAGCTACTAGATTTAGTAACAAATGGGAAAGTCCCAGACTCCAATTTAATCCAAGCCTGAAGCCGAAAGTGTGCATCTGGCGGTCATGCGGCCATGCTACCACTCGGTTATTAGGGAGTTTTCGTAAACCGCTTTTCTCCTTCCGCTAAGCTATCCGCAACGAAGAGACCACTACTGCGCCTGCGCGCCGCTAGCCTTGACTGAATAAACCCGGATCTCGTAGCGAGTTGCGGAGAGCGTTGCGCGGGACGGCGGAAACGATCTACAAAAAGCTCCCTATTGACGTGTGTGGTTGAGCGTCGTGTTTTCATTGTGTTTCCGGTAGTGGCCTCTTCGCTGACGATGTCGGCGGCAAGAAAGGGCTCATTTAATCCGAACTGGACGAACCCGAATATTTCAGAATATGCAACTTGGATTAAGCTTGTGCAAAATGATCTTCGCAGTGCTCAATGTTCAATGCCTTGTGTTGTAATGGTCTCATATATTTAACCGCCTCTACAGTGGTCAGGGAATTGCATATGAAATTGTCAAGGAAAACCTGGAAAAGTCGGGGAATTGCTAGACACCCTGTTTATCTTAAAACAAGGGCAGCCTATCATTCTGGATCCTCAAAAAGGTCTTTGTATGTAATTGAGGGTCCTTCAGAGCCCTTGAGGAGTCTCTCAAAACCCTGTAGCATGTATACTAATCATGATTCACTGATTGACAGACCAGTCTTGTTGGAGCCAAATCTTTTATAAAGACCTGTATGCTGTATTGTGATATGCTGCCATAGAACAATTTGGTTAGTGCAACTGGCTAGCTGGGCTTTCTTATGCGCACCACAAGGCCATAATGAAACCGGGTCGGTGGAGTGTTTGTACACATTGAAACTAATAGGGCTCATAATTAGCCTCTTTATACTATTGTCAACCGACGACCCAAATGCGAAAGGAGAGACAGAGGAGTGAGAGGAGGACGGAGGACATCGGACTCCGGAATAGTTTCCAGATGGCAGACGTAGAGCAGTAGAGAGATACTGTGCGGGTGATTTTGTTTAACTGGTTATAATTTCCTACTTATGTGTGTGTTAATTTGAGAGTTAATAATGAGAATAATAAACTACAGTAATCCCTCGTTATGGCGAAATCGCTTTTTTTAAATTGTCGCTTTCATCAAGTTCAACGTTGTGCCAACTGAAATGCACGCATATTGAAACGGATTATTCGAAGTGTATCGGCGACCGACCACGCGACCGACCGAGCCTGCAAGCCTACATGGATGTGCACGGGAGACCCTTGCGTTCCTTCCCCCTTCTCCACCGAGGCGAACGGCAAACTGGGAAAACGGAGTAAATGGGTGACAGAGGGCAGAGCGCGCAGAGGTGGCAGAGCGGTGCTTCCAATGCCGACGCGGGCAGGGAGCAGCGTCAACGTTCCGACGCTGCTTACAGCACCCGCGGCCGATGCTGCCCGTCTCCTGTTGGAATCATGTCAAGGGAGCGATGGAGCCCAAAAGAAATCATTAGTTTGAGAGCCCCCGACACGCGTGGCTGCGGCGTGCAAGACGCGCACATGTGTTGTATGGGAGATTAGGATTGTTTACCGAAAGTCGCTTGAGGTTCAGAAAAGTGGCCGGCCCAAGTCCGAAAGTGCCAAAGGATTCGACATTCCGGCATCGGCTGTTCGACACTGTCCACCATTTTGCAGAACAAGCAAGGCATATTGGACGGGTTTGAGAATTTCATGCAAGAGAAAGCGCGCCCGCGACCCGAAGATGAAAAATCGCCAACTGCTTCGTGCACATCGGATTTTTTCTCGTGAGCATGCTTGCCGAGCCGGCGCACGATTTTCATAGCTGCAACGATCTCTACAGGAGTGTGTGAAAACAAACATGTTGGCAAAGCCACCGAGGATAACTTCGATTTGTTCACGCCTTTGATGCGGACGTTCCCGTTGTTGCTCCTGCCACAGATGCTGCAATCGTAGACCTTGCGTGCGGCTAGGGTAAACACGAAGCGACGTCTGAGAGGCACTTCAGGAAACGCCGACAACTGCGGAGACGCGAAACATCCTATGGCTGCTTCGAAACAAAGTGGAGTGCAGTGGCGGTGACAGTGTTCTTGCGATGCCTTGAGCACAGGATGTCTACCAACCGGGAAAACCTGGAATTCTCAGGGATTTTGAATAAACTCAAGGAATTCCTGCATCTATCAAGAAATGTTTTTTAAGTTTTAATTTTTTTTTTTTAATTTTTGAAAGTGGCACAGATTTAAAAGTGCCACAGATGGAGTCTCACAGTCCAAAATTCTTCAGATATCAATGGAATGGGCCAAACGTAAATCTTGGGAAGAAACAGTGGCAAAGAAACTTGGACAAGAGAAAAGGAACAAACATGACAGGACGGCGCTGAACTAACAACTGTTGTTTATTACACAAAATTGGAAGGAAAAAAACAAGAAGCATTTTTATCAGATAAAAATATATATAGACACACACAAACGTGCCAACCAAGCAGCATATTACGTCGCGATAGGCCCAATCAGTGGCTACGTAATGCCCGTCATAGTCGATCACAGGTACCCGAACTCTTTGTCAGATAACGCCACTGACGGTTCACTGACGCATCTCCCGCCAAGTACTGAGATAAAAAAGGCCTCGATAATTTCCCTTGTCACCCTGTCTATGTCTGTCCAAAACAGTGGCTTCACTAAAATTAGGCTGGCACATGCAGTCCCTGCAGTGTAAAGGTAGCAACAACTTAGGACCAAGTTCCAAAGACTCTTGCAGTGTTCACCGTCAAAAACGTGTTTCGCTATGTTGACGATTTTTTGGTTGTGTTTGAACGCGCTGATGGGGTTGACATGCAGGCTAATGTACTTTGTGTTTTTGTACTTTCTGTTCCTTTTTGTACAGAAAGTACTAATGTACTTTCTGTTCCTTTTCTCTTGTCCAAGCTTCTTTGCCGCTGGTTCTTCCCAAGGTGTTTACCTCAAACCAACTAGCCCAACACGTCACATTGTTGCCAAACGTAAACATGAAATTTCTTTGTGAGATCAAGTAAGAACTCTGCGATTCCAACGACGGCCGACAGATTCTTGAAGTTGGAAGCTGTGGCTTTCATGTTGTGAACGGTGCGTTCCAAACCGGACATGCGACAACAGGGTGCCAACTCGTAGAATTTCTCTGGGCTATGTACAACTTGTTCAAATGCGTACCTGCTCGACGTGCTGAATACGCACACATCACTGAGAGCAACATCTACCCTTTGAAGTTTTGTGATGTGCGGTGGCTTGAAAACGTGCGTGTAATTTCGAGGGCTCTTGAGGTTCTGCTGTACTTAAAGGTGTATGTTAAGTCGTGTCGATACGAGAACATGCGACCGACTAGCGCCAGTTACAGCGTGATTGAAACAGCCATCCGTGATCCTCTGCTGCCTGCAAAGCTAACCTTCATGCTTAGTGTCGCGGAGGAACTGCAGCTGTTCCCGGCTCAGTTCAACAGTGATTCGCCGATGTTTCCCATTTCTCGGAGCAGTGTTGGAAAATCTTCTGCGATCATTAAAGAGTAAAATAGTAAAGAAAGAAGTGATGATGGCCGCAGACAGTTCGCTGAAGTCGATAAAGATGGACATGGACCAGCCAGCAAACATTCTTGCAAAACCCAAGATTGACTTTGTCTTTGCGACGAGGAATCCACTCCGAAAGGCCCCGAAACTGTCAGATTTGACCATCCTTGCATTCAGAAGGGACTGCGCCATTTTCTTGAAAAACTGCGCCGAAAAGATTGTGGAAAGGTCGCCATTGAAGTTTAAACTGACGAGGGGATCGTCGTGTCTGGATCCCTCGTGCGCGCTGATTCCCAAGCTCGGGGAAAGACGTTTAAGTGATGCACTCAAAGTTTTAACAGAACATCAGTGGATGATTGGAGCGGAAGCAGATCGTGCTTTGCGGTCGTACAAGCATGTGTGCTCTTTAGCCTCTACGCAGGCAGCACTGAGAAGTTTTGACAGAAGCACGCGTCGGCTGGACGCCCTTTGGGCAGGCATCTGTGGCTCAAACAAGTATCTATTCACTTTAGCCAAGATAATTCTCTCGCGTTTGCACGGAAATGCGTCTGTTGAGTGGGGATTTTCCATCAACAAGGACTTTCTTGTCGAAAATCAGAAAGAACTATCTCTGGTCGCGCAGCGAATCGTCTAAGACGCCGTGTCGTCGACTGGAGGAGTTGCCAGTGTGCAGCTGACCAAGAGGATGCTTCAAATGGTGCGTGGGGCAAACGCGCGGTGGAAGGAAGAGCTGGAGAGGACGAGAAAAGAAACAGCCGACACATTGAGGAATCAACAGGAAAAGAAACGTGCCGCCGCCGCTTTGAAGGAGCTTGAGCTCAAAAAACAGAAAGTCGATCTTGGTTGATGCCGAGATGGAGGTGTCCCTCATTCAAACCAACATAAACTCTTTAAAGCAATGAAATACTGGAGAATTGTGCGCGAGCTGAGAACATGGCAGTACGGTTTTCCCTTTTTTTTAAAACATTTTTTTCGCTGTGAATGTTACTAACCACTCCGTTCTGTTTTCTTTTTTAATCTAAGAAAAGTTTCTCGTTACCATTCAAACTGTATTATGTTTTTTTGTTTTTTTATAACATGCTTTTTAGAGAGTGACAGCATCTGGCGACATGGTGTCAGCCCATCTTGACCTAAAACAAAGTTCTGTGTCACTTGGGGAATTTTGCAAAAGGACTCGGGGAAAACCTGGAAAACTCAGGGAATTTGAAAATGTCAGCTTGGTAGACACCCTGGGAGCAGTTTAAGCAGAACTGATGCCCGGATGAAATTATCGGCAAACTCCACTCAATTATTTTTTTACTCGGTAAAGCTGCCATGGGATGTTCATAACCAAAGTTAGTTTGATGAAATATATGATCGCAGTGTTCCCGCAGTGTTCCCGTCCACCTTCAAGGCTGCTGGCACCGTTTTTTTTTATCTGTTGCTTTTATCAAATTACCGATCACATTGAATGTTTCTGCCATCCCGTTGACTTTGTTATAATGAGGGATTACTTTATAAGAAAACCTAACAACTTGTCGACTACAATACTACAAACCTTTACTCCACATTCTTCCACTGTACCAGAACCCAGTGTCACGATACTATCTTCTTCGTCTAACATGGCCACCATGAACTGCGTGTGTCTGTCTACATGATAAAGTTGCCTTTCCTATTTAAATTTAATTAGTTGTCTTAAACTCCGAAGGCACATAAATGCCACTAAAACATAATGAATCGAAACAAAGAGTAAGGATTCATGAAAGCTGGGGCAAGACCCACATTTCCCATTGTACAAAAAAAAGCAATTGCAATGCAAAGATGGACAAACTTAACAATTAAGTGCAATAAAAAAAAAATGGTGTCGCGTCTTTTTTGAAATTTTAACCTGTTTGCATTGGCTCTTGTAATGACTTATTCTTTGATGTACGGGGAGATATTCTCTGGGTGTCTGGCATCTTCATCATGGCACAGCTGTGCGGTATGTCCCTTTTCAGAGCATTTGAGGAAACTTCTCGTGAAGCATGTTCCAGTCAACTACAACAGTGATATCCAAGAAAAACAGCACCTGGTGAGGCTGCTACAGACCATGTTCCTGCACAACGAGCAGCTGCTCGACAAATATGCCGACTCTGATCGTGAGTCGACATCAATTTGTTGTCTCTCCTAAAAACATGTTGTGCTCTGCTTCGGGTGCAGTCCCTTGCCTGGTTACAGCAGTATTTTCTTGTTGATTATTCGTCTGATACTCGGAAACTGGTGAAAAGGTTATCATAGTTTGGTAAGCAAAGAAAGGGGGTTGCGTGGTTAAAGATGTCTAAGCACTGGGGGTTTGCGAATGGTGCCCGCAACACATCTCTAACTGGTGCTCCACCTTTTCTAAAGTGCTGGGCGTTGCATTCTTCAGGCGTTTTGCATTCTTTGCCGTCTTAGTCTCGCTTTCGCATTGCCACAGCTACCGAAAGTTGCCACGTGATAACTAAGAATGTTTCTTTTTCTGGAATCTGGCAACTTGTATGGCCTTTATTAATGACAGGTTGCGAATCTCCAATTGAAATATGCCAGCTCAAAAAAAGAGAATTAAAAAGGCGAATTTTTGTTGATGAAGTTACTAATTGTTTTTTTATACTCACGTCCTGACGTCCGCTGCTGTCGATAAAGTTATTCTGTAGGAATAATTCATTTCTTTCCAGTGTACTTTTAGTTTATTTTCTGTCTTAGAGGAAAAACGCCTGTATACACGGTATTCTGGCCACTTCCAGCCGCCATGACGGAGAGCCGAGAACACTTCCGGTTCGGGTATTGTTTGCACGGTTGTAAAGGGCAACATCACCGCTATGTTTCGTGTGTTCCGCAATTAAATCATTCTTTTGTTGTGTTTTCTGTATCCACTGGCTTCTTGAAGTGCTGTAATATTTTTCAATTGACTGGGCAACTTTGCTGTGGGAGATTTCTGCAAAATGAAAGATGCAGCGAGCCGCGGCCGTTGAGCGAAGAGTCTCTGTCACGCGTTCGTGGCACATTCAACTCCTCTGGACAGCAAAGAAACTTGATTGAACTAATTGCACTTGAGTTCTCATGCAAGTAAAGGATTGATTGAAATATTCATTAATATTTGCCCATACATAGCATTGTACTTCAGCCTGAACCCGGGTTTTCATAACAAAGACTACTGACACGGACCAACTTGGTACTGCATACAATATTTTATAACTAAAATAATATTGTTTAATTTTTTATTATTATTATTTAATTTTAGAGCAGAAGCCTTACTGACGTTAATTTTCGGGTGCGTGCGAGCTTGTAAACATTTGGTTTATGTGAGAGTCCCGAACGAACTCCAGCAAAAACCCACAAACAAAAAAAAAAAGAAGAAAAAAAACGATTTAGACAATTTTATAGTACCGTGTTTACTCGCAGAATGAACGCACTTTTTTTCCCGAAAAATCGATGCAAAGTTAAGGGGGGCGTTCATTACGCGAAGTAAAATTTTTGCTTCCGTATTTACTCCCATAATGAACGGTACTTTTATCCCGAAAAATCGACTTAACTTCTTATCTCTTTGCGCGCGGCGCCGCGTGACTCCAAAACCAATTTGCGATGGGCAAAAAACAAAAAAAGAAAAATGCTTCTCGCCATGGTTTTTTTTTTCTTCTTGCTTCCGTGTTTTTGTTTGTTTTTTCCCCCGCCTTTCGCAAGTTGTTTTGTTTGCCCATGCTGCCCATGCATTCGCGACCTCGGTGTACCAGGATAGAAAAGTGCGTTCATTTCGAAGGCTTCTCGCTTCTCTTTCCAATGTGCGACGAGGAGGCGAGGGCATGATGCATTCATTATGTGCGCTTTGCTTAGGCGAGAGCTTCTCCGTTTTTCTTTTTCTTTCTATCTCCTTGCGGGCGACGCGCAACCCTAAAACCAAACTGCGCTGTGCAAAAAAAGAAAAAAAGCTTCTCTTTGTGTTTTTCTTTTCTCCTGGTTCTGTGGCTTTCTTTTTTTTTTTTTTTGCCGCCTTTCGCAAGTTGTTTCGTTTCGCTTTGCTTAGGCGAGGGCTTCTCGGCTGATCTTTCTTATCTCCTTGCGCGCGGCGCGCGACCCAAAGTCCAGACAGCGCCGTGCAAGAAGAAAAAAAAGCTCCTCTCCATTTTTTTTTCTTGCTTCCATTGGATCTTTTTTATTTTTTTAACGCCTTTTGCAAGGCGTTTTGTTCGCCGACTCTGCCCATGCATTCGTGACCTCGCTGCACCAGGATAGAAAAGTGCCTTCATTTCGCGCGCGTGGGGGGGAGGGGGTCGAAATTTTGACGCCCGAGTTTTGGGGGTGCGTTTAATACGCGAGTGAAAAAAAAAAGTCGAAATTTTGAGAGCCGGCTTGGGGGGTGCGTTCATTAGGCGAGTGCGTTCATTGTGCGAGTAAATACGGTATGTGTCAGAGAAGGACTTCAGATCTTTTCACGTGGAACCGAACGTTCGGTTCCACAGCACTCTCAGAAACATCAATTTCGAAGTTTGAGAGCCAGATTTCTCTTTTTGGCATGCAATGAAGCATCTCTCTGTGACGCAATTAAAGCAAGACGTAGAACATAGCATGAAACCATTGGCACCATCCTCTCGTTTTTGTTACTCGCCCACGCCGTCAAACACAACAGCGCTAGTGTGTCTGTCCATACAGAACAGTTTGAACGAATGGGATACGTCCCCAGGAGTGTCGCGCGATCGTAGCAAGTTGGACGGGAAATTAGTTTTCTTACCTTATTGCCTGGGTTCTGAGATCTAAAGTAGCCCTTTGACATCCGCGTCTGCAGCTGTATCCACGTGAATATCATTCACGGGATCGTCGTGGCAGGTCGACGTTGTCACAATCACAATATCTCGACTCGTCAAAGACACGATGCTTGTTGTTTTTTTGTTTTTTTTTTTGCAGAGAACGAGCGACGCAATCATACTGCGACAGCTTTGTCCCAATCACGATATCTCTACTCGTCCTCGAAAATGCACCACTCACTATTTTTGGGGAACGATCGAGCAAGAGTGGCACAATCCTTCACATCCTCCTTCAACTATACATCTGACGGGCGTAGTGCAGTTTTGTTTTTAGCCAGCTCGAACATTAATGGTGACGACGTGTAGTTAGTGAAGCGATGTTGCGCTCACACACGCTCTCCCGTGCACAAAAAACACGAAACAATTGCGTGTCTCGGCAGATTTTTCGGTGTCTAATTTCGTTGAATTTTACCTGTGTACACAAGTTTCCACTGCGACATCGGGTAGGGCCACGTAACTTTCACCACAAAGGCCAAATAAAACGAGACACGGTGCTTTTTTTTAGTGCCATAAGGTCCAGAAACACATGTCGATCTATCTTGCGTCCGGTTCTCGACATACCTTTTTGGATTTTCTGCCGAGAAAAACGTAAGAGACGCACTGCTTATTCTTGCTCATTGAAACACACACAAGAAGCTGGTCAACCAGAAATTATCTCGGCCCAAGGAAGTTCCGCCATTAGTTGTTTATGTTTACCTTGGAATACCATGTATACAGGGTTCTCCCCAGGAATATTTTCCTGGTGGACATAACCACCATGCGAGCGGTGGGAGGGAGGGGGAGGAGAGGGAGGGGGGTGTTTGCATAGTTCCACGATCTGGCTTGCCTACAGAATACACTTCATGTAGGCTTTCTAACTTTGCAGCTCTGTGATTGGCACCACACCGCGGTGATAAAACAAAAACCAAAATGTCTTGGGACAACAAGAAAAATTGTAGAGCCCTTCCACTTCACGTAAAGATGGAGGACCATTGAAGCTGTTATTTTTACGACGTCTAGGACGATGCCTAGAGGACAACGTCTAGGAGGACCTCGAGGACGATGTCTAGGACCACTCAAAGACGACTTCTAGGACGACCTCAAGGACGATCTCGTGGACGACGCCTAAAGGACGACCTCAAGGATAACTTCTAGGTTGACCTCGAGGACAACGTTTTTTGACGACCTCAAAGACTACTTCTAGGATGACCTCGAGGACAATGCCTAGGACGACTTCTAGGACAACCTCAAGGACAATGTCTAGGACGACCTCAAGGACGACTTCTAGGACGACGCCTAGAGGACGACCTGAAGAACGACTTCTAGGACGATTTTGTAGACGACGCTTAGAGGACGACGCCTAGGACGACCTCGAGGACAATGTCTAGGACGACCTCAAGGACGACGCCTAGAGGACAACCTCGAGGACGATCTTAAGGACGACTTCTAGGATGATCTCGTGGATGACGCCTAGAGGATGACCTCGGACTATCTCAAGGACGACCTCGATGACGACGTCTATGGCGACCTCAAGGACGACTTCTAGGACAACCTCGAAGACGAAGCCTAGAGGACAACGCCGGGGATGACTTCTAGGACGACCTCATGGACGATGCCTGGAGAGGATAACAAGGGATCAGGATCTCACTATCCAATGATGCCAAGGAAGGCTGACTCACGCTGGTTGCCCCCGCTTTTTATTTTTATTTATTCATACTTGCCACGACCAATCGAGAGTTTTCTGTCAACATCCGTGGACACATTTTTTCCCAGATCCTAACGCAGGGGTTCTCAAACTGGGTTCCCCGGAACACAGGGCTTCCGCAAGCTGACCTCATGGGTTCCGTGAGCACCCAAATTGCGGTGCCCCCCCCCCTTAGTTTAACCTTCCAGGGACTGAGATTGATTTGGTGTTGCGGAAAAAGCAACCGCACCCTTCGCATTAATATGTATATATCTATATCGTATTCGCACGAATATAACGCGAGGGCAGGTTTTGATGCCCTCAAAAAGAAAACAAAATTGCTATTATAACGCGAGCCGAGGCGAGGAAGTGAAAAGTCAATGGAAATAAAAGAAATATCAGTTTATGTTTTGACTGCACTCATCCGGACTGCTCAGGTCTTTCCGTTTACAATCCACTTGGCAACTACGCAGATAAGCAGTGGCACGGCATTGCTTGTCTGGTAGTTCCTTTTTCTTCGGCGTGAGCTCCTCGGCAGCCCACAATCCAAGCAAGGCACGAAGCGGAAGCACCAACATACAAACACCAGACCACTCTGGAGCATTAACTAAAACATGCGCAGGCAGAAAAATACTGCTGAACCCAATACACGACCACACTTCTTGTTCTGGTCCCGCTGCATAAACAAACACCTCGTGTTGCTTGACTTGACTTGGCCTGGCTTGGCTTGTGTTGACTTGACTTGGCCTGGCTTGGCTTGGCTCGGATTGGCCAGTGCCCGCATGGCGCGTGCGCCGAGTTTCTGCAGCGTGCGCGCGTTGTACAAACACAAAAGCGATAAAAATGATGTTTTTATGTTTTCTATTTGCCCCTTTACGTGGCCCAATAGCTAATAAATTCCCTTCCACATCCCCACTTCTTTTCCCACCAGATCTCCTGCATTGAGCAGGAGGGATGGCTTTCTCCTCTGGCTTTTTCAAGACTCGCGCGCCTCGTGGCTGAACTCGATTTCGAATATAATGCGAGGTGCGTTTTGGAGCACGTATCTCTGCCTTCTTATTCTGTCTGTAGTCCTCCATTTTGTCTTATTCTGTCAGTGCAATTAACTCTTGTTCACTATCTAAACGCCTTAATTGCCCAGTATTATCGGTTGGCAACAAGGCAGAGGGGGCAGGGGGTTTCTTCGGACTTTTTGAGGCTTGCTGGGGTTCCCTGGGACAAAAAAGTTTGAGAACCCCTCTCCTAACGCATAACAGCTTCGCTGTAAAAAAGTGGTTGAGGAAAAGCAGGGAGCGAGCAAGCATTGAGCAGTGAAAGAAAAGTCCTCTTGGCTTTCTGCTCACTGCCACTCACCGCCTGCGGAAAGAACTGCTGCACGGTGTGCGTTCTTCGCATTTCGCGATAACATGGCGGTACACAGGCCTGCTGAGTATGACAATCTGCAGCCATGTGCGCAGGCGAAATCGCATCGTCATCCTGTGGCATAATCAAGCGGTGGGCGGTCATTCAGGGCAATGGGCAGTCAGTCGGGGCGGTGGGCAACAAAGCCACTGCCGCCCACTGTGGGGAGAACCCTGCATGTATACGAAGAACGCTGCAAATTGATAGGCCCCACCTTGAGACACAACTTAGGTGCCATTGCCCTCCAGGTTCACTTTTATTTCCATCCTTTTCCGATGGCAATTAAATTTTGGAACGGTAGCTGTCCACATGCATTTTATGTGCTGCATCACATGTCGGTCTTGACTGTGTGACGATGGAGGAACAAAATCTGGAAATGGGGAGGGCCACCGCCTCTTGTGTGGTGCCGAAAAAGGTTCTCGAATATTCATGTACATATCCGGGGTGGCAGTTGAAGGCTGCCTGTGTGTTCCTTGTAAGTCCATGTAGCCTTAACACTGGAGTTCAGGCGGGTCCTCTTTTTTTTATGTACTTGTTTTCTGCAGTGTTGCAGGTCCTCTGTCGCATCCAGAAGAATTCATCACCCAAATGCATGTTGTACAGAGACGTGGACTGCTGCCTTCGTACAATACTAGGACCTGCCTACAGGGAGTGCAGGCAAGTGTAGAAAAAACTTATCAGTTTGCCCTTCATTGGCGATGCCTGTGCATGCAAGGTGCACTTGACACACAGTATGGTGCTTCTCTATTTGTACTTATCTATGCACCATATGTTGCACAAGCTGAAATGAGGTGGTATACTTATGTTTGACAAAAAGGTCAATTCCAACGAGGACTGAAATATTGCATGTACCTGGTGTGAAAAGTTGGCAAAAAAAAAATGAATGGAAACTGCAAGCAGGGCAGATACAGCTGAGAGACGACAGGAGCAAACTCGTTGACAAACACAGAAAAATTAATATTTTGTTAATTTCAGTGTTCAATTCAACAGGTAAAATATGTTCCTTGGCCACTGCTTTGTCCGTGCTGTGTTAGTGCGATGCCTTACCAAGTGGTACATTGAGATTGATTTTTTTAAGAAATCCGGTCCAAATGTTCCACCCTGCCACTTTGCATTGGGTTATATGGAACCCAAAGTTTGTGATATTTGCCTTCACGATCAGGAGTCTATATAACTGCTACCTAAAGCTTTCAAAGAGCTGATTTAGGTCTTTCAAAAACGGACAGACCAGAAAGTGTTTTCTTTCCTTTGAAAGTGGGTTAGGTCTAAGTTTTTGTATCTGACTTCTACAAACTTGCAGCAGGCTCGCAATAATTAAAACTTAGATATTTCAGACTTCTTGTAACAAATTTTAGATTATGTTTTGTCCCACTATGTTTTTAATGTATTTATGAGCCGGTTAATTTAAACAACATTTTTGTGTAGCTCAGACTTTGTTTTTGCGGCCCCATTGAGCATGCTTCTTTCCGAGCACCAGTGCACTGTGGAGGATGAACACTTCTTTGTAGTGCTCTGGTGCTCTCCGTGGTGGTTTTCTGCAGTGCACCAGTGCTCGGTAAGAAGCGCACTCAACATGGCTAAAGCAGGGGACACATGAGCGATGAAAACGGGCACTGTGCAGCAGTTTCCATAGTAACTTGCACGGACGCTATGACATGCCGGCATGGCATTGATCCACATCACAGCATCCGCGCAAGTTGCTATGGTTACTGTCGCACGGTGCCGTTTTCATCGCTCGTGTGTCTCCTGCTTAAAGGGACACTGACAGGGTATTTATACTCGCCGATGTTTTTAGTTGTACGGGACATATTAGAGCCCAACTACCCAGAACAGAATTTGTGGCTTGAAATTCGGTTTCTTTCCGCCCAAAAACCGCCGATAGAGAACTGGCCGGTTTGAGTTGTGCTCACTCTCGTCTCCGTGGTCACGGGCCGTTTTCTAAGGTTTAGACACAACCACCAAATTCAATCAAAGTCATGGTTAATTGCAGGAACACACTCAGTATTAAAAATAGAAAAAAATATTAAACCCATTTTTTGTGGCTTCTAAGGCCCGCTTCAGACGAAGCAACTTTCTCAGCAATTTTGGTGTTGCTAGCGGGTTGTTCCCTTACCATCCCTAGATCGACACGAATTGTTGAGATTGGGTCCGGCTCGAAATAAGCGAGCAACTCGGAGCAATTCGAAAACGTTTGAAGCGGCTGCAGCCAATCAGGGACGCAATATTTTCACGTGACAGCCCTGTGGTGGTGATGATGACAGCTAAAGACTTGGTTCTGGTTTGAAATTGATCGTTTTTTCAAATAAACCGTTTCAGAAAGATGCATTAGTATTCTCAACGTCATTTAAATGGCTAAAAACATATAGCGCGTAATTATGTGTCTACAGAGTGCAAGAAAAAAACAATTTCATGATGATGATGGCAAGTCGTAGCAATTCGGTTGCTGCGTGTGAACGCGGAAGGCCCGTGTTGCTGGTGTTGCGACGTCAAGTTGCTGGGCGAAATTGCTCCGGCTGAAGCGGGCCTAAAAAGCTGCAAATATGTTGATTGAGAAAACAAAGCTGCACAGAGAACCGAAAGCATTCTGTGCGTTCGCTGCGTAATTCTCAACATGGCGTCACATCGCGTATCGTGGGACTCGCGGGCTGGACGGCGATGGCGGCGGACGACGTGCGTAGAACCTTTACCTCAGAACTGTCGTTCTCAGTACCGGCAAATCTTTCTTCCTTCGAAAGAGAAATTTTGGACCGATCAAAACAGTTAGGATTAATTCCGTACGACACGCCCGACCACCAAGCCGATTTGCACAAAGACGTTGCCGAGTTGTCGCCCCTTTTCATGGCTGAAGACATTGCTCGTCTTACGAACACGAATTGGTAAGAGCTTGAAGAACGTGCAAACGTCAAGCATGAAGTGCATACTTCGAGTTGAATATGCATGCGTACGATTTCTTTACAAGATGCGAATATGGCCAATGCGTGGTGCTGCCCGACTTCGAGCCTAGGGAGTACCTTTGCTGCAGAGAAATTGGCAGCAAACTTTCCGACCTTCAGTCGACCGGCTGCATTACTACGAACGAGGAGTTCCCCCTCGTCTGCCTGTACATTACGATGTTAAAACTATCATACTTGAGCTCCACGATAGGAAGCTGCCTGTGTCCAAGGACACATCCAAAAGTCTATGTTGTTACAAAGTGGATATTTTGTCGGCAGCCGGCACAACCTGAGAAACAAATTGCCGGCAGTTGTCCCCTATTGGGTCTCGTATATAACAAGTTGTCAAAACAACTATTTAAAGCTGCAGAGTAGCTCAGTGCAAAGGTGTCCGCTTTATATGCAGCGGACCCAGGTTTGATCGAGAGTGTGGCATAATGTTGTTGTTTTTTTTTTTGTCAAATGTTTCACAATATTTATAAATTTCTTTTTTACAATTATCACTGAAAAACTTGACCGCATCTCCACGTGGTGAATGATGTTGATTGGGGCGAAGCTCTGGTGGTGCTTGTCTGCGTAGACGCTGAGCCGCAGCATGCCGAGCCTTTCGTTCGTTTTCATCCATGTCAGAAAGAGAATGTGTGGTATGGAACGTGGTTATATACGTATTTGAGCATTTGTCCGCAGCGCCCTCTCGTCTATAAACGTTGAGCCAATGCATGCAAAGTTTAACGCGATTATATACGCATTTGACCGCAGCGCCCTCTCCTGTATAGACGTTGAGCGGCTACATGCAACGTTTCATCCATGACATCCCCAGCTCTTGAGTTACTACCACATCTCGGAGCCCCCTACTCCTCCCGCAGTCGTGGCCAAGTGGTTAAGGCGATGGACTAGAAATCCATTGGGGTCTCCCGGCACAGGTTCGAATCCTGTTGACTGCGCAAACATATTTTGCATCATTTTTTTTTTCATTTTTCTTTTTCTTTTTTTGTCCTACAAGAGCACGTGCTTGTGAGCACGTGAGCTCACGAGCAGGAGCACGAGCACCGGACACTGGACGGACATACGGACATGGCTAGCCCCTAAGGAGCTTCGCCCCTAAAAACAAATGTTGTGGACGAAACGTTGCTGAACTGAATGTTATGGGACTCCCTTTTTTGACACCTGCGAACTCAATGTTGTCACTTTCCATAAGGAGCATATAAATTGGGTAGCATCCACTTTCCGAGGTACCCGTAACTGTTCCGCAGAGCCATTGGTCCCGATCCCGTCGATCTTTCGGGAACTTGTGCAGACTCTGCCGCACAATGCCACTTTTGGATGTAGAACCTGTGAGGCAGCTTTTCACACAACATCTTGGGGGCATTCTTTTTGGAGCTGATCACGGGCATTCACCACGGGCACTCACTACTCATTTCCAACTCTTCAATGTACAAAACAACTCATCTTGAAGTGCAAAACAGCGCGCGGAACAAGCATAACTGCAAAACAATTGCACGGCGAACGGTACCCACAATGCGCGTCAACAATGTCAACTGTTGCGCGCAGCTAAAAAAAGAAATTGAGGAAAAAAAAAAATGTGGTTGGATATAGCCATGTGATTTCCGGCACTTGCTCCTCTATACTTCTCCGACCTCCGTGCACAGGTCTCGGTTTCGGTTTCAAGCAGTTGCGTTTCTTGGCTTTATTAATAATATATGTGACTCTAGCCGCGTTTACATGAATGCGACTTAGTCGCATCGAATCCAGTTGTCGCATTCAATGCGGTCATGTAAACGGCATAATGCGCAAAGAAAGCGCATCGCATTCAAGTCGCTAGACAGAAGTGGATCGAGATGGCGAGTGCGCATTTATTCAGCCCATGTAAACGGAGGTCGCATCGCATTTTGGAACGGGGAGGATTATGGGAAGGCGCTCGCTGCGGGAGCGAGTGAACAGCTGAGAACATGGCGGCGGCCAACCTCGTCGGTGGCGCGGAGAGCAGTCCCGTATGGTCGCCCGCAATTGTTTCCCGAGAACAAACGCGAGCTTTTATTGCCATCATAAGTAAGCGGAATATAGCGGAGCTGCTCGGTGAAGGCGGCCCCCGTCCAAGCCTTGCGAAGTTCGACTTGCGCGTCTGAAGGGGTCCCAAAGGCTTCGGCGCAATCTCGAACGACACCGAGAGCTCCGAGCACTGTAGAGCACTGCATGGTAGCTCAGAACGAGCAGCTCCTACCTCGGTGCTGTTCCTGGCTGCGCACGAGCCTTTCGGACTCGGGGTCCGGTCGCGATCGGCGAGGTCTGGCGCGGCGAAGCGCAGAGGCTTCCTCAAAGCGTGCACACACACGTCGCCTCCGGTCCAGAGTGACCCGGCGGCCCGGCCTGGAGCCCTAAACGCTTGGGTTTTGATGTTCCTTCCGTCGCGTAACTTCTTCCACAGCACCCAAGACAGCGGGCACGATCCTTACATTCACTGAACGCGCCAAAAGAGCTCCACGTGCGATGCACCGGAAAATGTGGTGCGGCTGGTGCCGGAACTGCATAACTTCGAGCTTTGACACGGCGTGGCGCCACCTTCTAGTGCGCATTCATGTAAACGTTGCCGCGTCGGCTTCGTTCCAAGAACGAGTGGAGTCGATGCGCTGAAGTCGCTTTCATGTAAACGAGGCTTCTGTAGCAAAATATTAATATGATAGTCTTCTGACACCGTATTGAATCGCGTCATCGCCATGCTCCAGTTTTAGACCACAATTTTGGGCTCTGCGCACAGGCCGTGTGCAACACGCAACGCTAACGCAAACATACAGTGCTTGCGTTCACTCGTATACACAATACTAAAACTCACTACTGTTTCACTGGTTTCCAACGCCAACGAAGCATGGTGCAGTGAGCGGACGTGCAAGCGGGTAGGCGTTCCTCCGAACTGCAAAGGCTGAGATTGGAAAAACGACGGCGCTTAAAAGTTATACCGTAAAATTCCGAGCGAACGCCCACCCAAAATGAAGAGATAAATGGTGAAAAACATGGGGTGGGCTATCTTTGGGGATGCCACAGCAAAATTTTATCAGAAATAATGATAAGAACTGGGGCACCCGCTACAAACCGCATTACGCGGGAACTGATACCGCAGATCGCGGACACGGCGAATTCGCGTTTCACGATGCGATAAACACGCCGGAATTCACTACGAACTCCTGTGTCACAGGAAAGGATACCGCAGGTTGCAGACGCAGCAGATTCGCGTTTGACAGCGCGAAGGACCCGCGGAAACCCGCCGAGAACTCGCATCTCACGGGAACGGATACTGCAGAAACCGATATCGCGTGCGCAGATCGCGGACGTGAACGCGTGAATCCGCTGCAAACCCGCATGTCACGGAAACAAATCTAGCAGATTGCGGCCGCAGCAGAATCGCATTTCACGATGCAATAATACACGCGGGAACAACTCTCGCGTGTTACAGCTAGGAATCGATATCGCGCGCGCAGATCGTGGGCAAAAACACGGGAATCCGCTAAAAACTCGGGAACGGATAGCGCAGATCGCAAACGCAGCAGATTTGCATTTCACGCATTTCAGGCGCGCAGATCGCAGACAAAAACGCGGGACCGCAGATCGCGCCGGTGACGCGCGATTCCCGTCGAACGTCGCGTGACGTCCGGCGGGAATCAGGGGAAGGGCGATGTATCGGAATACCGTTCCCAACAGATGTTGGACAAAAAGAAGGGGGGTGGGCGATCCTTCAAACGTGGGCGTTCGCTCGGAATTTTACGGTAAATGTTCTGGGAAAATTGATAATTAAAACAAAACAAAACAAAATCTGTTTGTTTGTTTCTTACTTACTTTCTTTCTTTCTTTCTTGAGGGGTGGGGGGGGTCATTTGGTTCGGCGGTGACTGGAAGTTCTGCCGATTGCCAGAAGTCGCGACTTTGATAGCACCACATGCTTTACCCACAGTTAATGTAATCTTAAGTGGATATCTCAGATTAGCTAGAATGTTTTCATTGATTTTGGAATATTTTTATTTGATAACTTGTTAATTAAAAATGCTGAAATTGACACCAGTGATGATAATTTGTACATTTTTGATTGCCATACTTGTTTTCACGTTTGAAATTAGATTATAAGGAACAAATTACATTAGAGCTTCAAAAACTATGTATTAAAATATCTTAATTGTATTATTATTAATAATACAAATTGTGGCAATGTAGGCAGGTCTCATTTTGTTTTCTTTTTATCATATGAAAAACACATTGTTATCAAGATAAACAAACAGTCAAACACTGGATGTAATATACAGTCCTGTATGTCACACATTGCTTTGAAAAACACACACACTTCTGCTCTCTGACTCTGATTCAAGTTCCGTCTCTTTTTTTTTAGTGAAAACAGCAGTTTTTAATTTATATGTTTTGTGAACATATTCTAAACTCATCACCCGTGACAATATTCTGTAAAATTTTGATTGATTTTGTTGTTATTGTGCATGGAAATAATGCTAAAGCAATTAATCATTGAAATACTTCAAAACTCATTAAAAGGCCCGCAGTTTATTATTTGGCATGACAATTATCTGAGCGAGAAAAGGCAGCAAGAACAAAAATATCGGCGCCGATTTTTTCAACAAATACAATATACTATGTTACCTCTCGAATGTATGCAAGACCTTGTTTTTAAAGGGACACTGAACTCTCCAAAATAGTTTGAAGTGCCTGGATCAGACAGGTATGTCACAAATAAAGTTTCTGGGAACAACTTCTTTGGCTCAATAATTACGCTGTGAGACACATCTTGAGTTATGTAAGAATCTGAAATTAATGCCTATACTGAGAAATTAAGTCCAAAATAGAAGTTTGTTTCAGTTTCCTTCCTGAATTAAAACGTGCCTCCTGGCGTAAATATTACACCTTTTTTAAACACCTTTTTTTTCCTGGGATAAACGGGTGATCTGCGCTCATAATACCCTAGCTTCCTCGTAAAAGCAGGAATAATTTGTGTCGCTCAGTACGAAGCCAGCACAGTAGACAGGCTCAGCAACTAGCACACTGGCACGCATCTCCGACCCTCACTATAACCGCCATTTTGGAAAACGAGTGGCACCACCTATAGTGAAGTGGAGTCGTAAATAGACGAAGGTGCACAAGGTCTCCCCCTCCAGAAGGAATGGGATAATCTTCTCACCTCCCACTCCCAAACCCAGCTCCTTTGTTTCTAGGTTCAGCGTCCAAAGATAAGCTGAGCAAAAGACTGGGATGTTCTCTTTATTTTCTAGCGCAGTCCGAACGGGTAAAAAGGCAACACTCGCAGTGCCACCTGGAATCGTAAAATATCCCTATTTTAGTTCCAATTCAGCTGTAATATCCTCTTAATGGTAATTTGTTTGACATTTCGCGAGCGCTTTTTTACGAAGTAGGTGTGCATGCCTCGGAGACTGGGCAGAAATTCTGCGCAACCCTCACACTCGCGGCCTTTTCTTCTAAAATGGGCCTGCTGATGGGGAAATTCGCACTGCATGCATGTTTGAACCACAAAAAAGAACATTCTTAATGTCCTCGTACGGTGGCGAGTATCTGACTAGATGCATTGAAGATGTTTATTCTCTCTCTTTTCCCTCTCTGTGGCAAAGCTTCCTACCTTGACAGCATCTTGAAACTTTTTCTTTTCCTTCGATATCGTTGAGAGCGTAAACTTATGGATGCCAAACTTCTTGGCGATTTCAGTCTTCAAGGGGTTGCTGTAATCCAGCTCTTAAAGGGCAGCTTCGCCGTCAATTTGAGCGTTTTTATCGAAACATATTTTTGGAAAGGGTACCAAAAATTTAGCCTATAGCAGCGGTTAAATCATTAAAAAAATGTTTACATAATTTATAATCGTTAAAATACGCTGAAACCGATACCGAAACTAACTTGCCACTTGACTGGTCCGCCATTTTGACGTGACGTCACATATGGTATAAACACTCGCACGTGTGCAGTTTGAGCCTGGCCAGCCTGGCAGCAGGTCGCTGTTTTGTGTTCGTGCCGCGGATAAAAAAGGACTCATCAGGCTCGTCTGAATCGAGCAACGATGAGGATATGCTGCTAGATTTTGAGGACGATGACGATAACCCGTTTTCATACGATCCGCCGGCATCGCCTCCGAGGAAACCGACAGGCGCACTAGTGCATTGATAGTAATTTCGCGGGAGCTCCTAAGTTACACCTCTCACTATTACCGTAATTGCCAATGGAAAGATTTCTTGGTTGCAGCATCGAGGCGCGCGCGCGTGATACGAGTCCAGGTGAGCTTGTTCGATGAAGGCATAGGTGTGTTTTAGTAGATTCGGTTTTCAGAGAACGCTACTTGTATCGGCAGTTCGCACAACTTGAAAGCATGCTCTGAGACGCGCGGCCAGGGCTATCGCGGTACTCCTAAAAACACGACCTAATTCCCTTGGATCACGCCTCACGGCTGCACGGGCTCGTGCAGCGAGACCCAGTCGAGGCCTCCAGGCGCTTCATCGTGTTTTAGGGAACGATCTTTGTAGCGGGAGCTCGCTCTTCCACT
Organism: Ixodes persulcatus; assembly: GCA_013358835.2. Classification (NCBI taxonomy): domain Eukaryota; kingdom Metazoa; phylum Arthropoda; class Arachnida; order Ixodida; family Ixodidae; genus Ixodes; species Ixodes persulcatus. The sequence continues at coordinate 16,870 of JABSTQ010008555.1, read as the reverse complement.
TTGACGCATACTCAGAAAATCGTGCATGGTCAGGAGCACTATCATCTGAAAACGGTTTGTCTCACGCTCGCTCACTTCGGGGTTCACGCTAAGAACTCCCGAAAATGTAGTTCGGAATATTCTTGATTGTTATTTCAGAGCGACATAAAGCACCCTTACCTGCATTCTTCTCCTCTTTGCAAACGCTCGTCGCTCGATCGGCGGCAGTCAGGGTTGTGTGTGCGCGAACACGGTAGGCACGGCACATTTTAGTAGCTTCTTTCTGTGCCCGTCCCGCCCAACCCGAAAGATTCCCTTAGTCGCACGCTATCGTCATAGCAATCCGGTGAGAAGTGGTCGTAACAGATTCGGCTGTTTTTACTTGGGAGCCAGCGTTCACGTCGGACTGCCAGGACCCACTTCTCTCGTGTAGACTTGTCGGTCGGAAAACTGTGAAATGTCTTTGTGATGTTATTACACCCTACGGCACAACACCAATTTCCTCCAGTCGCAATTACGCGCTCTTACATAATTGTATAAACCGATAACATAAGCAAAAAGCAGACAGTCGCTAGCAGCCTAGCACCAACAAGCTACAAAGCAAGCACCCTGACCAACATGTGACGTCACGGCAACGTCAGCGCCATCATGGCAGCCTCCGTGTGCCGCTCTTGCTCAGTGTTGCCAGTAGGGCGGCAGCAAGTGATTTGGGTGTGTACATGTAAATTTCAAAATTCATTTTCTTCTTAGAAAATTAATATTTTTCCGAGATATTTTGTACACATGCTCAGGAAGGGCATCCAAATACACGGTGAAAATTTGATAGAAATCGGTGACCATCAAAATTACGGCGGAGATGCCCTTTAAGACCCGTTCACACTCTTGCAACCGAGTACGACCGAGAGAGACAAGACCGGTTTTTAAGCCTCTTACGACCTCTTAGAACCAGCTCCGCAGGCTTAAAAACCGGTCTGGTCTATCTCGGTCGTACTCGGTTGCAAGAGTGTGAACGGGCCTTTAGATTATCTTCACTTTTGTTGCAAGCGAAAGCACTTAGTGTAGTAGTAGTATTTTCACTCCTTCCATGTCAGCACAAAAGCTGGTAAGCAGAAACTGGCAGCCACGGTGGGATTTCTGACGACTGGCAAGCTAAACGTGACTACCGTGGCATGCAACGAGGAGTTTGTGACGTTAACTCTAACGCCATGCAAAACGGTGGATTGGATTGCCTTGAGTACAGCTACTTGGCTATTGAGTTTCTTCATGGTTGTTTGACTGCCGCGGCCATCTCAGGTGTCCGCAGAGTAATTTCGGTTTCTGTCCTGTTTAACCGATGTTTGGATTATCCTAAAATTTTTAGCATTACATAAAGAGGAAGCCAACCAAAGTAGACACCATAGTTCCATCTATACGCAATTTTCATTTAGCCGAGTTTCGTTTAATGGGAGTCCACTGTGGTTATATTCATTTGCTAAATATTGGAATACTGCTAATGCTTCGTTTCCTCCTTGAAGTGTGTTTTATGTTCACAGTACAGATTACCCGATAGGAGGTAAAACACAATTTTTGGATGTTCATCTGATAGCATGGAGCTCGTCTGTGCCAAACTACATTTATACTACAATTTCTTTTTTAACCAGTCTTGAACACTTTTTGTTCCAGACGTTCCCCACAGGTCAAGCTGGTTTCCATGACCGCTGAAAAGCTGCGAAATGTGAGTTACTGCCTCTGCTCAACGTCAATCTTTTTTTAAGCTAGATTCCTTTTCTTTTTTTTAGCTGAATCGAACAGCAGGTCAGCAAGAGTCATGGAACAAAGGCAGTAAGTCCTCTTTTCAACTCTCTGTTAGCTTGTTTCAAGTTGCATTTTAATCCAGTTACAAAATGTTTGCAAATAATATTTTTGCAGGAGAATATATGGCCTCACTTAGTCTTTCACTCAGTTTTGTTACTGCGTTGAATCTGTGAGCTTGAAACCATTCCAAGGTGCATGAAGTCCTAATATTCAAGTCCCTAAAAGTTTGCAGTTTTTTTTTCCCCCCATCTTGATGCATTGTTTTACTTTTGTAGCAAACCACACATTTGTGGGCATTTTAAATTATTTTAAAATATCGTAGCCTTCCAAGTTTGCTATAGATAATTGACACCACATTTTTCGCTTTTTTTGTGTGAGCATTTATATTGTGAGGATGTTAAGGTGTGAGCTAACACATGCCGAAATGTCTTTATACAGTCGAGCCCAATTATATCAAACCCAGGTATTTCTAAATATTTTCTTTTTCAAACAGTCGAAACATTGCCTTAAAAATTCTATATGAAAGTATAGGCACCTCGTGCATCCCTATTGAAATCACCTCCCGGGACATTCTATACTACATCAGACAGTGTGCCACGTCCCTGGTAGGGAGGCTTCCCCTGAATACTGTTGCTGTTGCACGGTTTACACACTTTGATTACAAATGACTCCTGCTATGGCAGCGAAAGGCGCTAAGCGGCAGAAAAGGAAAACAACACTTCAACTCCTTAACCCTTCAATAATTTGTTTTTTAACCTTTGGCTAGTCAAGTGTGTCGACAACAGTTGTACGGTCGCGCTTTGAGTGCCTTGTTTGTCTTTCATCATTTTTGCTTTGCCGGTTCTGTTTTGCTGTTTTCCAGTTCTTTTTTGTTGCTTGTTTGACTGTTTTTTAGGGGCGAAGCTCCTTAGGGTCTAGCCATGAGCTCTCGTGAGCTCACGTGCTCGTGTAGGGCCAAAAAAATAAATAAATTAAAAAAATAATGAAAGAAATTAAAAACAAAAATTGACCGCATCTTCACGTGGTGAATGATGTTGATTGAGGCGAAGCTCTAGTGGTGCTTGTCTGCGTAGACGCTGAGCCGCAGCATGCCGAGCCTTTCGTTCGTTTTCATCCATGTCAGAAAGAGAATGTGTGGTATGGAACGTGGTTATATACGCATTTGACCGCAGCGCCCTCTCGTCTATAAACGTTGAGCCAATGCATGCAAAGTTTAACGCGATTATATATATGTATATATATATATAATGTATAGACGTTGAGCGGCTACATGCAACGTTTCATCCATGACATCCCCAGCTCTTGAGTTACTACCACATCTCTGAGCCCCCTACTCGTCCCGCAGTCGTGGCCGAGTGGTTAAGGCGATGGACTAGAAATTCATTGGGGTTCCCCCGCACAGGTTCGAATCCTGTCGACTGCGCAAACATATTTTTCGTCATTTTTTTTCATCTTTTTTTTTTCATCTTCACTCATCATCATCATCATCATCATCATGAGATTCGCTCATCATCATCATGAGATTCACTCATCATCATCATCACTTCATTATCATGAGAGCACCGGACGCCGGACGGACATGGCTAGCCCCTAAAGAGCTTCGCCCCTAAAAAATGTTTGCGCAGTCGGCAGGATTCGAACCTGTGCAAGGAGACCCCAATGAATTTCTAGTCCATCGCCTTAACCACTTGGCCACGACTGCGGGACGAGTAGGGGGCTTTGAGATGTGGTAGTAACTCTTGAGCTGGGGTTGTCATGGATGAAACGTTGCATGTAGCCGCTCAACGTCTATACAGGAGAGGGCGCTGCGGTCAAATGCGTATATAATCGCGTTAAACTTTGCATGCATTGGCTCAACGTTTATAGACGAGAGGGCGCTGCGGTCAAATGCTCAAATGCGTAATAACCACGTTCCATACCACACATTCTCTTTCTGACATGGATGAAAACGAACGAAAGGCTCGGCATGCTGCAGCTCAGCGTCTACGCAGACAAGCACCACCAGAGCTTTTTTTTAATAAACTGTCCAGAGTTTTTTTTTATACAGCGTTAGCTGTTAGTGGCTTGTGCCCGGTTGTTCTATGGCGTTAGCGTAATTGAAAAGCTCCCCGGTAAATTTAGCGGAAAAATTTTCATGTGACCTGTGCACCACGGTCTAAGCTCGTTACAACAGACCTGGTTACGACCAGTCATGGGCACGTTACCAGTAAAAAGTTAACAGTGTTACAGTTACCTAGGGGGAAAGAGTAACTCTGTTACAGTTACAGTTACCGGTTTCAAAAGGAACGTGTTAAAGTTACAGTTACTGCAAAAACAGTAATGCCATTACTTGCTCATTACAGTACAAAAATTGGACACAAGGAGTCCCAAACCAAAACAATATTATTTTATTTGCTGCGCTATAGTGAGAAGAGAAATAGACTGAGAAATTGGAAAAATCTAAATCCGAAGGGTGTTTCTTTTTTGCGTCATTCACTGTTTCAGCATTTTGATATGCATAATTATTTGCAATAATTGTTATAACTTAGAATCAACAGTATTTCAAAAATGTCATCCATCGGCTTGCGTCTGTGAACGTTTGGGTTTATTTTTCACTCCGAAACGAATGAGGACAGAGATGGTCACATAATTAATCACCAAGTTATGGGATATACTGTGAAGCAGGCCTAAACATTACAGGTCAAACAGCTTCCAAAGAACAAAGGGAGAAAGGAGACAAATAGCTTTTGGTGTTTTACGAGTGTTCGACGACCACCGCGGCGCCTATGTCCGAAACGCCAACTGTGGAGGTCGTGTTCACTCTAGCGGCTCCGAAGAGAATGAATAAGTTAAACAAGTGCCGGCTTTCCGCACACTATGAGGACGGCTTCCTTGAAAACTAATAGGGATGAGGAAACGGCGAACGGCTGGGTGTAAAAACGACAGCACGGACATATCCCAGACACAGCCCAGACGAAATACTCGGAGACATCGCACGACCACGGACACCCGCAGATGATCCCCATGAGAGAAGAGTGAGCCAAAGTAGGTGAAACATACATTGTTTGCCGCCCCTACCACCGCGGGCGCCGCTTCCTTTATCTCCTGGTTTCGTGCTGACTCGTCCGTCGTCCATCCTCGGTTGTGGGCTAAACCAGGCAATTTTGTTTGTTTGATGCGTGGCCACGCTTCTTCTTCTTATTATTATTTTTTTTATTTTTTTTGTCAGCGAGGAGTTTGGAGAAAAATACTTCAAGATGGCAATTTCTCCATGTTTGCGGCAGTGAGTTCTAATTTATATAGTAAAAAAAAAAAAAGTAACTGTAACGGCCTAAACAGTTACAGTTACCCAATGAAAGAGTAACAGTGCTACAGTATCAAGTTACCAGTATTAAAGAGTAATGCGTTACCTGTAAGAGTTACCGGAAAAAGTAACTAGTTACCGGTAACGCGTTACTAGTAACTAGTTCCTGCCCAAGACTGGTTACAACATACATTTGGATTTGTATAGCATACCAATTTGTGAAGTTTGGTTGGTTTTCCGCTGTAAACCAGTGACTTAACTTCATATCTACATACAACATACTCCTTTTACAACAGACCGAAATGTTGGTCAAAATCAAGGTCTGTTATAACGAGCTTAGACTACATTTCAGTTCCCCCCTAAATTTAGCGAAAAAATTGGCGTCACGTGAACTATGCACTGATTAAGCTTCGCCGCTAAACCATTTATTCATCAACGATGTATCAACGCTAAATCAATGCAGCGTCATTTCAATATCGGGTCACCATCCGACTCACAATCGGCGCAATGTCAATCGATCGTCATCGTCGTATCGTCAAATAAGCAGCACAGCTGATGCTGTCTACACACATCACGTCGTGTGATCTTCACGCAATTTTTCGTGTTTCTTCACTGATGTTGTACTAGAGGTTGCGGCCACGCACACATGTAAGCCACTGAGTTTTATGCTTGCATTCCTGAGGACATGCTTCGAAGGCTCTTGAGGTTGAAGAACCCTCAGCCCACTCCAATTACCTTTATAGACTTCATACACAGGGTGTTTTAGGAATAACCAACAGTGACTTACTTGGTGACTAGGAGGGATGCTCAGGGCGTTTATTATTGAAACCATATCTTTATCTTTACTGACTAAAAAGTTAATTATTCAAAATAGAATCGTGCACTAAATGGGTAGAAAGCTGCACATTTTCCTAAATGGGTCCTTTCACAGTGACCAATACATTGTGAGCTTTTTTTCCTGCCTATTGCGGGGTTTCCCCGGGGGAAGTTTGGCCAGCATTCTATGAAACATGTTTATAATAAAAACACTGATTCGGACAAGTAAAATATAAATTGCTTCATGGCTAAATAAAGCTAAAACAGAGATCATTTGTGATTTGCCGTCGAAAAAAAAAAAAGAGAGAGACTAAACTAATCGTTGCTTGTTTTGCGTTCATTCCTCGTGTACCTCTTTCATTATTCAAACTTTATCTCGGGCTACATAGTCAGTACCTTCTATTGTTCCTTTAATCTTTGCAAAGAAATTTGGCTATCACTGTGCAGTACAGGTCTATACCCCGTGTTGCGGTATTGCACCATAGGATCGGACAGAGGCGCGTGCGCCGCATACTGTCACGACAAGCGTCCCGATTTTCTTCCTTCAAGATCCCCGGCCGCAACCCCTGCACACCGAGCTCCTGGCCGTCAACCCCTCGGACGGGCGCGCACTTGTGCCCCGCGGCCGTTTCTACCTGCGCGGCACCCTGGCCGACTTTGGGTGTGACGGCACCCACGAGTTGCGTCCGCTGCCCAACATGAAGCAGGCCTCTGCCCGCACCCTGGCCAAGATCTTCTGCTCGTTTCTCAACACGTGGCGCCCGTGCACCATCTACTACGGCATTACACGGGACCACTTTGTGCGCGGGGTGTCCGTGAACCACGAGGAGCGGGACGGTCTCCGCCGGGGCGTCGACTTTATGGTGGGCAACCTGCGGCCGCACCTGACCTCCTCGAGCTACTCGGTCGAGTTTGTGCCGGTCCTGCGGTCGCCCGAGGATCCGCCGGAGTCCTCCTTCAAGTCGGTGATGGAGGTGCGGGTGTGCGGGGTGCCGCAGACGGTGTACACAACGTCGGACGGCGAGTGTTTCTTGCGGGAGGGCAGCTGCACGTACCAGGCCACCACCCACAACGTGCGCGGCTGGGTCGCCGGGCAGGAGGAGGGTCGCTACGTCTCCGGGGAGGACCCCGGGCGTGATCGAGGGATTGCAGAGGAGCAACCTGCTGATTAGGGGTAAAGGAGCGAGCCTCTGAGACGCGTGTGCGGCGTTTCCGTCGATGAAGTGGACGTCCCGGAATCGTGGTAGGTTTCGTTGGATTCTCCCATCTGCACGGAGCGACGGTTGCGGACGGGGGGCCTCCGACTTTAGTATGTAGTGCCGCTGTTGACCTGGGACCCTGAGAAGCTATGAGGTCGCACTTGCAGCTCCTGCTCCCGTGAAGCAGAAGAATGCATGAAGTGCGGAGTTCAATTTTCATCATTGTGGTGAGACTTTAGAATGAGGCAAATGGGAACTCTTTTTTTGCGATATCTGTTTGGTCTTATATTTTTCCTGTTTTGGGTTTTGTTCCCGTTTGCAACGGAATCTTGTTAACTCTTCCAGCATTGCCACTGTAAGTTCCTCACTTCCTGGTTCTTGATGTGTCTTGTCTTTCACCATTTCTGCATATTTGTCCTTTCATTCAATTCTTTGGTTGACATTTTTGTGTTCTTCTATCCATACTATCAGCCACCTTAGAGCTTGTGGCCTTCGTCTTGAGGTAGCTCTATGGTTGTGTTGTTTTTTTTCCCTTTAGATGTCCCTTTTGTGTTCTCTTTCGTGCATTTGAGCATTTGTGCAACTCCACTGTCATGTGTGAGGGATGCTCAATAGGTTTTGCCTCCTGGGCTATATCTTTTTTATTCAGTGATGGAATTAAAAGATGTTACATTCAAATGAATGTTGCAGTCCCCACCATCGGCAATGCACTTATGCCACCGGTGCACTAGTCTCTGCTTGCTTTCGTAAAAGAATGAAGGTGACTGTTGATGAGACCGACGCTGCATGGAGGCGCTTCAGTTCCCAGATATGTAGCCCGAGCCAGCTCACAGGTTGGACCTCATGCCATCAGACTTTTGTCTGTTTCCCAAGATGAAGGAACATCTGAAAAGTATGTGGTTCGCGTCCGACAAAGAGATCACTAGTACAGTGTGCCGTTGGTGTCATCAGCAGCCACGGTAATTTTTTTTACGAAGGCACGCAGAGGCTTGTGCTCTGATGGTGGAAGTGCATCATTGCTGGTGGGTACTATATTGAAAAGTGCTGTGTTTCTGGGAAAGAGGAGATTTAAAATTTTAATTTGAACATGACATCTTTAAATTTCATTGCTGAATAAAAAATGTACAGCCAAGGAGGCATAACTCAATTAACAGCCCTGATATATTTGGGTTTTGTCCTCCTTGAGGGACGCCAATCCATTGGATGTGATTCCTTTGCAAAAGTCATTATTAGCCCAGTGTGCTCATTCTTTGCTAGGTAGTCATTTACTGTGCATGTGTGAGTAAATCTAGTCCGTCACCAAGTCATTGCTTTATGCAGTGACTACTCGTGCATGGTTTAGCTACCAGACATGAAGGGATCTCCTCCCACAACGGTGCGTTTCGATAAAGTGCCAAGCCCCAGGCTTCTGAACAAGATTTTAAAATGCCATATCTGCATCCCTGGAAAAATTTATTTGTCAATGCCATTTTTCTGTTAGACATTGCTTTTAGCAGAATTATGGCACTAAGGGGAGTTGTTGGCATCAATATTTTTCTGGATCTGAATGAAATGCAGGGTTTGCAGGATTCTTTTTTCACAAGGAAGCTTCTCCTTCATTGAGAAGTGGACGGAGAAGTGCTTTCATATTACATCCCATCAGTTTCGTAGTGAAGTCTTCATGTGGATATGAAATCATTGCATCAGCATGACATTTCCCTCCGATTTTATGTCTTGACAATAGCATTCATCTAGACACAAGTACTTCTCTTTCCTTCTTTTTTTTATGCTGAAAATTAGGAAGTATACGTATGAAATACTATTGGGCCTCAATGAATTGTAAACATAGAGCACATGACTTTCGATATATGCTGCACCAGGGCAAAGCTCATCAGGGAAAAGGCAAATTTGGGAGTTTCATGTACCTAACCAACAAAGGGCGTCTGGCATGCCTTAGCGGAAGACTGGATTCATTTCGGCCACCTTGGGATCCTTTGACAGGCAACCAAAATATCTGTCTCTACAATGAGCCTCTGTCAGACGATCGTTGACTTTGCACTCGGGTCCGACCTGCGCCCCCCGCTGGCCGGTTTCAGGCGACGTGAAAAATTCAACGCTGCGGCCTTGCTATCTGGGAATTGCTGGTAGGACCTTGCAGCCTCCATCTCTGCTGCATATTTTTTCGAGTTCTCAGGAACCTTCAGGCAGTGGTGTATCAAAAGCAACATGCTCCGCTGTTTGCACTTCTTTAGGACTCGGTAGAACATATTTAAGTTTAATGAAAAAATTAGTTTTAGCATGGTTGTTTCTACGAGTAAATCCTGATTGCTGTGAAAAATAAATTAATGGTGTTCAAAATTATCGAAGAATTGACACTCGTGGTAGTGCATCATAAAACACCCAGTATGGTTTCAAACATTGCTTGGGCTTTATTGAAACATCCTAGAGAAACAGTGCAACTTTTGTACAGGGTATGTTGAAGGCATCGTCTTTCCGAGGACATGGGTGGGTTTTTTTTTTTGTTCGTTTTGACAAGTACACTATGAGACCCTGTACACCCGTCTCCCGTCACCTAGTGGCGGAACCCCCTCAAACTCAAGTGCCCGACTCTGGAAGTATTGCTTTCATAGTCGACGGCTTGAGCGAGACAAAAGCAAGGATGAGGCATACCATGACGCGACAATAAATATGATAAATAACGGTGTAATGAGGGAGTATGAAGGCACATTACAAACATTCGTAATAGATGTCGTAGCAATCTCGAGACAAACCCGGCACACTGTTGTAACAACCCTGGAAAAGTGCAAAAACAAAATAAGGTTGAGTTTCTTTGTTAAATGAAAGCATTCATAGACATGCACATTTATGCTATTTACATGATAAAAAAAGTACAGGTGATAATGTGACTCCAGCCGTAACTGGGCTTGCCTCAAGATATCTGTGATGTAGCAAAAGGTTATCCTACACAGTCTGTTTCCTCCTTGTGACAATAACCCACCTTGGAGCATCTTGGAACAATCCAAAGGAGGCTGCTGCTATCTGGCACACAACTAGAGTCATGCCCAATTCACTTTCTGTACATACCCAAGTTTTGACGAGCGATCATGAAGCTGTGTATCGTGACAAAGCCGGGATAATGTAGTGCCTTGCAAACACGCATGGCAACAACAATACTGGTGTGGGTGCCAGTGTGTAAATGTTCTTCAGAGGTGCAGAGCTTTTGTAGACGGAAATTTAAGATGAGCTGTAGCAGCGTTTGTAGATGGGCAACTCGGTAAATGATACAAGGAAATAAAACTGCAAACAAGATGGACAAGCACAAGGAGGCACGGACACTGTGTCTGTGTATTCCTTCTGCTTGTCCGTGTCTTTTTTGCGCTATCTTGTTTTCCTTGTAGAATGAGTTTTCTTTTTACACAAAAGCAATCTTTGCATTACATTGTAGTGGTTTACCCAGTAATTCTGGTATGGTCTGCATTAACATTTTCTTTAGATTCTTGCAGCGAGTGCTCTGAGATGGCTTTTCTTTCCTTATCTTTTTCTTTGCATACGTTCCTAAATTAGCGGCATGCGAAGCCCCGAGAAATGTTTCAGGCAATGGCACTCGCAAAAAACCTTGCGATTAATACCCACAAGGATATGGTCCAGCCATATAAGGGTAGCTTCGGAGACTTGCGACCTCTCAAGGGTCTCCACAAAGCTCACCCTCAAGATGTATGCAGTGAAAACTGCAAAAATGAACGTAGATTAGTGCTCCTGCACTATCTCTGTGGAAGCTAAAACTGACAATCAACTGTAAGTAGCTTGTTTGCAACATTGGAAGGCCCTTCAAGGTAACGTCTTGACTCTTCTTTGTGCTACAAAGTATGCTACCGTGCAGATGTAGATCACAAGTAGAGTTGATGCTGTGATGCTTAAAGCCATGACAGAACTCTTCGAGGCACACTTGTCCATGAGTTCCACCGTTTCCTGGTAGCTCAATGACTCTGAAATGAACGCAGAAGACAAGATATCAGCATATGGTACATTCTTGAAACTTCATGGTCATGAACATCCTTACTACCACATGGTTCTGTGCTGCAACGCCAGCAAAACTCGTCAAAAAAACCCCTAATTCCTCCATTTTGTTTCAGAGTTCCTCTTGAAAGAAATGGCCCTTACAATTGTACCCTAAAGTAAACCACTGCGGATGATGCCGGAGGTGCGAGAGCTTCGAGCATGCGTAGTGCAAGATTTGTTGTCTACTTCAGCGTGAATGTTGCTGCGGACAGCGGACTCATTGGCGCATAACATCACGTAACATATTTAATGGTCACGACGGGTGGCACATTGTGACATCTCCGACTAGATACAAGCACGGCTTAGACAAATCGTGGTTATCAACGCCTTTGTGGCCCTGGACTTGGGGCCTTTTATTTTTAATAAAGTTTTCTCGTCCTCCCCGAGAATAATTTTCAAACAAGGGCACGTGAAATATAGAAAAAAATTCCTTTGGTGTAACATGGACCCCGGGGGATATCACTGTTGAATGAAAAGTGATAATTAGCTGTCTAATTACCTATATTCTAGTAATTAACTTGATAAAGATTAAAGTTATTTGGCACCCTCTAATGAGATTTGTTGCCCATCCTACTCACTGCCATACCGAAACTAAAAGGGGGGGGAGCGCCGAAAGCTGCGCATCGCGTGTGGCGCGCCTTTTCTAAGATCGTGTGAAGACATACCATGTGACCCTTTGATAACGCGATGCTGTCGGTTCGGTTCGTGACGCCTCGAGATCAAACCGTGTCGCCACCGTGCGGCCGAATTGTAAACATGCGAAAGCGGGGATACCACCGTGCGTCGTCTGCTACGGGCGCGCGTTCAGAAGCATGGATCTTGACGATGCAAGCCCGTTTCCGGCTGAGCTTCACCCTCCTTATTAAATGTTTGGTGTTTTAGATGCGGAGCATCTCTTGCTCGGGTCTATGTCCCGCGGCGTCGGCGTTGTAGTCGGCACTCGAACTACGCACGCGCAACTCTCCTCCTTCCCTCTCTCCAACAGCTGCGCGTTACTCTCTCCGCTCTCTCTCTACCAGCTGCGTGCACTGCGCGTGCGTTCGCTTCTCCTCACTCCGCGCGCGCACGCGCAACTCTCCTCCTCTAGTCTCCTCTCCTTCAAGTGTGAAAAAAAAATAAGCGGCGAGCGTTCCAAGTTTCTCTGCCGCGACGAAGGCTCGCGTAGGGGGTAACGCTAGGGCAGTCGGTGGCGCCATCTCTCGACGTCAGCACGCAACTGACTCTTTCCTCGGAACCAACACGATGCTCCGCATCACCCCATGGTTCCCCTCGGGAAGATGGTGTAATTTTTATTGCCGTTTCTTCCTACTAAAGGTCGTGTTGTATCGTTTCACATGCGTAGAAATTCAGCAAAGCGATTTTAAGTGGGAAGCTTCCAGAATCTTAGTGTGTTGGTTGTACACAACCGCTGGTCCCAGGTATTCTTGCTATCTCGCACAAATCATAGCTTTCATAAAACATTGAATGTTGATTGGTGCTGTGCTTTAATTAGAAAATTAACCTGACTAATCGCTACCCTTTAAGAGACTACTCAATCGATAAATCCTTTAGTTGATTTTTCATCGGTCATATTGCATGAAAAACGTTAAAACCACTTTTTTTACTATGTCATAACTGGCGTATTGCATTCCCATTTTAAACTTCACGTTGTGACTCGTACAGAAATATGAACACGGAAAGCCTTTTGAAATAAAATAATTTTAAGTTATTATTTAAACAGTATAATCACCCTCGGTGACAATCACAAGCATGCTGACGTGGTTTACCGTGCAAGCCTGTGTCACAAAAGAAATAAAGACGTCAAAAATATTAAAGCAGGCATTTTTTTTTTACTTTTTGCCAACTTTCTCCAGCACAAAAAAAAAAAACGAATAAACGGCAAAAATTTATTTAGGGTTAAAAAAAAAATCGGAATTGAAGCATTACTTGAATAATCTGAAGGTTAATCGATGAACTGCCCAGTCCCGATATGCGTTAGGTGAGGGCGGAGGGTGATCGGAAAGTCTCTTGAAGGTCTCTAGCCCTCATCAGTGAAAGAGTGTCGCTGCGGCCGATGCTGTCTATGTCGTGATGCGGGTCGTTTGTTGGAGTTGCAGAGTCTGCTTGAATAGAAGATTATTTAGCTAAAAATTTATAATATTAGCCTCTTAGCGTCCGCGGCCCTCACCAAGAAAATTGAAGCGGGTGAACCCACACTACCGAAGCATTTAATAACACGAACGTTGGTGCGTTGCTCGGTTATACTTGTTTATTACACTCGTGGCAGATATATTAGAACAGTTTGTTTCAGTTGTCCTACCAACGTGCAGTTTATGGATCGTAACTAGAAGAGGCACTCTCTCCTCATCGCAACATAGTAGAATTGTTCAGACTCCGAAAGAGTTGCCCACACCATGGCACAGTAAAGGGAAACATTGGCTGCAGAGGAACTCGATAGCACGGTAATTTCCAATACAGCACTAACTTCCATTCATGCTAAATATTTATATTACTGCAAACGCTACAAATTCAAGAAATGCATAGAATCTGCGATTTCACAGCCGACCGTACCACTATTATGTTATCCGGGATGGAATTCATTGTTTTGTTGAATTCCCACGCTGGTGAACCGATACATATATTTAACATAGTGCAGTTCAGCCGGAGACAGGCATCTGTCGTGGTGATCCATGCTTCCCGACGTCTGCCTAGAGCAGACGACGCATGCACTCGAGCGATTATTTAAATTTAGGCCGTACGCTGGTTAACGATTCCATCTTTACCGAAGCACCGAACAGTGACGCACCATTTTCCGCTAGGATTGTTCTCCCACCGATACTATGCAACAAAATAAACGCAAGAATCTACGCCGTCTCGCGCGCGATTGTGGCTATGACGTGGCCGTGCTTCTATCCCCGCTTTGATGATGATGATAGCGCAACAGCAGCGCCACCTCTAGGTTGATCTCGAGTTGCGGAGGAGAACGTTGCTTCCAGGTGGGATTTCCGTCTCTCCTTTACGTCTTGGTTTCAGTATCTTAGGTGCACGCCATCTAGTCACTGCTTCGCCAAATATCCGAGACCGCCATTCTTTGGGCACGTACTCGGAACGGGTGGTTCCCGTTTCGACCCATTCCCAATTCAACCTTCCCGTTTCGACCTGGCTCAAAACGACCTTCTCGTTTCATCCTTTCCCATTTCGGTCTATCCCGAAACGACCTTCCCGCTTCGGCCATCGCTCGTTATCAATTGGGTAGGTTCGTTTGTATTGTTCGTTAACAATTGGTTGGGTTCAAGTGTCCAATGTCTGTCCTCTTTGCTCACCTCACTTCTCTCTCTCCCGAAACAACCTTGGAGACATGGCGCCGTAAGATAAAAGCTGTGTCAGGGAGGGCTCACCCGAACATTAACAGCTTCATCGATCTGATCAAACGGGATCAGGCCTTGACAAGGCATAATTAAAAACAAAACAGCGCAAAGACAAGAACAAAGTAAAAGGTAACCGACAGGATACAGCGCTGTGTCCTGTCGGTTACCCTTTACTTTGCCCATCGTATTTGCGCTGCTTTGTTTTTAATTATGTCTGCATACCAACTAGCCCAAACTTCTACGTTAATCAACCTTGACAAGGCTATCTTTGCAGCAGCTTGCAAATGGTGGTGTCGTGCGGGCCAGGGGACAGCCGCGAGCTATTAAAATTGGAGTGTCGCCTTTCTGATAATGCGATTTTCCTGCTCGACTTCCTCAACAAAGGCGATGGAATTTTTTAGTTTATAAATTTTTCCTGTGAGCGCGAGGCTTCTGTGCTTGAACTCGTTAGAAAATGAAGTCGCAATCATATGCCCTGTCAACTTGTCTTATTTCTCACTCTTCGAAAGATCCCGTTTTAGAATAACGTAGTTTTAGAATAACGTACGTAAGCGCTTTGGGTAACCTAAAAATAGCGTCGCAATATAAAACCTAAGGTAACGCTAATTTTTGCTTACTCAAAGTGCTTGCCTACGTTATTCTAATACCCGTGCCACACGGGCAACTCAAATGCCATTTACAACGAATGACATTTGAACGATCGGCCAATCAGCGCGCGACACTCCAAGCGTAGCGCATTCCACGCGCGACAGATTGCGAGCCGATTCGTCGATCACACGAATGTCATTCGTTGTAAAGGGCATTCGAGTTGCCCGTGTGGCACGGGTATAAGACTTCATTATTGTGCAGAGCGCAACACTTAACGTGAACAAGTGATTGTTGGTTTTCGCTGTTTGTCTCAAAAAATCAAAAGACTGCCATCAATATTATTAGTTTCTTTGAAAGTGCTCATCTGGGCCACTAACCTATAAGTGGTACAATTTGGTACCTTCTAACACTTTTTCGAAGTAACTTTAAAAAGTCGTCAACATCGTGTTCTCGGTAACGTTGTCGCGTAGTGTACATAGTCCGTTTCGTAGTTCTACATTTTCGGTACCATCTTGAAAGAAACAATTTTCAAGTGGTTCAAGTAGAAATATATTTCGTTGGAGCTGGTCTGAAAGTGATGTATATTATAAGAATACGTTGACAATAAAAACTAGTTCACAACATAACTAAATAGCTCGCCGGAACCTTTGCATTAATTGCATTAACAAAATTTCGGAACCTATAAGGAGAAAATGTTCGCAAACGAGGGTTAGAACGATGGAGACTTTTCGCGAAGAGGGTGAGATGTGTGGGGCTTTATACCAGTGGGTTTAAACGGGACGGGCTCTACGCGTTCATATAAGAAGGGCGTTTCGGGAACGGGTTGAAACGGAACAGGTTCAAATGGGACGGGCGGTTCGGGAATGGGTTGAAACGGGACAGGTTCAAACGGTAAGGTCGTTTCGGGAATACGGGACGGGTTCAAACGGAAATGGGTTGTTTCGGGCTACACCCCTCGGAACGTGTATTAGCAATACCACCTAGAAGACAAGGCCTGTGCGTTTCTTTCTCTAAACGTCATCACTGGATGGATGGATGGATGAATACGGCTGAGCCCTTTGGATCGGGCGGTAGCTTACGCCACCTAGCCATTTTGTCTTACCCTTTAAGCTTAGAATATTTAAATGTGAAAACTATATTCACTCCGTACTGAAAAGAAAGTGAGGCTATAAATCCCCCCCTTGCCATCAGTTAATAAGAAAATGCCTAGTTTTCTCTCGCTTTCTGCCACCATTCACTTAATCTTTGCTTGGTAATCTCTACTGTCTTGAAATCCACTTTTCCTTCGCTGTCTCTAAAACCCAATGACCTTATAAAATCTATGTTGTCTTCGGTATGCATAGGGTGAAGCCCTTTACAGTAGAGTATCAAGTGCTCAGCCGTCTCGTCCTCCTCTCCACAAGCAGCGCACACTGTGTCCATTTCCTGGTACTTCGCTCTGTATGTTCTGGTTCGCAAAACACCTGTCCTTGCCTCAAACAACAATGAGCTTCCCCTAGAATTGTCATAAATGCTTTTTTGGCAATAACTGTTTTGTTTAATCTATAGCCTTCCAGAGCCTTCTTTGTCTGCATTCCCTCTAGCCACCGATCTCTTTCTGTGGCCTTAACTTTCTTCTTAACTGAGACCTGCTCTTCCGTAACCCCACTATAGCCTAAAAACTTTCCTCTTAATTTCCTAGTGCGCTGTCTCCATTTTGTGTCTATACTCCTCATGTATAAATAGCTGAAAATCTTTCGTGCCCATTGCTCCCCACCCATTTGCCTCAACCGATCCTCAAATTCTCTCTTGCTCACAGCTTCCCTGCCCTCAAATGACGCCCATCC